>OZ005737.1:267228478-267828478 GCA_963930755.1 Eudasyphora cyanicolor
CAGCCGCTATTAAAGGAATCTGATTGGAACATGAATGGAATGAATTGAATATACACACGCATTTGTATAGGAAGAATCCTACAGGAATCCTACTACCTAAACTACACAACTCTACCTCCCATATGAACCATGTTTTTTTATTGATATATCTTGAGCAGTCCAAAAATGGACGGGATCGGAAATTTGAAGTCTGGGGCAACGAAGTGGACCGGGTCCAGGTGGTGTATTTATATATATTTAATCCATTAATTCAAAAACAACGATATTCTCTGACATCGCCCATATATCTTTACAACCAAGTTTCGTTCTTCTACATTCAATAGTTTGAGATATTAAAATTTTTATATTTTGGCCGATAGCGGCTACTTTTCGTGAAGTTGCATATCAAATTGTCTTCAAATTTCGTAACACACATTTTTGGAAGTACAGCGATTAAATATGCACAATACCAAAATGTTGGATTTATGGAGGGATTTTTATGTGCAGTACCGGTTTAATGTACATATCAATAACGTTCGGAGATCATATTATGTACAATTAATGAGGAAGAAAATGAAAACTCAATCATTTTAAAAACTTACCCCGGTATAAGTCTGCAAGTTTCCCACAAGTTTCGTAATTCTCGAACAAATGCAGCATACAATTGTGCAAATCCACTCTTGTGGCCAAAATGAGCCTGAACAGTTGCTAACAGACAGCTTAAGCGCTGTACTAATGAATCGGATTCGGCGGATTTAATGCGATGCGGATCGATCTGCAAGAAAAGAATATTTAATAGATGAAATCAATATACCTATGTATTGATTTCTTACCTTATCTTTGCTTGACAATTCATAGGGAAACAGAGCCAATTCCGGTTGCATATCGGGAAACAAGTATGACAGCATGGAGTTTAACTCATACTCATTCATGGGACCGGCCAATTTCTTTTGACTGTTTTCGACATATTGTTTGCTTTGTCGATGAGTACCCCTTTTACCCAATTGATCTAGAGGATTGCCTTCGACCAACGATAATGCACCCGAGAAATTACGCCCAACATACGATTCCAGAGTATTTTTTGCAGTTATTAAATTGTAATAATCCTTCAAACAGGCCGTCAAATAAGAATTGGAATGCACGGTCTGAAAAAGTGAGCCACATGGAGCTTTTGATGGGACAAATTGTGTTTGCAATGCGGAATCAATGAACATATTATCAACCAGCTCTGGCCAGGTGAATACAGCAACAATGTCCGTACTTGAACCAGGGAAAAACCCATGAGGCAAGGCAGTAAAGTGGGAAACACTTATAACAGATCGTTCTTCATCCACCATCGGGGTCATGCCGAAGGGAACATACATGGGGACACGCAATTTTATTGTGTCCATAGCATATGTATTACGCACAGATACCATCGCTGGTTGATCATAATTTCGAGGCAATTTCTCTTTGAACATTTTCACAAGCCCAGAGAGATATAAATACTCAGGTGGCGCCTGGTCCAAGGCCACCAAGTTGAAATTGGTACGCATATAGGATGCCATACCCACGCCCAAATAGAAGTTCCACTTCGTATCATGAATCTGCAGAAAAATAGGAACCTGATGCATTACTTCGGCTGCCACAACATTTATCGAGCTTAGGAAGAAGCTAAACTTCGAAGTTTTAGTTAGATAATGATTCTGAAGCTGGGTAGGGTGCATTACAACAAAACGGCGCAGTCCATACATACGAGACAAGTAATGGGCTTCGGTTGGTTTGTCATCCAAAAAAGCAGGACCTAATGTATTTTCCGTACACATAAGATCTTGGTGGAAAACTGGCGTTGGATTATCCTCCTGTATTTGTTGCGTCTTTTGGCTCAGTTGTGCTTTGTAGTACTTCACTGTCATTTGCTTCTTCCCCATTGCCTCCAACTGTTCCTCCTCTACCGACCACTTGCAATTGTGGACGTCAAAATCTCCAGAATTATCGGCTTGGGAAAGTTCCCATTTTTGAAATAGATCACATAGCTGGGCATTGAAAACCTCCCAATCAGATTCGGCACTAAAATCTTCACGGTAAAACCCGTTATCATCAATTTCTTCGGCCATCGTCTGGAACGAGATTTAAGATATTCAATGAACAAAAACACAAACAGCTGATTATTTTTCTAATCTTCGTTGACGGCATTTTATTTTTGTTGGTGGGCGCTTTATTCTGAAGGACCAGCTGCGCTGCTTGACCCTCTTGCCAAAATAACGCGAGAAGTTTGGATTTCCATTTAAATACCAGTAAAAGCGTACGACGTCCGGCAATATCGAAATACGCCAAAATACTAAATTATACGTTTGAATTTTGTTGAAAAAACTGAATTTATTACATGCTCTCAGCGTCTCAACTGCACCTATATATAGAAAAAAAATCATAAAAATTCTGCAAGTATGTTATGTAGAATTACATATATTTTGTCTATAACATTGGTATCATATGAGAGGGTTTTTTTTGACAAACGCCGCTCGCTTTCCTCGTATTTTATGTAACTCTTAAATACAAGTATAAGCGTATATTCTCTACCATACTCGAATTTGTAGGAGAGAGAGGCAGAGAGCTCTTTCCGCCTGCCTCTCTCTCTCTCTAACAAACTTTGACAGCTACTTCGAAAAAATTGCCTCATGTGAATCAGGACATTGTTTTCTATGCATTCAACAACACTTGAACATACGTCTTACGCCGACGTCGGCTTTTTTAGGTAGCATCCTATACTTATTTTCGATTTTATATGTAATCATTAGGTAGTGAATAGCTTGGAAAGAAGCTCTTGTAAACAAACTCAATTTTCATATACAAACAAAAATTGTAAATATTTTTCCAAAAATTAATTTCGATGATGATGTGCTGTTTGTGTTTAAAGGACTCGGAAAATATCACCAAGATTTTCGAGGACAGCGAGGCTCAAGATCATAATATAGCTAATGTTGTGGCAAAACATTTTTGGTTTGAGGTAAGCTCTCTCTTCTAGTAATAAAATTAATAAAGTGTAGTACATAACTAAAATTTTTACCCAGCCCCTGAAAGAAGATCCAGCTTTTACGGCTATTTGTAAAATGTGTTGGGCCAAAGTTTACGACTTCCACCAATTCTATGAAATGGTGGAAGTTGTTCATCAACGCTATCATAGGCCGGAAATGGTGACTGTGAAAACTGAGACAGCTGTGGTCGAATGCATATCTTCCCTTCCCAACAAAAATGAACCGAACGACTTTGATGAATTGGATGAGGTTCCATTTTCAGCTGAACTAATTTCAATTTCCAAAGGTCTGTCAGTAAACCAATCTGGCCCTATGTCTTTGGTATCATTTGATGATCCCAATAATATAAATAATGTTGATGATAGTGATATGGATGAATATGATAATTTCCATGAAGATGAGTCGGAGCATTCTGATCCATTTGACGATACAGGAACGAACGCAGATGAGATATCAATAAAAGAAGGACTTTCCGAAGAAAATGCAAAGACTGAAGAAGAAACAAAGATAAAATCCAATTCCCGAAGATCACAAAGGATCGGAAAAAGTGTGGACGATCTAGAAGCAGCACAAACTGTAAAAAGGGGAAGAAAACGAAAGGACGAATCTGTAACTGTAGTTAAATCTAAAGAAACTAAACCAAGAAAACAAAGAAGTAAAGACAAGGCAAATAAGAAATCGGAAGAAGACAGTGCCTATAAAATTAAGATGAAGTCATTCGATAACGAAATATCACAATATATGGGGCTTCATTGTGACGTATGTAATGTGGCTGTCGACAATTTTGCTGGTTTAAAAATTCATATGCGTACTGAGCACAATATCGACAATGGCTATGTACAATGTTGTGATAAAAAATTCCACAAAAGGGCAAATCTTCTATATCATATTCGACGTCACGTTGATCCAAATTGTTACAGGTAAGCTCAAGTAATTTTTTGTTTTATTATCCACTGATTTTCTTATTTTCCTAGATGTGAAGAGTGTGACCAGACATTCTCAGATTATCAATCGCTACGAAACCATCTTAACGTCAAACATCAAAAAGAGGAAGATAAAATATATGCATGTTCTGAATGTCCGAAAAAGTTTGCTCGGAAATATCTCCTGGAACAGCATAGAACCTTTAAGCACAAAGATCGTTGCAAACAGTGTAAAATGTGCAACCGGAGGTTTGAAAAATTATGGTTTTTTACAGTGTACATAATAGAAAATAATTCTTATGTTTGCAGATATAAAACAATTGAGGAACTCGAAGAACACAATAAGGAGCCGTGCGCTGTCGGTATAATGTGTGATATTTGCGCCAAAGTTATATTTGGCCCAGGAGCTTTCAAACGCCATCAGTTGGACCATGAAGGCGGTCAGGCACTCAAAGTGCAGTGTGACATGTGTGGTTCGTGGCATCGTGATAAATACGCTTTAAGAAAACATAAGCGTCGTCATTTGGAACCAAAAACACCGCATGTTTGTGATATTTGCAATAAGGTATCTCCAAGCCGAGAGGCTATGGTGAGCCACAAGAAGTATGCCCATCGTTCCGAACGTTCATTTGAGTGTGAATTCTGTAAGAAATGTTTCAAAAGACCAATTTCGCTTAGGGAACACTTGTCAACACATACCGGTGCGATTTTATATACGTGCCCACATTGCCCTAAAACGTTCAACTCAAATGCTAATATGCATTCACATCGAAAAAATGCCCACCCTTTCGAATTTGAAGAAGCTAGAAAACGGAGGCAGAGAGTTGGCTATATGGGAGATAAAACAACTTCAACGGCAGAAGCTTCAGAGCCAACATTAAACACACTTACCGCGGACAATGAAGTTGTATCAGATTTGCAAGAAATAAAAACTAATGAGCCATTAACGGTACATATTTAATGGAATGTAAAAAGTAATAAATAAACGAGTTTTCATTACTTACAACACTATGCAACAAAAAAATTGTTTTTGCGTCTGAGACGTAAATACTTTTGTTTGCGTAGATTTAGGCATACTATTTTATGAAAGCAAAACACAATTTTTTTATGGTATTTTTTTTTAATTTGTTATTTTAATTGTTTGTACCTTTAGTATTTAGAACATATTTTTTAAGTATAAGCTCGATTGAGCCATGATGGCCCTTGAATTAAAGAAAATACCTTGAATGGCAATAACGCCAGTTTTTCAAGGGACTGTAGATGAAAACATTAGGTTGCACAAAATTGCCAGTATTTGTATGGACTGGAATAAGAGTTATAAGCCGTTAAATTTGTATGGGAGGTACCAAAAGGGTCGTTTCAACTTAGCCCATTTTTCTTAAGGTGTTAGCTACAAATAAACTATTATTATGTGCGGAATTGTAGAAGATTCTTATAATTAGTGTACAAGTTATTAAAGAAACAATATTTCACTAAATTTTGACCTTTAGTGAAGGAGATACTCGAAAGATTGGACCAACATGGTGCAAATTTAATATTAGCCTGAAATAGAAAAAAATATTGACATATACAAAATTTGAAGTCAATCCGTTAGTCATATCGAAAGTTATCGTGCGCACCATCCAGGCCGACTGAAATACGCACATTGCTCAAATGGTCCAAAAGGGATTTCCGCCAACTATTTGTTGGGTCTCTTAAGTCACTCTTTCTATGTGTTACACTTTTGGCCCGCAGCAACTTCTATATACCCTCTTTCATAATAGTGAGGATATAAAAACGAGATTCTGTTCAATTTCTACATTTATTCATAGATCAAATTAAGCATTGTGTTCTTGTTTAGGATGGTAGCTTTCAAAAATTTAAACAAACAAATTTTGGCAATCTTTCTATTTTTTACAATTTTTCTCTTGCCACCAAAAAAGCTGTTTCTTTAAATCACATTTTTTCTATTTGTTTTAATGTCAGTTACTAAACTTCTGTATCTGCGTGAAATTAATTTTTTCAACATCTCATAGTTTCCTTAAATTTAAAGGGTGCCCTGCTTTATCGAGTTTATACTCCAAATACTAAAAGAAACTACAAAAAAAATCGGAAATAAAAAAAATTTGAAACAAATTATCATCTAAATTTTTTAAATATCTTTTTTCGTGTTTGGGGCACCATATTACATAATAAAAATGTTGTGCACAGCCCCTCGAGAGATATTTTGTAAACTAGTGTAATCACATCTATACCTTTTACTTTATTGTAATATCGGGTGTTTTTTTTAGGGGTATAGAACTTCGAATTGAAATAAAACACAAGAAAATCGTTTTAAGGTCCATCAATTTGGCTTTATTGGAAGGATAATTTTATGCCATTAATGTTTATTATATATGATTTCGGGCATGTGGCCGCCGTGGCTGGTTCGAATAAAGCCAATTTTACAGGTCCAATTTTCAACCACTTTTTCGAGCATATGGGGCCGTATGTCGGCAATAACGCCACGAATGTTGGCTTCCAATTCCCCTAACGTTTCTGGTTTGTTGGCGTAGACGAGCGACTTCACATATCCCCAAAGAAAATAATCCAATGGTGTCAAATCACACGATTTTGGTGGCCAATTGACAGGTCCATTCCGCGAAATTATGCACTCATCGAATGTTTCCTTCAATAAATCGATTGTGACGTGCGCTGTGTGGCATGTAGCGCCGTCTTGTTGGAACCATAACTCATCCACATTCATGCCATCCAATTCGGGAACAAAATAGTCGGTAATCATGGCTCTATACCGGTCTCCATTAACGGTAACTGCCTCTCCAGCATTATTTCGGAAGAAGTATGGCCCAATGACTCCACCAGCCCATAGAGCACACCAAACAGTCAGTTTTTGTGGATGTAATGGCGTCTCAAGGGTCTCATGTGGATTCTGTTCACTCCAAATGCGGCAATTTTGCTTGTTGACGTAGCCTTTCAACCAAAAATGAGCCTCACCACTGAACAAAATTTTGCGATGAAAATCAGCATCGAGATCAATCTCATTTTCGGCCCATTTATTTTATTTATACGGTTCTTTACGTACATTAGTTACCTGCAATGCTTAAAACAGTGTAAAAATAATAAAGAGAAAAAAGTGGTACCAAAAATGTGAGAAGTGGCACATTTATTACCACAAAAGAAAAGGGGCGCAAAAGTATCATGGCTGAAAAACGGGGCAAAATTGACCTTTAGTCGCGCAACGGTAAGTTCAGATTCACACCCGGCAACTTTTTCCAAGCAAGTGTCAAAGTTTTTGCGGAGAGAGGCATCTGCCCTCTTTCTGCCTGCCTTTCTCTGCTACAAACTTTGACACTTGCTTAAAAAAATTGCGAATTGTGTTTGAACGCACGTATTATTGTTGTTGTTGTAGCAGCTTGGAGACGCTGAGTTGATAATCCTTAAGTCTATTTCTATTACAGACTTCGTTCCGGCATATATCCGATTATCGCGGGAACCTTATGTTGTTTTCATCCACTCAATGTTGTCCGGTTGTAAATTAACATTCGTCTGTTAATATCAGGATGGATGTTATTTGAGTGTTGCCGTTTCTATTCTCCACTAGAAGCGCTGCATATCTGTTAATAGTCGTCATGGTGTTATGTCTATTTTAAACTTCCCTGTTGACTTGTGTGATCAGATGTTGTTGTAGTGGTAGTGCGCCCGGTGAGTTATTTTTAGCTGCAGAAACTCGAATTATGATGAAAACATGAAATGTTGATGTTAAATTTTTCCGGTGCCATGGCTGGGAGTTGAACCCAGCACCTTCGTGATCCAAGTCTAACGCACTAACCACTAAGCTACCGAAGGCCACACGCACGTATTACAGCTATGTTCAGGTTCACACTCGGCAATTTCTTCCAAGCAAGTGTCAAAGATTGTGGGAGAGAGAGGCAGGCGGAAGAGCTCTCTGCCTCTATCTCTCTCCTACAAAATTTGATACTTGCTTGGAAAAACTTGCCGAGTGTGAATCAGCACTATTTTTTACATAGTCCGGATTTACACTAAGCAAGTTTTTTCAGCAGCTTATCATCAAATTCTCTTTTGAACTTGCACGAAGAACTCAAAACGTTCAGGGAGAGTTTTTTCCTCCCTCTTGCCGACTGCCCCTCTCTCCAACAAAACGTCGATAATCTGCTGAACATTCAGCCAGTGTAAATCCGGACATACGCTCTAAATTTTCATTCGTATGTAGGCAGTGTTACCGTTGGAAAATTTCAGAAAGGGGCACAAAAAGGGGATTTTTCCGAAAAACGGGGCACACGTTCGTAAAATAAAGTGGCATGCTTTTTAAGGTTCTTATATAAGGCAAAATACAATAAAATCAAAACTTGTACACATTTTCTACAAATTTGTAAAGAAATTTATACAAAAAAACTATATGTGTACATGACATTACATTTTATGGGCCTTGTCACAGAGCGCTAAATTATTTTTATTGCTGAATTGCTGCAATTTTCATGTGGACCTGATATATATAATTTTTTGCTTTTAACTACGAATTTCCGAACGGCATCTGTGATATGTCCATATATCGGAATGGACGTGATCGGGTTATACAATATATTTCGATAATAGTACCTGTGTTTTACTCTAAAACACATTTAAAAAAGCCACACAAAACTTTTTTGTGATGTATACTATCTAAGTAAATATATGAAATATCATATATTTTACATTTATTTTTTTATTTATCATTACTTTTTGGCAATTTATTGTCTTCATACGTTATTTACGTACATTAGTACGTAAAATGCTGTTTAAATAGTGCAAAAATATAATTTTTTACAAAAGTGGCAGAAGTGTATAAAAGTGGCACCAAAAATGTGAAAAGTGGCACATTTAGTATCCCAAAAGAAAGAGGCGCAAAAGTATCACGGCTGAAAAAAAAGGGGCAAAACTGCCCCTTTAGTCGCACAACGGTAACACTGTATGTAGGTAGTAGACTAATATTTATTTTTGTATGTTATCACTATGTAGTGAATAGTTTGGAAAGAAGCTCTTGTAAACAAACTCAATTTTCATATACAAACAAAAATTGTAAATATTTTTCCAAAAATTAATTTCCATAATGATGTGCTGCTTGTGTTTAAAGGACTCGGAAAATATCACCAGAATTTTCGAGGACAATGAGGCTCAAGAGCATAACATTGCTAATATTGTGGGAAAGCATTTTTGGTTTGAGGTAAGCAACGCAATCTTCTAGTAATAAAATTAATAATGTGTATATCTTATATTTTGACCCAGCCTCTGAAAGGAGATCCAGCTTTTACGGCTATTTGTAAAATGTGTTGGGCAAAAGTTTACGACTTCCACGAGTTCTATGAAATGGTGGAAGTTGTTCATCAACGCTATCATAGGCCGGAAATGGTGACTGTGAAAACTGAGACTGCTGTGGTCGAATGCATATCCTCCCTTCCCAACAAAAATGAACCGAACGACTTTGATGAATTGGATGAGGTTCCATTTTCAGCTGAACTAATTTCAATTTCCAAAGGTCTGTCAGTAAACCAATCTGGCCCTATGTCTTTGGTATCATTTGATGATTCCAATAATATAAATAATGTTGATGATAGTGATATGGATGAATATGATAATTTCCATGAAGATGAGTCGGAGCATTCTGATCCATTTGACGATACAGGAACGAACGCAGATGAGGTATCAATAAAAGAAGGACTTTCCGTAGGAAATGCTAAGACTGAAGAAGAAACAAAGTTAAAACCCAATTCCCGGAGATCACAAAGGATCGGAAAGAGTGTGGACGATCTAGAAGCCGCAAAAACTGTAAAAAGAGGAAGAAAACGAAAGGATGAATCTGGAAGTGTAGTTAAAAGTAAAGAAACTAAACCAAGAAAGCAACGAAGTAAAGACAAGGGAAATAAGAAATCGGAAGAAGAGAGTGCCTACAAAATTAAGATGAAGTCATTCGATAGCGAGATTTCACAATATATGGGGCTCCATTGTGACGTATGTAATGTTTCGGTTGAAAATTTTGCAGACGTAAAAATTCATATGCGTACCGAGCATAAAATCGACAATGGCTATGTAAAATGTTGTGATAAAAAATTCCACAAAAGAGCGAACCTTTTACACCATATTCGCCACCACGTCAATCCTAATTGTTACAGGTAAGCTCAAAGTAATTTTTTGTTTTATTATCCACTGATTTTCTTATTTTCCTAGATGTGAAGAGTGTGACCAGACGTTTTCCGATTATCAATCACTTCGGAATCACAACTTTATCAAACATCAAAAGGAAGAGGATAAAATATATGAATGCAATGAATGTCCCAAAAAATTTGCTAGGAAGTATCTTTTGGAACAGCATAGAACATTTAAACATAAAGATCGTTTTAAGCAGTGTAAAACGTGCAACAGAAGGTCTGAAAATAACATCAACCTACTGGGTCGAAACTAATTATTCAACTCATTTTTAGGTATAAAACGTTAGAAGAACTCGCTGAGCATAATAAAGAACCTTGTGAGGGAGGAAGAATGTGTGATATCTGCGCGAAAGTTATATTTGGTCCAAGTGCTTTTGTTCGTCATCAGCTAGAACACGACGGACAGGCGAGTAAAGTTCAATGTGACTTATGTGGTTCGTGGCATAAAGACAAATATGCTTTGAGAAAACATAAACGACGCCACATGCAACCAAAAACACCGCACGTTTGTGATATTTGTAATAAGGTATCGCCAAGCCGAGATGCTATGGAAAGTCATAAAAAATACGCTCATCACTCAGAGCGATCATTTGAATGTGAATTCTGTAAAAAATGCTTCAAAAGACCTAGATCGCTGAGGGAACATATGAGCACTCATACGGGAGCATCTTTATACACTTGCCCGCACTGCCCTAAGACATTTAATTCAAACGCAAATATGCATTCACATCGAAAAAATGTACATCCCGTGGAATTTGAAGAAGCTCGCAAACGGAGGCAGAGAGTAGGCTACTTGGGTGATCAATTAGCCACAATATCAGAAGCATTAAAAACGAAATTAGTTACTGATAAAACCGAAAATGATGCATCAAATCTGTCGCAGACTAAGCCAAATGCAAGTGATACACACATGCTATATAATATAAACTAAAATAAAAAGTATGTTAAGTTGCAGTAGACAGATACAACTATACAAATGAGAAAACAAAAAAAGGGTATTCCTATTTTTCACATGACATACCAAAGGGTCAATCAAAAGTTTTCATATCGTTACAAGAGGGATAAAAACCCAGATGGGATATCTCCTTGCTCTAGAGGTCAATATTTTTATTTGTTTCTTTATTTATATGAATTACAATACAAACTAAATTTATATTGTAATTTTACGGTCCAGGGAAAAGCCGGGTTACAAAGATCATGTGGCAAGTTTTTGCAGCGACAGACCAGAGCCTCTGGTGAGAATCGAACCTACGACCCCCAAACTCATAGGTTACCACGCTACCAACTCACTTACTGAGGCGTAGAGGTCAATATATTTACATATGTAAATGAAAAATATTAACCACACCTGCAGGGCGCAAGGATTGTTCCATAGTGTTAATTAGTGGATATGCATACAACTGTCTTTATTGTTTCCGAAAATTTAATTCGTTGTTGTTGTTGTTGTAGCCACGGTTGCTCCTGCAAGTATTGTATTAATTAGTGTCATTTCAATCTTCTTCAGCTGACTCATCGACATCCAGTTCCAGGAAATGGGCTGCAGCTATAGGCTCAGTCCATAGGGAAATGGGTGTAAGATGAGTAGGCTTTATGGGACAGTTGAAGAGATGCATTGTGTCATGTGGTCCAGTATTGTATGCGGGGCAGAGATCAGGGATGGTTTCGTCCAGTCTCGAGAGGTACGAGTTGAGTCTGCTGCACCATCCCGATCTGAGCTGTGCCAAGGTGACTCTGGTTTTCCTTGGCAAGCTACGTTCCTCATCTGCTTAATTCGTTGTTGTTGTTGTAGCAGCTTGGAGACGCTGAATTGATAATTCTTTAGTCTATCGCCCATGTGATGGCAATCGCATTTCGCTTAATATTGGCGATTACGTTTTGAAAACGCAAAATAGATCCGCAGAACTATTTTGTAGAAAAACATTTTGGTATTATTAGATTCAAATTATTAATTATATAGAATAATAACTACATCCACGTGCATTTTTCATCATACATAATTAAATTTCAAAGACATTTAAAATTTAAGGAACAAATTTGGCGTTTTGTGATTTCAACTCACGCGAATGTCATCACATGGGCGTATTTCTATTACAGACTTCGTTCCGGCATATATCCGATTATCGCGGGAAACTTATGTTGTTTTCATCCACTCAATGTTGTCCGGTTGTAAATTAACATTCGTCTGTTAATATCAGGGAATGTATGTTATTTGAGTGTTGTCGTTTGTTTGGTGTTATGTCTATTTCTATTTTTTTTAGAAAATGCGTCCGTAAAAATTGTTTTAAAAGTTCCTACAAAAAGTAGCTTGACTCGCAGTGTTTTAGAGTATGACTTAAATAGACAACCTGTAGTAATTGCCAATACGTATTTCTATAAATATTTATAAATCTTAATTGAAATCAAATGCGGTTTATAAAACGGAAAGAATTCTTCCGAGTCGACATTACGAACAATATAAGCTAATTTTGGAGTAAAGTTTACTTGTAACAGGATTTTGCTGGTCCAACCCTATTTTAAATTGTGCCACCAGAAAGAAGCCTTCTAATATCTAGATAGTCGAAAAGCTATACAAAATGATGTTGGTATTCCAATTTTCTACCATCATTATCGTAGGGCCACAACAAAGGCCATAGAAATCACCACAGATAATGAAGCTAGCATACGTTTCAACACTACCATACCTATTATAGATAGAGACAAATTCTCCAAATTAGACACCAACAAGTACTGGTGGCGGCGACCTGTCATAACGCCCAACGGACATAACGCCCAAATTTTTTTTTGGGCCTTATGACCTCTCTAAGTGCGGTCATAACACCCAACTTTGTTTTGGGCATTATGACCTCTCTAGTTGCGGAAACAAGGCCCAAAAAAGAAGGGACATAAAGCCCAATTTTTTTTTCGGCTTTATGACCGCGCCTGTTGCGGTCATAAACTGCAGTTTACACCAAATGCAAAAGGATAAATCTAAATATAGAAGCATTGACATTATTTTCAATAGGGTATGATATATGTTGATATTAAGTCTTAAAGCCATAAGTATGATGAAGATAAATACTTGTTCTAGTTCATAACTTAATCGCAAATATTGTTTTTCGATTTAATACTACCATATTTGAAATGTTTGGGAAATTAAATTTGGATAAGGTCCTATACGTATGATGAAGATAAGAACTTGCAGAAAAGCCGAGTGTAAAGAATTCTATGAGTAATCGCGCGCGCGATTGCTTTAAGACTTAATAGGCGTGTTTTCGTTACACCATAAGTGCTTAATTTGTATGGGGAGCTAAGCACTTTTAACCACTATTAGTTCCCGATGAAGTTTGGTGCTTGTGTTCATGTCTTAATCGTGTATGATGTTGCCAGATTGGGAACCCTATATTTAGCAATATGGCATCCCATTTTTGGAGAGATGTTATCAATTATTGTGAATTAACGGGAAGAAGAAGAACAAAAATGGGAAATTATTTTAATATTTGCAAAAGTGTGTAAAGAATTGAACATAGAATAGTAAATATATGTTTTATAAATACTTTTCACGAATTTTTTGTCTGTTTCGCACTGTTTTTTCTTCGCAACTCATGACACATTGCTACCAGATAGTGAAAATCCGCCACTTATTGCTTATGTGCCAGTTAGTGGAAGTCAGTTGTTTTCTTTGCAAAGTGCTAAACTAAAAGTGCTAGCTTGTAACGAAAACATGCCTAATATAAACTTATCATACCCTATTGAAAATAATGCCAATGCTTCCATATTTAGGTTTTTCCTTTTGCTTTTTTAGGAAATTGTGGGCAGGTGGAAGAAATTTACATTTGATTTAAATTGAACCATATCTTTAAAGTACTTCCAATAAATATTAAATTACCACATAAATTATTATTACAAAAACAAAAAAAGGACATAAAGCCCAAATAAAATGGTGGGCCTTATGTCCGAGCATGGGTCGGTCATAAGGCCCAAAACCAAATTGGGCGTTATGACAGCACTTAGAGAGGTCATAAGGCACAAAATAAATTTTGGGCGTTATGTCCGTTGGGCGTTATGAACGGTCACCACTGGTGGCTCATTTAACAGAAATTATACTCTTTTTATCTTAACTCAAATATATATGTGATGTTTTTTCTATTTTTTCATTGCATTAATACTTATAATACACGCCTATTTATTACACTAGGCGTGTTTTCGTTACACCATAAGTGCTTAATTTGTATGGGGAGCTAAGCACTTTTAAGCACTATTAGTTCCCGATGAAGTTTGGTGCTTGTGTTCATGTCTTAATCGAGTATGATGTTGCCAGATTGGGCACCCTATATTTAGCAATATGGCATCCCATTTTTGGAGAGATTTTATCAATTATTGTGAATTAATGGGAAGAAGAAGAACAAAAATGGGAAATAATATTATAATATTTGCAAAAGAGTGTAAACAATTGAACATAGAATACTAAATATATGTTTTACAAATACTTTTCACGAATTTTTTGTCTGTTTCGCACTGTTCTTTCTTCGCAACTCATGACACCATTGCTACCAGATAGTGAAAATCCGCCACTTATTGCTTATGTGCCAGTTAGTGGAAGTCAGTTGTTTTCGTTGCAAATTGCTAAACTAAAAGTGCTAGCTTGTAACGAAAACATGCCTATTGTAACTATTTTTTATTTAAGTATTTAAGAAATTGGATGAATATAATAAATAAACGAATTGAAAAAAAACCCTATTTTAAAGAACTGGAATCGCTAGTATTAACCCTTTGATGTACTGTAATAAAAAATTCAGTGTGTTATCAATTAGATATATTTCATAATTTGGCAACGTACATTTTGTACAAACAAAATGAATTTTAGTACAAAGTACATTGAATTTTAAAATACATCATTCACATAAGTTAAAATATTTTCTGGGGTTTTTTTTGGGGATGAGAAATCTTTTTTTGGGGATTTAGGGGATAAAAAATACAAATTTAGGGATTCGGCACTAGAAAAAACTGGTAAGCCTGCATTCAACTTTAGCGCCGCCGTAACGTTGCCCGCTGGAGCAATTACCCAAAACTTGTTAAACGTGCTGTATCACTCATTCACAACAAAAATAGCAACAAATTAATTTTTTTGCTACTAATTTATCATTTTATTACTTATTTATCATCACTTTTCAAAAGTTTTGCATAAATTTATTCTTTTTTTATTATTTTACTAATTTTGTTTGCAAATGCACGTAAACATACCTTCCAAATCAAATTTCAGCAGATTCAGCCATCCGTTTGCGTTGGCTAATCGTTTACACTGATTTCCGTATGTCAAATTGATACAGCTGATTCGTTACGCTACAGGGAGGGTTACGGTTACGTTTGCCTAACCCAGCCTTGAGTTTGACAGACGCCGGACGCTTTCGCTGGTATTTAAGAGATACAAAAGAGAGCAAGCAAAATATCGATTTTCGAATGCTATCGTTATCGCTAGTAGCAAAAGAAAGGGTATTACAAGAAAAACAATAATAGGAAGAAAATAAAGAAAATATATTTATCAGATGAAATTAAAATTAATCTTAAGATCTCAGTATAAAACAAAATAAAATAGTTTCTTAATAAAATAAGGAGATAAAGAACAAACATTTTAGATGGTATGAACAAAGAAGAAAAAAAAATCACATAAGACTGAAAAAAGGAGGTGGAGGTGACTGACTCGAGCAATCCCACAACATAGTTTGGTAATAACTGGTAAAAATAAATTCTTTGTTTATATATGTATGTATGTATATATATTTATTACGACGACCTTCACCCCGTTTTCATTTGTTATTATTTGTTATTTGAGTTTTGTGAATTTTTTGTAACTACCATGACTTTTTAATGCCCTACCATGACTTTTTGATACCGTGACTTTAATGCCGTACCGTGACTTTTTAATGCCGTACAGTGACTTTAATGCCGTACCGTGACTTTTTAATGCCGTACCATAACTTTTGCCGTACCGTGACTTTTTAATGCCGTACAGTGACTTTTTAATACCGTACCGTGACTTTAATACCGTACCGTGACTTTAATGCTGTAAAGTGACTTTTTAATGCCGTACCATGACACTTTAATGCCGTACCATGACTTTTTAGTGCCGTAACATGACTTTTAAATGCCGTACCATGACTTTTTAATACCGTGACTTTTTAATGCCGTACCGTGACTTTTTAATGCCGTACCATGACTTTTTAATGCCGTACCATGACTTTTTAATACCGTGGCTTTTTAATGCCGTACCATGACTTTTTGATACCGTACCATGACTTTTTAATACCGTGACTTTTTAATGCCGTACCGTGACTTTTTAATGCCGTACCGTGACTTTTTAATGCCGTACCATAACCTTTGGTTTTGGCGCCAAAACTTTTTCTTCTTGAAATTCAATTTCCTATCATATATCAAAAAAAGAAGCAATTTGTACGAACTTCTGTAAATTAGATTTAAGCCGCCAAAAGATATATATTCTCCCTATATACGTACCTTCCGATTGGGCATCAACTTACTACAAAACCTTTATTTTATATCATTATAAACTTTGGTTGGCAGATAGGAATTTATTGATTTATACAGAGAGGTTTGCCTTATCATTTGTTTGTCTATTTTTAGGAAATATTTTATCGGTATTAACTTGTAATAAGTTTGTTAAAATGCGTTGGACAGTTCATTTAGATGGTGGACCACGCAGAGTTAACCATGCCGCTGTTTGCGTTGGCGAGTTTATTTTTTCATTTGGTGGATATTGCACAGGTAACGAGGCGTCATCCCTTAAAAAGAAATAAATGATTATCCTCAAAATTTATAGGTGATGATTATCGCTTCAGTGAATCCATAGATGTACATGTTTTAAATATTCAAACTTTGCGGTGGACATTGTTACCGCAAAGAAGAGATGAAAATGGAACAATATTAAAATACCCAGAAGTACCATTCCAAAGGTAAAAGTGAATTGCATCTCCCCTTGTTTCCTAGCGCTTAATTAATCTGTTTAATCCCAGATATGGACATACAGCAGTAGCTCACAATGATAAAATATACATATGGGGCGGTCGCAACGACGAAAGTCTCTGTAATGTTTTATATTGCTTCGATCCGAAGACACTAAGTTGGTCAAGACCTCCCGTTAACGGAGCTATTCCAGGTGCTCGCGATGGCCATTCTGCATGTGTGATAGACAACTGCATGTACATATTTGGAGGATTTGTCGAAGAAATCAATGAGTTCTCATGTGATGTACACGCATTAAACTTTGACACAATGGAGTGGCGATATATACAAACATTTGGTGTACCGCCATCTTTTCGAGATTTTCATACAGCCGAACACATACATGGCCGTATGTACATATTTGGTGGACGTGGTGATAAACATAGTCCCTACCATAGCCAAGAAGAGATGTACTGCCCAGAAATAGTTTTTTTAGACCTCAAAACAAAGGTTTGTGAAAAAAATTAAAGCTCCTATAACGTAAATATGCCTAAAATATGTACCTTCTGAATATATAGGTTTGGCACCGACCTTCCACTACTGGGAAAGTACCTGTGGGTAGAAGGAGTCACTCTATGTGTAAGTAGTGGACAGAAAAATACCGTTGCAATTGAACGCATAATTTATTTTCTCCTATATTGCAGTTATTTATAATAATTTAATATATGTTTTCGGAGGATACAATGGACTTTTGGATCAACATTTTAATGATTTGTATACATTTGATCCAAAAGCAAATTGTTGGAATCTTGTGAAGCCGCACGGAAAACCACCAACGCCACGCCGACGGCAGGTTGGCATAGTTAAAGGCCAACGCTTGTTTCTTTTTGGCGGTACTAGGTAAGTACCCATTGAACTCTTCAAAAGCAGAGGAGTAATTTGCATTTTTAAAATTAAAACAAAAATTTTCGGTAGAAACAGAATCACCAAAAATGCATTGCCGTCTTCGATTTTGGGTACAATGGTACATTTTTACTCACAGAAATAATCCGATACTATAACACAGGGCTACAAGAAAGTGCACTAGTAATAATAGTGCAAAATTTTTCCAAAATTGTTCCAAGGTTCCAAACCAGATGTATTTTTCTTCTGTAGCGGTGTCACTCTTGCAATTTTCCAAGCAGAAGGGAATTAACTGGTTGTAATTATAGTGTTAAATAGATGAAGTATATGGTGATGAACAAAGGGAAACACAAGTTTTAAAAACCGAATTGGAATAGAATCTACACCTATTGCGTTTGACTTAATCCTAAATATTGCAATTTGTAATTCATAAGAATCAATATATCTAAAATTAAGATCATCATCACGATCGTTGAAGGGAAACACATTACTAATATTAGACACAGAGTTAGATGACACAGGAGTAAAATAATTGTTCAAATAATCAGAATCAATATCACAGTTACTATCACAGCCAATGGCACCAGTGGACCTTATTCGAGACCACATTTCCCGGGAGTCGGAAGTTACGCCGAAAAGACGCTCTCCATAGGAACGTTTAGCACGTCTCTCTACTCTGCGAGCTATACATAGATCTGTATTGCCTATATATACACTTATTTCTGTCAGTATTGTTCTCCGTATATGCTTTCAGAGTTAGATATCTGTTTTCTATAGCTAGTTTCACCCCCATATCGTTAAACCAAGGTGTCGAAATAACATTCATCTTCTCAGGTACATGTTCTTCAAAAAGTGCTAATAATATTTGGCTTAAATGCGACAGTTTAATATCTGTGTCATTTGTGCAGTGAAGTATAGAGAAATCAGTTTCGTAAATAGCATAGAGTAAGCTTTACATATTGATCGCAGAATAATCTCGTTACTTCACATATTGAGTAATAACTGAAATTTCAAAGTCATATTCAACAAGTAAAAAGGCATGGTTAGAATTCAGTGCAGAGAAAGAGAATTGATTACTTTGTAAAACGGCAGATGAATTACTTATTAAATAAAAGTCGATCAATGAATAAGAATCTCTAAAAGAGTCATAATGAGTAGGCATATTGTTATGTAAAACAGTCAGATTACATCGATTAAGGAAATGATTAAAATTGGGTAAATTATTTGGGTGCAAAAGGTTATAATTAAAATCTCCCATAACTATTACATCCCCATAAATAACTTTCTAATACATCAATATTACCGTTCGGTAGATACGCAACACCTACGACTAAACTCGAGTTTCCGGAACGTATCTGCAGAAATATCCCTTCACATAAACCTGGATCACTCACCTTGAGTAACTGTCTAGCTTTATACTTCTTGGACAAATACACAGCAACACCGCCTCCTCTAAATTCCGAACGATCATTTCTAAATAGTTTTTATCCAGGAATGTCA
Organism: Eudasyphora cyanicolor; assembly: GCA_963930755.1. Taxonomy (NCBI): domain Eukaryota; kingdom Metazoa; phylum Arthropoda; class Insecta; order Diptera; family Muscidae; genus Eudasyphora; species Eudasyphora cyanicolor. The sequence goes on from OZ005737.1 coordinate 267,247,913, forward strand.
AAAATTTTATTAGTTATATACGACTTAAGCCAGGTTTCCGTCACCCCCACCATATCAAGATGTACGCCACACAAAATATTCCTCACTTCATCAAATTTAGATGAGTGTGCACCAGGTTTTAAATATTGGGCATTAAAGCACCCAATCTTAAACTGTGTTTGGTTTAAACAAAAATTTGTTATAAAAGATTCATCACTGACAATCTGTTCAATATGACGACCCGTGGTCATAAATTATGTTTGAGAAAATGTGCGTTCTAGGTACGTAAAAACTTAAAACTAATAACAAATACATATTTGTAAAAAAAATTCATTGTTTTTATAATTCTGGCTATTTTGGTATTTAAAGGCAATTAAAGCATAACAACGGGGATTCGATACTAACCCACCCACCCTTCCCCTAAAGTTTACTAATTTTCGAGCCACGGAAAATCACGGAAATTTGTTGAGGTAAATAGATTAAAGAATTGGGCTATTTATGGTGAGCAAAAATTTACCATTGTAGCAAAAACTTCAAAATCGAAGATGGTAATGCATATTTATGTGGTTTTCTGAAATAACAACATACGTCGGAAATTTGGCGATTTGAACATAAATGTATTCGTCTAATAATTATCTATCGATCGATATATGACACTCCCATTTTAGTTAATATTGACGACTTTTTCCAACACTCAACAATGAACATGTAGTATGAAATGTCTGCTGAACATTTTGATTTTTAGAGATGTGCTTTTATGTTTGAAAACCACAGATGTTTGGTCATGTTGATATGAAATTACCCATGTCTCGCAGATGAAGAGTCCACATTTAAGTAAAATCAAGTTTAAATTGGAATTGGTTTGAAAAATAAATCTTTTCTTAATGTTAACAACATTGGGACAAATGTACTTTGCCTTGATTTCTAGTTGACTGCTACTATTGTAAATTATAAACTTTATGTTTTAACTAATTTCAGTCCTTATCCACACGCAACGGCCCAAGAGCATTCATTCCTAATCGATAATAATGACACAAATGTATTAGATTTTGAACCCACATTGAAAACATTATCAATATTGGCAGTAGTAGAACATCGAATTGATACCACTTGGTTACCCAGAGAATTAAGGTATTGAAATGATATTTTTTTTATTTTCTTACAATATCTGTTTTCGTTTTCAGACTGGAAATAAAAGCCATGACACAACCAAATTCTATAAGCGATCCACGACCCATTAATCATGCCGGTTAAACATAGTCATCACAAAATTAGTTTTATACTACTATAAGGCATTTAGGGGAGATATTTGTAAACTGTATAAAACATTATTTTAATAGTTTATGGCTTTGAGGTGTAAAAAAGTATTAAATCTAAAAAACGATTTAAATCAACATAAGACTTTATAATGGCTGAATGTATAAGTACCGTTATTCCATTGGCAAGGAGGATAAACAAACCCTGTGCATTGCATAATTTTTACGTTTCAGTGTAATTGTTGTCTTTGGAAATTAACAATAAATTAAGTAAAGTAAAAGTGTTAAAAACAGCTTATGTATGAGTTTACAGTATAAAAAGTTATAAAAAAGTCTGTTCATAAACACATCTATATATCTCAAAAATAGCGCAATTACACCGGAATATATTAGCAGAAAAAATTTTTAAATCGTATTCAACTTTACTTCAATTTTGTAAACTGCCAACAATCTAATTGTTTCTTTTTTTTTGAAGTAATATCTAAATGTGATCCTGAAGGAGTTCTTAATTTTTTCATTTATTATTTTATGTTTTGTTTTATCTTTAGTTTTGTATATTTCGAGTTTGCAAAAGAAAGTATTTTAGGAAATTAAAATTGTGTTATTAATAACTCTTGTAAAAAATAATACATAAGTAATACGAGATCAAATAAAATTGAGGAATATTTATCTTAAAACGTTTCAAGCACCAACATATTTTCATTATGTACACCCTTCTTGTATAAAACAATATGCTCTAAGTCGGCCGCCGGACATACGAATCCATTTTGAAATTTTGTGGGAATGGAGTTGACAACAGTATGCGTGACTCCACAAAAAATGGGCATAATAGGAGCAATGAGTCTGGACCCGCCCACTTTAAAAAGGATATATCGAAAGAACCATTACTCCAATCGTTTCAAAAGTTGGTGTGGATGCATTTGAACTAGTAATCGGTTCATTGGGCGTGTTCTACTAACTGCGGTCTACAAATAAATAAACCTAAAAATTATCTCGTATACTTACCGAGATATCTGCAATTAAAAATTGAATTTTTAATTTTTTCCCTTACCGTGTACTAGTATTTTATAAATATCGGAGCACACTATGCGCCGATTTCATCCGTATCAACATGCCTGGATGGGCAATAAAATTTCCTATATGACGAAAATCGAGGGAGAGCAATTTTTTCTACAAAGGTTTTTTCAAAAAAAAATCGTAAAAGAAAAATTTTAGATTTTGTTTTACAAAAAATGGCGCATTGTGTCCTCTTTAAAACAAGTTAAACTTTGCAAAAATTAATAGAGAGGAAAGATGGCTTTTCAGGAGAGGTTTAGATGAGTTGATGTCAAACCATCCATCTCAAGCATCCTATGAAGCCCACCATTCTATCAATATCGTGGGATGATAGATTACAGATTTTGTATCGTGTAATCACCTAGGTAGCGATGTCTTGGTCTTGATAAAGTAAGACATTGACAGAGAAGGTGTTCGATTGTCCACAGTTCCTCTTCATCCTCACAGAGTCGGCAGAATCACTCTGCCACCTTGATGTTAAAGATCTAGCATTACAGTGACCTGTCAGCGTGGGCCTGTCAGATCTTTGGTTCTAGATTTCGATATGGCTGGCCATAGAGATTTTGTGATTTTACAGTCAGATCTGCTCGACCATTTCTGGTTTGCCAAGTCTTTGTGGAAACACTCTATGTTACTGAAGAATTCGCATAAGAGGGGGATATACTGATGATTCAACCCTTGCAGCGCTGATCCATTTCTCGCGAGTTCGTCAGCCTTCTCGCTCTTCGCGATATCACAGTGTCCGGGGACCCAGCACAGTCTGATTATGTATGTCAATTGCTGTAGTTCTAAACGGCACTCATTAACCACCTTTGACTTAATAGTGGTTGACTTCAGTGCCTTCAGAGCAGCCTGACTGACTGTCAACATAGACTGAGGGCTTGCAGTATAGCAAAGAGCTCCGCCTGGAAAACGCTGCAGGTGTCGGCTAACCTGTAGGACGTATTTATGCCGAGAGATTCGCTGAAAATGCCTGCCCTGTGCCTACATCCATCCTTGAACCGTCAGTGTATATTGCATGGCTCTCCAAAGAAAGGTTGCCGCATGACCAGTCTGTTCCGGTCATGCGGGGAGAGTTTCTGAACTGGTGACAAATAGTCGGTCGGTCCTGCCAGAGCCCTTAGATCAGACATTCTTGATGCCTCAATGAGAATGGCCGAGTGTTCCCAATCCGCGTTACGCCACACACGATCTTCTCGGTGTCTGAGAGCGCATTTTGTAGCACTGCACTTATCAAAAAGACGTACAAGTTGTTGGTTCAATACCATATCGAGGGCCGCCTGCGGTGTGCTCTTTCTCGCACCGGATATAAATAATGATGCCGCTCTTTGTACTTTCTTCTTTGTATAATTATTAGTTTTTGCGACAGTTATCATTTAACCCTGTTGTAGGTTTAGTTATGCAAGTTTATTTTATTACTCAGGTTTATTGAACTATGCAATATAATTTATTGGTCTTGTAGGCTTCATAATACAAAACTTTCTCTAACTTTTTAAGCTGATGTTTATCTTCGCCTTCCACCATACCACCGAACCATCGAACCATAGGAAAGTATAAGACGCACTATAGCTGTATACATCCAGTGGATGGTACTTGGCTTAAGCCCCCAGCTCTTACCTATGGGGTTTCTGCACGAGTGTAGTGCGTTCAATCCCTTTTTGACTCTTTCCTCTGTGTTTCTTTTCCGTCTCAATTTCCGGTCAAGTATGACACCAATGTATTTAGCCTCAGAGGACAAGTTCAGCTCCACTACAGAATAGGTTTGGTGAAATGTGGTATCTTATTCTGTCTGGTGAATAGTACAAGCTCGGTCTTCATGGGGTTGATGCCCAGCCCATTTGCCGTTGCCCATCTAGATAGCCTCCTAAGAGCACCCTGAATTAGATCGGTGATAGTCGAGAGAAATTTGACATCATCTGCGTAGGCGACAACTTCCACTCTTTCTTCCTCAAATGATCTGAGTATTCCATTTAGTACCAAGAGCCACAGGAGAGGTGACAGTACCCCTCCTTGTCTGGTTACCATCTTCCTAATGGAGCCCTCTGCAAGTGATGCGTTTATGATTCTGTTGTTTAGCATTGAATCAATCCAATCAACCAGTAGAGGGGGAATGTCCACATCCACTAAAGAATTATCGGGCCTGTTCTGTAATCACGCGATTTGATATCACTGTGATTTCAAAACACCATCGATTTTAAAATCATGATTGGTGCTCGGAAATGGTACGATTTATTGTTTAAAGTAAACAACAATCAATTTAAACCAACTATACCAAAATCGGACGATTTTCGAACCCTCCAAGAGTGATATTAAAATCGGTGATAATACTAAACCACCGTGATATCAAATCGCGAGATTTCAGAACAGGCCCGTATGTATTGATTCCAACTTCACATTATTGAAGGCTCCTTCTATGTCTAAGAAAGTAGCCAAAGTGTATTGGTTTTTTCCTAGATTACCTTCACCACGTCATGAAGAGCACTGTCAACAGAGCGACCCTTGATGTACTCATGTTGACTACTGCTGATTAAAGATGGGTGTAATTGATCCCTGATATATATGTCAATTAAACTCTCCAAAGTTTTCAGTAAAAACGATGAGAGACTGATTGGTCTGTAGTCCTTAGGCATTGAGTGACTAGGTTTTCCCGCTTTGGGGATGAAACCACTCTAACTTCACGCCATTTGGAGGGAATACAATTCCTCAGTAGGCACTCCCTAAAAATCGTTAAGAGTAAGCACATCGCTCTTACACTGCGTTTTGTAGCATGGCCGGTGATGTGCCCTCTGGTCTAGTCGATTTGAAGGGTTGTAAGGAATTAATGGCACACAGTATTTTTTCCTTGGTTACTAAACTTTTGACTATGGAAAGAGCTTTGTGCACTGTGATTCTCTGGGTTCTGTACCGTTATTAGGACATGTATCCCGGGAAAGGTTAGAGCACCCTGAGAAGTATGTCGTAGCCAGGAGGTCCAGGGTATCAGTGCAAGACTCAGTCCAGCTTCCGTGTTCCTTTTTGTTGCTACCATGCGACTTGGTGTCTTTTGATAGCAATCTTCGAAATCTGGAGGACTCGTTTACCCCTTTCTATGCTTCCACAGAAATTGATCATGGAGACGCGTTTCGCCCTTTAGACCTCGCTCTTGTACATGTTGAAGGCTTCCTTATAGCGATCCCAATCAGTACTTGCTTTGGTTCTATTGGCTTTGTTGTACAATTTCCTGTTAGTCTGCCTTGACAGGGGACATGTTCTCTCAAGACTATCTAACAGGGTTGCAGTAAAATTGTCCACTGCTGTTTCTAACCTCGACGAAATTGTTATCCATCGATTGGAGCTGCCTGTCAACGAGGTTATTATACCCTACCCAGTTAGTTTTCCTTTGGTTCCTGAAAGGTATTTCATCACCTGTAACCATATTCAGATTGAAGAGGATCCGAGAAAGAGTTCTCCAACCTGAAATAACAGTGTCGTCTAGGTTCGTCAATGTTATGTCTATTACTTCCGACCTATTTCTGACTTGGAAAGTTGGATCATTACCAATATTGCAAATCTTTAGCCCAGTTTCTGTAGCTAAAAAATAACTCACCGGATGCACTACCACTACAACAACATATGAACGCCCAGGTCAGCAGGGAATCTAAAAAATATACATAACACCATCGGGTCTGTTAACAGAAATGCAGCGCTTCTAGTGGAGAATAGAAACGGCAAAACTACATAAAATAACATCCATTCCCTCAAATTAACAGACAAATGTTAATTAACATCCGGATGACACTGAGTAAAAAATATATACACAACATAAGGTTCCCGCGATAATCGGATATATGCCGGAACGAAGTCTGTAATAGAAATAGACATAAGGATTATCAACTCAGCGCCTCCAAGCTGCTGCAACAACAACAATAACAAGGAAAATTCTTATATTGACTTAATAAAATTTCTATGTCTTGAAGGTCCATCAATATTCCATTTAGAGTTTTTTATGGACATTCCATAATAGTTTGACCCTTTGGTAACCAAAAAATTAAGGACCTGAATTGATGATATTCAAGGATATATGTACATATCTGATTCATCTGCTTTGAAGAGAAGTAACAGGGATTTTCATTAGTGTTGATATCTTCAAAATATCGGTTAAGAAGATATGACTATTTTAACAATATGTATGTATGTAACTTTGAAACCCTGTACCACAACAAATACAATGAATTTAGAAAAACTAAAAACGTCAAAAATATCATACGAGTACACACTCGATGACTTATTGTGCAAATTTTTATTAAAACCAGAAGGGGTATTTTTTGCGTTGTTCGAACTGCTTGGCAATTACCTTATATTTTTAATTTGAAAATGCAAATAATAATATAATAAACTAATACCTATAACAGTTTAAAATGCTTAGTCTCAAAGCGTCGTGAAAGCACTGTGAACCGTCATCACACGGTGGGATAAAGCGTTGTAAAAGCGTCAAAATGATAACACCGATATACGGTGACGGCGGTATTTTACAACGTTGTAGAAACGTTGCAAAAACAAAATTCATGACGCTTTCTCGATTGTAGGTAATAATTCCCAAAAAAAATCGTATTTAGATATCAATTAATCAAATGAAATATATTATTTTTAAGGTATTCATTTTAATGAGATTTTGAATTCATAATATTGAATTTTTCCTGCAACATGCCAGTTTGTTTAATCTTTAGATGTTGTAAAGTAGGACTGGGTTTTCGCATGTCAAAGATGCACTGTAAAAGCGAATCCTGCGGTCTTTTAAAGAAAAAACAATTCCCACTTTAACAAAAAGAATAGTTCCTTATAGAAACTTCTAAATTTCGAAATCGTAATTTTGACGAAATGCACATGTGCGGAATTACTTTACATGTTAATTTAAAAAAATCGTTTTCGTTTATTTCGGAATTTGCCTAACTTTTTGCTGGAAAATTTATCATTAATTTCAAAGAAAATCGTTTAATTTATTAGACTTAAATAATTGGAAAGCCACACAATTCAAATGTTTAATTGTTACTGGTACGTTACTTTAAAAAAGTTATTAAGTTAGATTTTTTGCTTTTATACACAGTACACTAGCTATTTAGACTTAACATGTTTTGGAATGGAGGAATCGATTTAATGAATAACTTAGAAACCACTTTCCAAACATGATTCATTTTTCTCAAATAATTTGATCTCAAATCATTGTAAATCCATCACGAAACAGCACTTCAATTACATTTTAAGCAAGGGTTGTGAAAGCGTCTCAATACAGTGCTTTCACAACGCATTTTTCGTGGTACCGTCATAAATTTCTGGCTGGGCGTACTCAACTGTATGTATGCGGTGTAGTAGGGTGGACGAAAAGTTAACTCATGTTTTTTATTTAAAGTTGGCTAGAAACTTACCTTAACACGTGACCCAAATAAAGAGAAAAATTTTTGGGTCACAAAAACGATAATTCTTCGAATACATTTCTTTTATAATATTAAATTAAAATGTTTTCTTTAAAACTTACATTTTTGAGGATAGAGCTGATCGTATTATTCTTCGAAGACTTTGTGCAGTAGGAAATTTTGAAATAACCGAATAATTTACTCGGTTACTTTGTCTTTAGAGTTTGCGTTTGCAATGTAGGTGATTAGTATGCTATGTACACACGATTGTCAGATCAGACAAGTTTGTCATCACCGTTAAATTATTATTATTGCCTTACAATGACTTCCCTGCCAACGTTGGTAGACAACCGAGCGTACATATCTTTAGTTATATTTTTTGCTGTTGTAAATTGATAAATTTATATTTACAAAGCTGTACAAATATTGTCTGATCGTTATTATTTGTTAAAAATAACTACATACATGTTTTGAAAAAATTCTTCGAAGTGTAAATAACCGAATAGTTTATGAAATTTGACGTTACCAAGACAAAAATTAATAAATCGAAGATAGTTTTACACGAGTTATGATTAAGAAATACCCTTTAGGATGTTTTTATTATGTTTATTTCTCGATTTGGTCCTTCTAAAGCTATGGTTGTTATAGTCAATAAATATACAGTATGTCAAGAAAGTTGTTTGGCATTCGAATTTGTATTTATATTTGAATTTTTCAAATTGCATTATTTAGTCGACAAGTTAGCAGCAGAATAGTATAAAAATTTCCATAAATGTACTCCAAGTCGGAATATGAGCCCGTCAAAAAAGTGTAAAAAGACTTTCTTGACATCAACTTTTGCGAGGAAATATTTTTGTTGTTTTTTTTGGCTAGCTTATTAATAGCTATAATTACATTCTTTTACAAACTTCGACAAAAATATTTTTATAAAGAATACAAAAATCTAGCTTTTCCATAAAATTGTATTCGAAAGTAATTTTTTTGCATTGTAAAAACACTTTTTTTACATAATATATGTATACTTATTGAATTTAATGGCTATCGAAGTCCTTTGTTTAAATTATTTGTTTTGTTTACGGTATGTTTAACATTTTTGGCAAAAATTCAGTTTATTGGGAACCGTTCAGAGAACAACAAAATGTTAGAAACCCTTCAAAATTCCCTCAGAAACAGGAACATTTAGACGAAATTTGTGGTCAATATTATTATCAGTAATTTTGCCATTTTGGCTGCACACCTCTTATAAAAAATTATTTTTAGATATATTTACGACAATTTCCGGTTATCCCAGTTTATCTACAGTTATAAATGTCAGATAGTATGGAATTAAAAATTTTTAATATTCGGTTAGTTCTAGTCGGGCATGGTGAAATTGGGGGATAATATTAGAAGTTAAAACTAATGCTGATTCAAAGTATATTTTCTTCTAGTGAACCTAAAACTTCAAAATGATATCATATTTTTTTTTGTACATGTTTTTATTCACCATCTATCCATTCGGAATAGAGTATATCCATATTTAATACGAAATCAACAATTATGGTAACACATACAATCATAGACGATCTTGTAAGAGCCAGAAAAATACTTTTCATTTTTGATTTTTATTAATATTTTTTACAACGTTGCTTATATGTCGTATATCCCGTGCGTTAGTGCGACAACATCCACCAATAATTTTTGCTCCCAATTGCACCCACTCTCTGACATAATCAGCAAGTGGGATACAATGTTCCTTGCCCATCCATCCTTTGTTTACATCATATACTTCACCACTGTTGGGATAAACCACCAATGGTATTTTATCTGCATCGCATTTATCCCCACCATTTAGAGATGTAAGAAGAGCGGTAACAAATTTGGGATGCACACAATTAACACCTATGCCTAAACAATTATCTTGGGCGTTATGATCCCTTACAATGTCCCATACTGAAAGTGCAGCATCAACAAAATCTTCACCATGCGCCAAAGTTTGTCCATCTTTGCATTGAAAAGATACCCAAAATTTCACATCCGAATAATCTGTGCATAGCATTTCAGTTAGAGTTTCAGCTTCCATTTGACAAGGGATAGTTTCTATAGCTAAAGCATCGACACCAGCCTGAATACAGGCATCGATTCGATATTTATGCCAGTCCGATATTACTTTGGCAGGAAGATAATCGGCATACTCGCCCGTATATTCCGAACCATCATGCAAATGAGCACCGTATGGGCCTATTGATGCTATTATCAAAGGAAATCCTATATTAAACGAAAGAAAAATATTACATTTTCAATATATGTATGTATGTATATATATGTATGTATATGTACAAACATATGTATGTATACGAGATATATATTTCAAACTATGTATGTATATTGTACCTTCATCAACATGTAATCCAGCCTGAAAACATTCCGTCAAATATTTCTCTTTGGCGACATGAGCCAACCGTACGGTTTTTTTAATTAGCTCCAGGCTCTGATTTGCATCCAGTTCTAAATATTCAATGTAACCCTCAACACTAACCTGATAGGTATTAGTTAAAATCATATCAGCACCATCTGAAATATATGTACATAGATGTTATTATACCAAGTACATTGCATAAATATTGGATGGCTGCACGGAATAACTGTAATACATATTTTCCGAATAATATAAAAAAAAAATTATAAAATAATAATTAAGGCTGACCATTGGAAGAATATGCAAATTTAGCAAATTTATTTTTTTTAAATGCCAATTTTATGAGCATCTCTTCAAGTGCGTATGGTTTTTCGTAATAGTACAAAAAGGTGTTTCATTTGATTTAAACGTAGGTAGACTGACTGCAATAAATGAAGAAAAAATATTGATATGGATAATTTTATATCTTTTTTAATTTTCTCTATTTGTACTGTTCTAATGCTTTGGCGTAAATAAATAATTATTAAAAATGATAAACAATTTCTTATTCGTTTTTTGTCTAGGCAGGCGAAATAAGTAAATTTTATTATATTTTCAAAAAAATCCGATTTTTGTCAATTTTTTTAGAAAAAAGTATAAATTTGGGTATATCGAACCAATGCTTTTTCGTCGTATTTGAAATTTTATTGCCAATCCAGACATGTTGATACGGATGAAATCGGTGCATTGTGCTCCGATATTTACAAAATACTAGGGAAAAAATTAAAAATTCAATTTTCAATTGCAGATATCTCGGTAACTATACGAGATAATTCTTTTTTGTAGACACACAAAAAGAAAATTTATAAATCGGAAGAGAAACACGAGTTACACGCGCTTAACATTTCTTTCAATCGATGTGGCCAACTTTGAGTTCGTAAAACAAAAAACTATTTTTTTCATTTTTTTCAAAAATTAAAATGCCAAAATGATGGCGAGATCTTATTTTACCAATTTATAACTGCTTATAAACATTTTAGCCAAAAATAAACTACATAGGTCGATATTAAATATTCTGACCCATAACTAATTATGTATAGTATTTAGAAAATGATGTCAAAAGTGTTTTCGATTCGTATGTAACAAAAAATATGTTTGTATTTTTTTTGGGAATTAAAACTTGTTTCAGTAATTTTTTCAAAAACCATATTTTTGGATTTTTTGCTCAAACGACAGCGAAATTTCCTTTAAAAGCTTTGTGGTCTGTTAGTGAGTGGGGCTTGTTTTCCTATCAAAATAAACGTCTAAGAAAATAGAGGATGAACTAGACATAGCATAGCACGAGAACATTTAACCTAATTGGTTCAGCGAACGCTTTAAATAATCCTAAATTAAGTAGTCTTCACCTTCTTCTAATATTCATCCCAACAATGGTTTCAAAAATATCCCACAAGATATTGCGTAAAATCCTATATTTTGGGAAAATTTTAATATTTTTTAATTCAAATCTCTTAAAAACTTGGAAAAATTCACAATTACTATATTTTTCTTATTTGTTCGTAAAGTCTGATCGGTCATCTAAAATGAAGAAGATGCAGGCTACTTAATTTAGGATAATTTACAGCTTAATTAGGATAATTTGCAGTTATGCTAAAATATATGGCTGAACATAATCTTTTTTTAGAAGTTTATCTTTATTTTGATAGAAAAACAAGACCCATAAAGGGAAAGACCTAATGACCTTTCACTTGAAAAAGAAAATGAAAGATAAAACTATGGGTTCAAACAAATACGTCAAAAAAAATCACAAAAAAATATTTCTTTATTTTCATAAATAAATTGAAGAAAAATATTCTATGGCAAAAATATTCTAAAACCCAAGAGGAAATTAGTTATAAAGGATTTTCTAATAGGGACATAACAATTTCGTATCATTAAGATATTTAAGAGCGCTTACTCCAATTTTCGGCCGTAATAATCGTCCCACCCGACGCTGTGCGTATGCTATAGTGAATCCAAATTTTCACTTTTGGATGTTCCGGCACCAAAGAGACGCCGTACCGCTCTAAGCGACGAAAATATCGCAGCCGTAAGTGTATCCGATCAAAATGAGCAAAATCAGTCGATTTCACGTCGTTCTCAGGAACTGTGCATCTCTCAAACCACACTGGCGTATTTTGCGAAAATATCTAGGCCTTCATCCTTATAAGATCAAACTGACTCAAGTACTAAAGCCACTTGATCATTTGAAACTTCTCCGATTGGGCTCTGGCAATGTTAATATTATGTCCATAATGGAAAACCCGGTATTTATGAGGAAAATGGCCGTAATTGTCACAATAAAAAAACCAGTAAGGAAAGGCAGAAAGTCGGGCGGGGCCGACTATATAATACCCTACACCTCCCTAACAATGCGATAAGGGTCATTGCCATAATAATTTGGAATAATTGGTAAATGGGTAGAAACATATTATCTAATTCTGAAATGATAATCGCTAAATTAAGCAATACTCGTTCCTAAATTGAGAAACATCTTTCTGGAAAATTTTAATGATCGGAAGTAAAATACAACTTCTATAGCGGTTTGATACCAAATCAGGATGAACATATATATGGAGGTTACATATAAATCTGAACGGATTTTCCTTGAATACTCATTCATTGAAAAAGAAACTTTTTTCTGTCAAATTTCGTACTGACCGGATATAAAATACAGTCTCTACAGCGCTTACATGTCAAATCGGGGGTAACATATATATGGGAGCTATATCTAAATCTGAACCGATTTTCTCCGAATTTGGCAGTATTCTTTCATGTAATAAGAAACCTCTTTCTGCCGAATTTCGCACTGATCGGATATATAATACAGTTTTTACAGCGCTTACATGTCAAATCGGGGGAAACATATGTATGGGGGCTATATCTAAATCTGAACCGATTTTCTCCGAATTTAGCAGTATTCCTTCATGTAATAAGAAACCTCTCCTTGCCGAATTTCGCACTGATCGGATATAAAATAACATTTTTACAGCGCTTACATGTCAAATCGGGGGTAACGTATATATGGGGGCTATTCTAAATCTGAACCGATTTCTTCCAAATTTAACAGTGTTCATCCATATAATAAGAAACCTCTTTCTGTCGAATTTCATACTGATCGGATATAAAATAAAGTTTTTACAGCGCTTACATGTCAAATCGGGGGTAACATATATATGGGGGCTATATCTAAATCTGAACCGATCTTAACCAAATTCAATAGGGATCGTCCTTGGGCCAAACAAATGATATGTGTAAAGTTTCGTCGAGATCGGACCATAATTGCGACCTGTACTTTGATTAGTGATTCAAAGTCGATCGGTATAATAAACGATGGGTCTATTTTCTCTCCTTTTGGGTGTTACAAACAAATGCACAAAGTTATAATACCCTGTACCACAGTGTGGTGTAGGGCAGGGACGTATCAAGGATTTTGGTTCGGGGGGGGGGGGGGCCCAACCTTTTTTTCCATAACAAAGATAAACAATTAAAAAATTGCGTTCATTGTGTAGGTAATGGAAGTTAAGTTCCTTAGTTTTTTATTCGAATTTTATTCCTAAATATAAATGTGTGCTTTAGTACGAGATCAGTAAAACTTTTTATAATAAAATACGTAAGAGTTAAAAATGTAATCTTCGATTTTTTGAAAGAAATATATCAATTATTTCATCGATTTTGAATTCATCTTTGTATATACATAGACATCAAAGCCAGATACGATAGCCTCTCTCCTTCCATTCTGTTCCGGAGATAAGTTTTTATTCTTCTTAACGTCGAGAAACTACGCTCAGCAGATGCCGTTGTCGCAGGTATTGTGGCAAGTATCTGCAAAAGTGTAAAAACGCTTGGGAACATGTCCTCACCACAACTGAAATAGCATCTAATGCATTTGATGGCTTATCATTCTTCTGCTTCCAATAATCAATCCATATACTTATTTCAGCTAAAACAGATTTTGCTGAATTTTTTAAATCGTTTTTGTAAAAAGTGTGACTTCTTCGAAATCTTCCTTTATTAGATTGAAAACTCGTATCGGAACGACATTAAACAGGCTTGTAATTATAGCTTCATGTTCGAAAAATCTATTATTTAAATGTGATATTACTTCGTCCAGATATGGTATGAACAATGTTGCCTAAAATACACCTTGGCATCTGAACCAGGAATATTAGCCCTATACTTTTGAGTGCCTACTCTTCTAGGTAGTGCAGCTTCTATTCCAAAACTTCTTGCAAGTTGTGTGGATTCTTCAAACAGTTTATCAAACTCCGCATCTGAATTTCTACGCATGTCACTTAAGTTAGTCGTTGCCAATTTTATGATTTCGTAAGCCTTTATTATATCTAGGTTAATCGTTTGCAAATACCGTGATAAGTTCTGTGTAATGGCCAAAACCGTACTACTTATTACCACACCCAATATAAAGTCAAATTTACATACACGGTTGTGCAAACTCATTCCATCACTGCAACCTACATGTTAAAAACGTAGATAGATAAGAAATCATAAATGAAATTTTAACTTAATTTTCGCCATATCTGGTTATCATAAATTTAAAGTCAACCAATAATTACACCGGTCGACAAAAACAAAATTTTTTCTTGGGTTTCTGTTTTAATGCATAGATTCTGATTCTAGACTTCAAAAAACGTCAAAATCTCCAATCTTAGCTTTTAAAGTTTGTTTTTGTAAATTTTACATCGATAAGAAAGTTTTAAAGTTAAAACCTTACTAAATTAGCTATAACTTTTTAAATTATGCATCGATTTTCTTGGGAATGGGCTCGTTTAATTCATGACCGAACAGACTTTACGATAAAATCACAAAAATATAACATTTGTTAGATTGTTTTATGGGAGTTTTTTAAAAATATTAAAATTTATCAAAAAATCAATTTTTTTGGCAATATGTTGTAATACTCGTATATCGTCGAAACCGCTGAACGGATGGAAAATCATATTATATGAAGTTGAAGGCTACTTAATATTTAATTCTTTAAAAATTTCCTCAACCAAATCGGATAAATGGTTCTCGAGTTATGCCACTATATGTGGTTCAACCACTAATTTCTTTCCATATCACAGCTTATCGCGAGAATTTAAAGAGACAACCCTTTAGGCTAAGAAAAAAGAGAAGTTGAACCACATATTATGGCATAACTAGAGAACCATTCATCCGAATTTTTTCAGGTAAGCTTTACAAACTTCAGAATTAAGTAGCCTTAAACTTCGCACAATACAATTTTCCATCCGTTCAGCGGTTTCGGCGATATCTTACAAAGTATTGCAAAAAATCATATTTTTGAGAAAATTTTAATAATTTCTAAATAAAAGCCTCATAAAAACATGTAGAAACGCATAATTGTCATATTTTTGTGATTTTATCGAAGGGTTATGAATAAATTGAGACCATTCCGAAGAAAATAGATGCATAATTTAAAAAGTTTTAGCGAGGAAACCATGCACTTTTCTTATTTTTAGTTGTTATTACTTTTACTGTTACCATCTTTTACGCTTTTGTATTGTTGTTTTTAACGGCCTTCCAAATATTTTTCGTGTTTTTTGAGTGATTTTGAAAACTGTAAACAGTTTAGGCCTATGTTTAAAACATACCGGGGGGCCCGGGCCCCGATATGTTGTGTTACTCTTTTTGGAAGTAACAAATGATATACATATACCCACCCCTCCTCCACAAATTCCTATCTTTTCATTTAATGCTGTTAGGGCTTCCTACCTTTACTGCAAGTAATACGCCTTGAAATAAAATCGACATCGTCTTAAAGAGAAGATTTTCTCTCCAAGGGTATAAATATAATTGCTATACCTCTTCGGGAAATATATAATATTACAGTTATTTACGCAGTATATATGGATGTGTACACTTTCAACATCTACTCACTTTGTAAAAAATCTAAATGAGTGTTGATAACTGCTGTAGGATTAGTTGAATTAAATCGAGCACTCCAGAGAGGGTCGCCATCAACAGCATCACCGACATATACAGTTAATTGGGTGCCGAAACCGCCGTCTTTTACAAATACTCGTTTCTTGTCCATCACTATTTTCGCTTTTTGGTATGATTGTTTTTAAAATCACTTTGTGATAACGACAAAATTTGCATTGAAATCAACGTATGTAATTAAATATATATATATATATATAAATGCATGTATGTGTGTGTGTGCGTGTTTGGGCATGTAAAGCGATAACGTAACTTATTATTATTCAGATTAAAATTGCCTTTGTTGTTAAGTGCTGTTCTGAATCTACTGATGTTTGGGGGTTTAATTACAAATGTTTTGTATTAGTTAATTATGCTTCTGTATTTTATGGGAGACTTCACAGCTGCTATGTATTATTAGTATGAATATATGAATTATGGTTGAGGGCTTATGAAATGAGAAAATTCAACGTACAAGTTATTCTAGCTAGGCGCGTTTTTTGCGACTACGAAAAATATTTTAAAAATATTGCTTAAGATACGAAAATCAAAAAAATGTAATCCGCCTAAATCGGCGGAATATTTTTTAACAAAATTGAATAAAAATAAATAATCTTACAATATGCTTGACTTACTAATTTTTTTTTTATTTATTTCTTATTCCCGTCGTAAAGTCTGCATTTCTTCTTTACAACGATACAAATATTGAAGTTAACGTCACATTTCGAATGGCTATTCGTAACTGTAGCAAAAAGGTGTATTATTAAGTGTAAACTTGGGATGGCTCACTACGTCAAATGAAGTAATGTTTTACAACTGTGATTGTATATCGTCATCTGAAATCCAAAATCATATGATCATATGATTGATTATAGTTTACTAGGCTAAACTACACATTCTTATAAAATTGTGGAGTTCAATATCAAAAACTGACCATTTTATGAGTTATACTCAAAATGACGTTACATCAAACAAGGTCATTAAAAAAGCAGAAAGATTCATAAAATTTTATTTTATTTAATTCAGAATGTACGCCACAACTAATTGCGCTAGATTTGTTATTTGATTTCGCCTTAATAGTCTGAAATCCCTAAATTTGGTCAAAAGCTTAAAATTACTTTACTTTGTTTTTTGCTTCTCCTGAAAAATCATGAACATGGGTTACGTTATTTTGGATTTCAGGTGACGATATATTTATTTGTTATTTTTAAAACTTATACCATTCTTTCTATAACACACATCATTTCAAAAATAATTTACTACGAAGATATTCCTTCAGGCCGAAATGTCAAAATTCGTCAGTTACGAACGAATAGGAATGAATTGTCACACGCGAAAAAACAGTATTCCGCGAACATAGCTTGACATTTTTTTGCACTTATCGATTAATATTATTTTTTCAATTGTCGGTGTTACAAAAAATTCGGGAAAATGGGTCTGAAAATTCGCGAAAAACCTCACTCGTTGGAATCGAATTCCTATTCGTTCGTAACTGACAATTACTCGCTACAGGAAGGAATGTCTTCTTAAATTATATTGTTTTTGCATCACTTAAGTTTACACCAATAATAATACAACATTTTTTGCCACATAAGGCAAGTATGTGAGACTATACAAAGTATACGCAGTGTATTGCGGATTGGCACATCGTTTATAGCCATATAACTCTTTCCGTTAGAATGATATGATAAGCATATTTTGAATCTAAAGGACATTTTCGAAAATATTAACTTATTTTTATTAAATACATATGTCAATGGTATGGATCATAAACTGAACAAGTGGTCTTCCATTAATTTTTATCACTGACTTTTTGATTAATATATTATTTTCCAATTTATAGAAGGTGGCTTCTCTATACATGGAAAGAAAACGCACTACTGGCTATGGTTGTAAATTTCGATGACAAATTGGCCTTTTTGGCTTTCTTTGTATTGATATTGAATGAATAAATAAAATAAAAAGGAATGGCTGTATGCCAACGATATACATATTTATTTAATTTTCAATTTGAATTACACGTTTAATCTATAGATGTTGGAGTAATTAGACTGAAAACACCCTTAAATTAGTTTAGAATTAGTTAAACAATGTTATTGGTCCTTGATTTAGTTAGTATTGGTCAGAGCATCAAGCTTTGACTAGCTAGAAACGTTTTACACACAATACACACTGATTCACTTTTGCAACGTAAATTAAATTCCTTACCTTTCCTCACCCGAAGACCTGGATCGCAGTAAATTTAGTTGATTAATTGACTGTCTAAAGATTCGATGGCTTGTGATCTATTAACCGAAATATTCCGCGCTTTTATAAAGAATGCCTACGCTTTGGAAGCAAATAGTCTGTGCAGCATAAATCTCTATCAGTTCGCTTTTATACGAGTACTATACACATTCATTGTTTTTATATTACATTGACGACTGCATCGCAATGATAAGGTAGCAACAAAATACAAAATAATTTCTATACGATTGGTCACAATAATAATGTTGATAAAAATGACTAGACATGGATTTGTTTGGATCATATCCGTATGTTGTATTTAAATAATATGTATTATGTATTTACTTTCATATGAGCACTTATCGCGAATAGACTCTTTAACAGGGTCCTTGACATTGCATTTTTGAAAGATATGTAAAGATTTTATTAATAATTGATAACGGAGAACTTTAGAAAGATATCACTGAAATAACAATAAATATAACTGTGTATTCGTACTTCTCGATTATGGCAGATTTCTTATACAACAGTAGATGAAAAATATGTTGATAAGTACATAGATACAAATTAGGATATCCCTTTATTTTATGGTAAAACGCTACTCTTTAATTGGTACATGAAAAAAATCGTTGTTATTGCCAAAGCTATCTACGCACTTTCGTATTTGTAGAATGTCCTCGGGATACACGCGACAACATCCACCTATTATTGAAGCTCCTAAACGTATCCATTCAGGTACATAAGTTTCCATTGGAATGCAGTTATCGTGGCCGGTCCATTCACCTATTTCCGAGTCGAAAATTTCACCTCTATTGCTATAAACAACCAATGGCAAGACTTCACCATTCAACAAAGCGTGCAAGGATTTAAAGAGACTGGCCACAAACTTAAAGGAATACAATTTGTAAAAGAAAAGAATCATGCATTAGTTAGTACGAGAGTGTGAATGGTAATAATGTGCATACACTCAAAGAAATATGTTAGTAGGCATAGCAAAAAAGTTTGCTACAATGGACGATTTTTTGCTGAAAGGGGGAAAGCAGAAAATGTCTGTTGAAACAACAACCTCGTGTTTGCTGCAGTATTTAGGGTAAATACCATAAATAGCTAAAGGGTTTTCCAACAACAGGTGTTATTTTGGTATTCAACGAAAAATTCAATTTTTTGAGATAAATGATCGGATGTTTATTTCATAATACAGAGGAAGGTGTGCCGTTAATAATGAAAAACATCAGCCAAATGGCCACCACGACCACACTTACAGGACCATATCCTTTTCATGAAATTTTCCATAACCAAATCGACGCTGGGCTGTTGGCGTAGACCTTATCTTTCACGTGGCCCCAAAGGAAGAAGTCGCAAGGTGTCACAAGATCTCGGTGGCCAATTGTGATCACCTCTTTTCCCGTAACAGAGCAATGGTTTCGTTGCTTGTGTGGCAAGTAGCGCCGTCTTGTTGAAAGTAAACGTAGTCCAGATCAATACCATCCAACTCCGACCATAAAAAATCATTAATCAACTCTCGATAGCTCAATCCATTCACCGTAACTGTTGATCCAACCTCTTTTTCAAAAAGTATGGTCCAATGACCCGTCCGGACCATAAACCGCACCAAACAGTCACACGTTGAGGATGGAGAGGCTTCTTAACAATAACTCTTGGGTTTTCCGAGCCCC
Organism: Eudasyphora cyanicolor; assembly: GCA_963930755.1. Taxonomy (NCBI): domain Eukaryota; kingdom Metazoa; phylum Arthropoda; class Insecta; order Diptera; family Muscidae; genus Eudasyphora; species Eudasyphora cyanicolor. The sequence goes on from OZ005737.1 coordinate 267,267,852, forward strand.
AGATGCGGCAATTTTGCTTGTTGACGTAGCCACCGAGGTGGAAATGGGCCTCATCTGTCAAGATGATTTTCGATTTTTCGAATTTTAATAATTTTGATGTGTTGTTGAATCGTGTATCGTTCCATTTTTAGTAATGGCGTAGTTTATACTTGTCAAATGTCAAAGAATAAAAGCTTCAAAAGTGACAGCTACCAAAAATACCGGGTGATTCAAAATAACACCTCTTGTTGGAAAACCCGTATTTCTGCATACTTTATAAGCCTGGTTAATAACAAACAAAAATTAAATCTATTACATCAATGAGAAAGAAGGATACTTATTATTTTTTTTTCTTATGGAAGGAATGATACAAATATTTAATTAGAGTTACTGTTAAAAAATTAAAGAATAAAAAGAGTTCTTGCTTCTAAAAAAGTTGGGTAAACATTTGCTGCGACAGCAGATAACAGACAAAACAAGTCAAATTGGCGTTAAGTTCGGCCTTGCCGAATCTTATATTCCCTACAACAAAAATCGCATGTGAATGAATTCGGGTACAAATAAACTCGTATTACTAAATTTCAACCCGATTCGTTGAAATTTGTGGTTTTTGTAGCGTTAAGTCAAATCTAGAGGGACCTTTGTATGAGAGCTATATCAAAACATGGACCTATGACGACCGATGCACAGAGGGGCAGAATCTCGAAAAATGGAGATTAATTGAAAAATTTAAAATTGTTTTTTTGAAAAAAAATTTTTTTAGATTAATTGAGGGAGGTACTTTTCAAAACTTGACTATTCCACTTTTTGTGTTTTTCCTCAATTTGAGAAAATACTATGTCCCTATGTATTTAACCCGAAATTTTGGTGCATTATTAAAGACGTCAAGATTAGTCATACAGATTTCGCACAATTTTATTTTCGCTGAGATTTGAATTCAATGCTACCAAACAAAAACAAATTAAAAATCAGTTCTGTCAAAAGTGGAACAGACAAATTTTTTATACTTCCTCAATTAGTATAAAATTCTACATCACTACCAAAAATGTCAAAGTCATATGTATGTGTTGGTAATTATAAAGGGTCCGCCAAATAACTTTTTTTTTTAAAACATCGCGTAAAACGTCGAGTGTAGCTTCGGCTGTGTGGCACGTAGCGCCATCCTGTTGAAACCAAATGTTGCCAATATCCTCCTCTTCAATTTTTGTGAACAAAAATTCAACATGGCCCGATAACGATCGTCATTGTCTGTAACGGCCACTCCTTGCTCATTTTCGAAGAAAAATGGCCCAATTATGCCTCTGGACCAAAATCTGCACCAAACAGTGACTCGTTTTGGGTGTATCGGCTTTTCAATGTATGCGTGCGGGTTTTCTGTGCTCCAAATGCGACAATTTTGCTTGTTTACATACCCGCCAAGATCAAAATGAGCTTCATCTGAAAAGAAGATTTTTTTGGCAAAATCGGCATCTTCTGTAAGTCGATCGCTCCCAGCGTTGTTCAAGCGTATACACAACCATATTCGTTCAGCGGAAGGATAAAACTAATTATCTGTCAAATCAGACATGAGCTAAGTGTTACCATTCACGAAATAAGCACCAGTTGAAAAAAAGTTAGACCCTTTATTATTGTAGCGGACCCTTTATTATTGTAGCGGACATTGCTTTATATTGGCAACTCGATCTAGATTTGAATACAACTCTGCAACCCAATTGCATCTTTCTTTTGTCCTAGTTCCTTTTTTAGCTTTAGATATTGTTATGTTGTATCATATTTTTTAGTCCAATAAACTAATTCACTGAAGACGGTCGTGTGTTTTATTACAACGAAAGGTTTAGTTTCAACAAAGGTTATGGGCCCAGAGCCACGCGCTATTTTTGGACTGTGAATATTTTTTATTGAAAATATCGGTAACTTAGAAGAAAGAAATAAAAAAATAAAAAGTGGGTTAATAAATATTAAAGAATGCACAACTTCTAAGGGTGCATGGGACACTCTGTGTAAATTGTACAAAGCCAATACAACGGGTAGAAAAGTGAATATCTTTAAGAGATTGGTACGTTTTAAAATTAGCTCTGGTCAACGGCTGTCATCACAAATAGGAGAATTTCGAGGCATAATCGACGACCTGAAAAGCATTAGTGTGGAGTTAAAGGAAGATTTTGTTGCTGTGTTGTTACTATGTGCTCTACCAGAAGAAATGGAAAATTTTGTTGTCGCTGTCGAGAGCAGAGACGATTTGCCCGGTATAGAGCAGCTCATTTCGAAAGTTCTTGAGGAGGAACGTCGGCAAGACGACAAGAACGGAGGTGAAGACAGGGTGTTTCCGGCAAATGAGAGAAACAAACATGACAAACGCAATAGAAACAGCAAGTTCAGTGGAAAGAACAACAAACCAAAGTCAGAGAGAGACGGTAAGCGCAACAAGGTTAAAGGCCCAACTATAATATGCATAAGCTAGCTTAAGCAACTGTGCGAATGCATGAACTCGTATGTGGCAAACTATAGGCCCAACTATAATATGCATAAGCTAGCTTAAGCAACTGTGCGAATGCATGAAATCGTCTGTGCCAAACTATAATGTACTTAAGTGAACTTTTCGTTAAGTTCTCTCAGTTCCCATTTGCTTAAGCAGGGTGCGAAACTTAACGCACATTCCGTACGGAATTGCTTATGCATATTATAGTTGGGCCTTATAATGTACTTAAGTGAACTTTTCGTTAAGTTCTCTCAGTTCCCATTTGCTTAAGCAGGGTGCGAAACTTAACGCACATTCCGTACGGAATTGCTTATGCATATTATAGTTGGGCCTTAAGTGCTACAAATGTGGACAGCACGGTCATATTCGAGCTCAGTGCAAGAGGGGAAATGAAGAGTCGAGTGCGTCGGCGTTTAATGCGGTTGACAGAAATATAAACAACAGCACATGGATATTGGACTGTGTTTTTTTGTTGCTGTGTTGTTACTATGTGCTCTACCAGAAGAAATGGAAAATTTTGTTGTCGCTGTCGAGAGCAGAGACGATTTGCCCGGTATAGAGCAGCTCATTTCGAAAGTTCTTGAGGAGGAACGTCGGCAAGACGACAAGAACGGAGGTGAAGACAGGGTGTTTCCGGCAAATGAGAGAAACAAACATGACAAACGCAATAGAAACAGCAAGTTCAGTGGAAAGAACAACAACCCAAAGTCAGAGAGAGACGGTAAGCGCAACAAGGTTAAAGGCCCAACTATAATATGCATAAGCTAGCTTAAGCAACTGTGCGAATGCATGAACTCGTATGTGGCAAACTATAGGCCCAACTATAATATGCATAAGCAACTGTGCGAATGCATGAAATCGTCTGTGCCAAACTATAATGTACTTAAGTGAACTTTTCGTTAAGTTCTCTCAGTTCCCATTTGCATAAGCAGGGTGCGAAACTTAACGCACATTCCGTACTGAATTGCTTATGCATATTATAGTTGGGCCTTATAATGTACTTAAGTGAACTTTTCTTTAAGTTCTCTCAGTTCCCATTTGCTTAAGCATTCGCACCCTGCTTAAGCAAATGGGAACTGAGAGAACTTAACGCACATTCCGTACGGAATTGCTTATGCATATTATAGTTGGGCCTTAAGTGCTACAAATGTGGACAGCACGGTCATATTCGAGCTCAGTGCAAGAGGGGAAATGAAGAGTCGATTGCGTCGGCGTTTAATGCGGTTGACAGAAATATGTGACGACCAAAAGTCCCGGAGGTCGTTTTTGGCGACACTTAGATTAAGTCTTTAGAGTTTAAGTTAATGAATTTAAAAAATATATAAAGTATAATTGAATTCATATTTTATAAAAATTCGTATTTAGTCATGTTTGGCCACCACGTAGTAAAACAGGAGTTAGGCTATTTACCATATACCAGCGCATCCGACTAATAAACAACCTACCACTGCGCAACAACAAAACGCATGCGAAGTTGTTTACTAGTTGCAAGCACACGTGGAGTCGGTGCGAAAACAAGTAAACAAGTTACCGCTACGCAACAACAATACGCATGCGAAGTTATTTTGACACGTGCAATCGTTTGAGTAAACAAGTTGTTTTGATAAACAACTCCTTTTGGAGTAAACAAGTTCCCGTTATCCCAATTGGGTATAAAAGCGACAACCATCGATGAAGAGGGGACAGTCAGTGTGAACCAGTAGCCACGAACGGACGGTAAGTGTACAAGTGCAGTGAATAAACTAAGTGAGTATTAGGGTGTGCCTTTCGCCACTCTCCCGTTCTAAAACTCAGTGAACATTAGGGTGTGCCGTCCGCCACTCTCGTGAATAAAAAACCGTGCATGTATTAGGGTGTGCCTTTCGCCACTCTCCCGTTCTAAAACTCAGTGAACATTAGGGTGTGCCGTCCGCTACCCTCGTGAATAAAAACCGTGCGTGTATTAGGGCGTGCCTTTCGCCACTCTCCCGTTCTGAAACTCGGTGTACATTAGGGTTTGCCCTCCGCCACCGCCGTGAATGAACCGTGCGTGTATTAGGGTGTGCCTTTCGCCAATCTTCTGTTTCTAAAGATAAAAACCCTCGTGACTAACAATCGTGTGTTTTAGGGTGGTCCCGCTACTCTCCCGATCAGACGCAGCCAGCTTCCCCACCCAGCCTCGACGCACATCAGGAAGATCCTACAGCCAAGGACATCAACGAAAAACCATCACGAGGAACTACTAGTTGTACAATATACTTTTAACACACACTAAACCCCTTTAGATTTTCAATAAAGCTTATTAAAACCAAAAACTCCCGCTGTCTACTCCCTGTCGCCGAAATCAAATAAATTTCTGTGACGAACCTGGCCCCGGTGAGCTACTCCAGCAACCAGAGTCAAAACTTGTCGTTACAGTGGCGCCCGAGCAGGGACAGAGAGTAACAGAAAAATAGGCAAAAGCAGCGGAATAATCTACCTGACGTGGTCCAGCGGCTACAGCACCAGACAATCACCGCAGAAATATGGCAGCGACGGTACGAGTCTCCTGGGCGTATACACTCCGGAAAGAAGAGCTGGTAAAGTACTTAACGGAGTTCGACTGCGACGTGGACGGTACGGTCGCAGAGCAGAGGCAGCGACTGGCGAGATTCTTGGCTACTGTCCTCGAGGGTAAACAGCTCACCCGTGTCCTAGAGCTGCAAGCGTTACACGAACGAACGAGTACAGACTCGAAACCCCCGACACCAATGAAAGATACACATACACAGGGTGAGGTTTTGGATCTTAAGTCACCTACACCGGCGCTGTTATCGGTCCCAAATGCTGGCCAAACTAGGGACAACACACCTGCATTACGACTGGAAGTGCCGAACGCACCACGGAGACACACCAACCTCGTGGAACTGAGGGATGTAGTAGAGCAGGTCCGGAAGTGGGGAATCTGTTACGATGGAGTTGGAGAACCCTGGGAATTTTTGGAACGCCTAGAAGACCAGGCCTTAATGTACGAAATCGACACCGACAGACTCGTCCACGTAATGCCCGAAGTACTAAAAGGCCGAGCCTTGGTGTGGTACCGCAACAACCAGCGCCAGTGGGACACGTGGTTAGCGCTGAAGCAAGCTATCCTGAAATATTTCTTGCCCCCACGATACCTGGAAAATCTGTAGGATGACATAAGGAGACGACGACAGAAACCTCGAGAGCCTTTCAGGGAATATATGTTGACTATGCAGGAGTTGATGGGACACAGCAACTATACGGAGCAACAGAAGGTGGAACGCATTTTTAGGAATGCCCTTCCCGAGTACCTATGGTACATCCGGCGCCGCGACTTCCAAGATTTAGGGGATCTGCTTGAAATGCCGGAGGATCTAGAAGCTATCCCGAAAGTAGCACCACCATCTAGGGAACATCACCGTCAGCTAATCCAGGAGGAACAACAAGCAACATCAACAAATACGATCAATCCAGCTACCGCGTGCCGCCGGTGCGGACAGGATGGACACAGTGCGGCGCGCTGCCGGAACGAAGCAATTATGTTTTGTTGGATTTGTGGACGACGGGATATTCGCCCCATACACTGCTGCAGACGCACCCCGGGAAACGAAGGTCGGGCCCGTATCAGGCAGGGGAGTACGGGTCCCAGGACGGAAGATCCCCAACAGTAGAAGATACCCAACAGGACGACACCTCTCTCTAATACGAACCGACACGACTGGTGGCGAACGCCTACATCGCCGGGCGATTGGTGGCTGCAATAGTGGACACAGGGGCCACACGCGGTTTTATTAGCAATGAGTTCGCCCATGCCATAGCTGACGAAGGAGAACGACGGAACCTGGACCTCAGTATAAACCTCGCGGATGGCACTCGCCGCCAAATCCAGGCGGCCATCAAAACATATATTCGTTTTGGAACCAGATACTTCGAACTGGAATTACTAGTGATGCCTGAGGCAACCGAGACGGTAATCTTAGGTATGGACTTCCTCGTCAAATGCCAAACCCAAACCACCTGTGCTGGACGCACATGCCAATTGGCCAGCGGGGTACACGCCCAAGGAAATGGTGCCGACGACCGTCACCATCACATTACTGCGGAACCCCCGACTACCTCCGAAGCGCCCACAGAAACTGACATCACGGATGAAAAACCTGGAGACGGGACGCAGCCTCTGCACGTTACGGTAAGTGAAGTAAACCCCGAAGAACAAGACCGTATCCAAAACTTTTTGAGAAGTGAGCTGGAGCAGTTCAAAGAACTCCAAGGGGTTTCTACGGCGGCTACCCACCGTATTGTGATGAAGGACGCTCGTCCATTCAAACTACGGTATGCAGCTCGCAATCCAGCCATGCAAGCCATAATCGATGAGAAGATGACAAAGGCTTCATAGAACCGTCCCATAGCACATACAGCTCCCCTATAACACTCGCGCAGAAGAAAAATGGAACCTGGATACTTTGTATGGATTTCCGCTTTCTCAACAGCAGCTCCGAACCTGACGCCTACCCCCTACCAAGAATTTCATCCATCCTGGACCGCCTACGGGAAGCGTCGTACGTCAGCAGTCTCGATCTGAAGGACGGTTACTGGCAGGTACCCCTGGAGGAGGACAGTAAAAAGTATACTGCTTTTACGGTGGCAGGACGTGGCCTATATCAGTGGCGCGTCATGCCATTCGGGCTACACTCGGCACCCGCCACCTTCCAGAGAGCTTTAGATAGCGTCATAGGACCAAGAATGGAACCATTCGCGTTCGCGTATTTGGACGACATCATCGTCACCGGTAGAACCCTCGAGCAGCACCTAGCAAACTTGAAGGAGGCGTTCCAAAGTCTACGAGCAGGAAATTTAAGAATTAACCCCGACAAGTGCGACTTCTTCAAAAGGGAAACAAAGTATTTATACCATGTTGTAGCGGCGAAGGCATCCACACTGACCCTGATAAGGTAGCTGCCATTCAAGAAATGACCGCCTCTACTTGTTTAAAGGAGTTGCGACGATTTTTAGGCGTGGTCTCATGGTATCGGCGATTTATACTAGATTTCGCTACACTAGCATCACCACTGACGGCCCTACTGAAGAAGGGGAAGCATTGGAGGTGGTCGGAGGACCAACAGACAGCATTTGAGCTTTTGAAAGCGAAACTCACCCATGCGCCTGTTCTCGCCTGTCCCAACTTTTCAAAGCGCTTCATCTTACAAACCGATGCGAGTGACCAAGGACTCGGCGCCGTGCTGACCCAAAACTTGGGAGGATGGGGAGCGAGTCATTGCCTACGCCAGCCGAACCCTCAATGGGGCTGAAAGGAACTATTCGGCAACTAAGAAAGAGTGTCTGGCCATCGTATGGGGAGTTCGTAAAATGAGACCTTACTTGGAAGGCTATAACTTCAACGTTATCACGGATCATCTGGCTTTGAAGTGGCTGAACTCTATCGACAATCCCACAGGACGATTGGCGCGGTGGGCACTGGAACTCCAGCAATACACCTTCTCCGTACAGTATAGGAAAGGGAGGTACAATGTGGTGGCTGATGCCTTATCCAGACAACCGTTAAAAGCCTTGATGAGGGCTACAACAGACGCCGACGAGTGTCCATGGCTACGGAAGAAGGTCGAGGACCTACAACGGGATCCGGCGAAATTCTCAGATTACGCCATTGTGGGATCACAGCTGTTCCGACACATCTCCCGAAATCTGAACGACGATGAGACTGAGCCGTGGAAGCTCTATGTAGCCAGACACCTACGCCAGCGGGTACTCGAGGAAAACCACACCCAACCAGCCGCGGGACACCTAGGAATAAGGAAGACTATCAACCGAGTATGTCACCGGTACTACTAGCCTGGTATGATCCGGGACGTCACCAAGTTCATCCGCAGCTGCGAATCATGCCAACGCTACAAGCCAATGCAGACCGCGCCAGCAGGGGAAATGCTCGTGTCAATCCCAGAAGAACCATGGGCCACAGTTTGCAACGATTTCGTGGGACCTTTGTCGAGGACGAAACACGGGAACTCCATGCTACTGGTGTTCATCGACCGTTTTTCCAAATGGGTAGAACTGGTACCCATACGCAAGGCCACAGTCGAAGGAGTTGTGAAGGCGTTTCGGGAGCGTATCCTCGCCCGGTTTGGGGTCCCCAAGGTACTGATTACCGACAATGGTAGCCAATTTACAGGCAAGGTTGTCAAAGGGTACCTACAGGAGATCGGAGTAAGACATCAATTCACCGCGCCATTCTGCCCACAGGAAAACCCCACGGAGCGGGCCAATCGCACAATCAAGACGATGATTGCACAGATCAGTCGAAATCATCATAACCGATGGGACGATCATCTGCCGGAGATATCCCTAGCCATCAACACCGCCACATCGGACACAACGGGTTACAGCCCTGCGTACCTGGTGCAGGGTTGAGAGCCACGCCTCACAAACTCTCTGTTTGATGAGCTAGTCTCTGGAACCGGGACTCGACGGCAATCACCTGAGGACAATGCCGTGGAACTCCAAGACGTCTTCAAGATAGTTCGCAATCAACTGGGTCGGGCTGCAGAATACCAGAGACGGCAGTACAATATGCGACGGCGTCCATGGAAACCTAACGTAGGAGACATGGTGTTAGTAAAGCCCATACGAGGTTATCGAGTTTACCTCCCCGGTTATCGTACGGTTACGGGCCCCGGACAAGAACGAAACGCGTGTAGCACACCTCAGCGAGGTCAAACCTTACACCCCTACTACTACAGAACCTAAACCAAGTATCAATTGAATCTCTAATGCTATATTTTTTCCGTAGAACCACTTCAAGCTCAACGATGCCCAACCTACCAGCCCAATTAGTGACCAAAGCCTACACGAAGGAGATGTGGTTCTTACGGGAAGCAGCCCGGGGGTGCAACAACCCGACAACGACCGTCGGCCTCCTACCCTGTGTCGTACGGCTACGACGGTTGTCAAAGGCCACGGTGGCTCGTTACCAGGGTAGCCAACTGCCCTACCCACGCCACAGGGAGGTCATCGTCACCTCGAGTGACAGCGAGATGGAGAATTCGACCCCTAGGCCGAAGCCGATGTCAGTGGAACGGCCGGACCTAGAAACGGTGTTGATCAGCAGCGACACCGAGGCTGAAAGTACACCCATACGCATATGGAAACGAGCTGGGTCCCATCCACTCTCACCCTCTCCCGCAGTGTCCTCCTTGGTACCAGAGGACGAGGCCACAACCCCACCGTACCAACAACCTCTTAAGCCCGAAAGAGCATCATCATCGTCGGCATCATCATCATTATCATCATCTTCGGCTTCCCCACCAACACCCCCACCTGCGGTCTTACCATCACCAGCAGCGGGAATAAGCCAAGTGTCCACATTGTCCGGGCTGTCGTCTCTACAGTCTTATAAAGGCGAACCCTTGGACAATGTGGATGACTGGTTCGAACCCATCAGCGGCGACTCAGACGGCGAATTTCCGACCACCAGGGTAAATCCACGGCTCGCCAAAACTAGGCCACAAGATCCTGTGAGGTGGGATAAGGAGGACAACTCCATGTCACAGACCCTGGCAGGAAAGCCCTTCCGGTGTCAGGAAACATTACCATCCGTGGCCCGCCAAGCACTCGAGCCATATGTGGCGGCTCTGTTCTCAAAGCGAATGGGAAATCGGAAATACGACCAGGTAGTTACCGTCGATGGCCAAAGCTACGGCATACACATTTCCCGAGGAGGAAACCTCGTCATTCGCCTTCTCGGAGGAGGGGAGCCAGTGTGACGACCAAAAGTCCCGGAGGTCGTTTTTGGCGACACTTAGATTAAGTCTTTAGAGTTTAAGCTAATGAATTTAAAAAATATATAAAGTATAATTGAATTCATATTTTATAAAAATTCGTATTTAGTCATGTTTGCCCACCACGTAGTAAAACAGGAGTTAGGCTATTTACCATATACCAGCGCATCCGACTAATAAACAACCAACCACTGCGCAACAACAAAACGCATGCGAAGTTGTTTACTAGTTGCAAGCACACGTGGACAGACAATGAAGCCGGCCAAAAAAAAAGCCGGCGGCGGCGCATGAGCCGATAAAATTTCAACAAACGATGGCGGACGAATGTCAATCTCAGGCAAAGATGGCGCTTTAAGATATTTACAATTAAATGAAAAGACTTAAAATTAACACAACAATTTAAGAAAAGTTATGGAAGTTTTGTTGTGATGTCGAAAATCGGTTCAATAAATCTCTACTTATTAGTCTTTGTTGTGAAAGAGAATTTATTGTCAATGACATAGTGCCTTTTGCGTTCTCTTTAAAACGAGACGTAGACTCTGTAAAAATTGGTGCTCAGGAGCTATTGTAATTTCCGTAAAAACCAAAAAACGCATTTTTCAATTTCAAAACCCATAAATTTTATGGATTTTTTGAAAGAAATGATAGCGAGATCCTTTTAGAAACGTTTTATAAATTTTTACGCAAAAATAAACATTATTAAAAATTCTGACCCTATTGTATTACTTAGTAAGCACTTTCTTAACTTTCTTGGTTGCTTAAAATAAATCTTTTTGACTCACTAAATCAAGTTCGGCGGCTGAGTTTCAGCCGATGTGAGCCGATAAAATCGGCGGCGGCGCCGGTTGGAAGTAAATGGCCGGCTGCGGCGCGCCGCCGATTTGCGCCGCGTCGGCTTCATAGCCTGCACGTGGAGTCGGTGCGAAAACAAGTTACCGCTACGCAACAACAATACGCATGCGAAGTTATTTTGACTCGTGCAATCGTTTGAGTAAACAAGTTGTTTTGATAAACAACTCCTTTTGGAGTAAACAAGTTCCCGTTATCCCAATTGGGTATAAAAGCGACAACCATCGATGAAGAGGGGACAGTCAGTGTGAACCAGTAGCCACGAACGGACGGTAAGTGTACAAGTGCAGTGAATAAACTAAGTGAGTATTAGGTGTGCCTTTCGCCACTCTCCCGATCCGAAACTCAGTGTACATTAGGGTGTGCCATCCGCTACCCTCGTGAATAAAAACCGTGCGTGTATTAGGGTGTGCCTTTCGCCACTCTCCCGTTCTAAAACTCAGTGAACATTAGCGTGTGCCGTCCGCCACCCTCGTTAATAAAAAACCGTTCGTGTATTAGGGTGTGCCTTTCGCCACTCTCCCGTTCTAAAACTCAGTGAACATTAGGGTGTGCCGTCCGTTACCCTCGTGAATAAAAACCGTGCGTGTATTAGGGTGTGCCTTTCGCCACTCTCCCGTTCTAAAACTCAGTGTACATCAGGGTGTGCCGTCCGCTACCCTCGTGAATAAAACCGTGCATGTATTTGGGTGTGCCTTTCGCCACTCTCCCGTTCTGAAACTCGGTGTACATTAGGGTGTGCCCTCCGCCACCGTCGTGAATGAACCGTGCGTGTATTAGGGTGTGCCTTTCGCCACTCTTCTGTTTCTAAAGATAAAAACCCTCGTGACTAACAATCGTGTGTTTTAGGGTGCTCCCGCTACTCTCCCGATCAGACGCAGCCAGCTTCCCCACCCAGCCTCGACGCACATCAGGAAGATCCTACAGCCAAGGACATCAACGAAAAACCATCACGAGGAACTACTAGTTGTACAATATACTTTAACACACACTAAACCCCTTTAGATTTTCAATAAAGCTTATTAAAACCAAAAACTCCCGCTTTCTACTCTCTATCGCCGAAATCAAATAAATTTCTGTGACGAAGCTGGCCCCGGTGAGCTACTCCAGCAACCAGAGTCAAAACTTGTCGTTACAAATATAAACAACAACACATGGATATTGGACAGTGGTGCTTCATCACATATGAGCAGTCGCAAAAGCTTCACAGAATTTGAGCAAGGGAGAAAACAGATTTTGTTGGCGGATGGTGATGAGGTATACGCAGAGGGAAAGGGAACGGTCGTTATGAAGACGAAGTTTATGAACATAAGGCTGGTAAATGTTTCATATGTTCCCTCTCTACACTCAAACTTCTTGTCTATTGGCAAATTCATCGAGGCTGGTCATACAGTTAACTTTGCAAATTCTGGTGCGACTATTATTAGTCTGTATTCACACATGAAATTTTCCCCGCTGAATTGCAGTGCTTGTGGTAGAGGGACGCAGTCGGTAATAATAATAATTTTTATTTAATATTCGTAGTTTTGTGCTCGGTTCAACATATGTAAATTTGTGCGACATACATTTTAATGAAATTTAATGAATTTAATAAATTTTAATGAACGACGAAAATAAAATTGTCGAAACATAATACGTTGTCTGAACGCAAATGCAACTTCAAAAGAGAATTGCATAAAAAAATTGCAAGTGTGAATCTGGACTTAGCAAGACGAATAGTAAAATGATGCATGCGTCAAAGAAGAATGGTATACTTTTTGCAGAGTACGACAGTGTTGTTCAAACACACAGAGGAGTGTTTGAACAACGTCGGGGAAGGAGGTAATTTTGAGAGATGACAATCTCGTTTCGGTCACCTTAACAGCAAAGATTTGAATTCCCTGAGCAGCAAGGGTATGGTCAGAGGGCTGAATTTAAAATTGCCCAACGATTTTAGATGTATGACTTGCGCTGTTGGTAAAACTTCAACAAAATCTTTCCCTTCGTACCCTCAAGTAAATACAAAGGCGGTTCTGGAATTGGTACACAATGACTTATGTGGGCCTTTTAGAGTTCGCTCTCAAGGTGGTGTCTTGTATTTAATGACGATCACGGATGACTATTCCAGATTTATATTTACTTATTTTTTGAAAAATAAGACTGATGCCTTTGAGGTTTTCAAAAATTTTACTGCGATGGCGGAGACGCAGACTGGCCGCAAATTGATGAAGGTGAGAAGCGACAATGGAAAGGAGTATTTGAATAGTCGTTTAAGAGAATTCTTTGGCAAACACAGAGTGTTACATCAGACGTCCATCAGCCACACGCCACAGCAAAACGGCTTGGCAGAGCGAGCAAACAGAACTTTGGTTGAGATGGCTCGCTGCATGCTTTATGAATCAGGTCTGCCACCGAGTTTGTGGACAGAGTCAATCAACACAGCGTCGTACATTAGAAACAGAAGTCCAACGAAAGTTTTAGGAGAGGTGACTCCGTACGAAAGATGGTACAGCAGAAAACCATCAGTCGCACAATTTAAGTCGTTTGGCTGCGACGGTTTTGCAAAAATATCGAACTGGTGGAAAATTAGAGCCGAAGGGGGTGAAGGTGAAGTTCGTCGGTTACGAGAATTTGTTGAAGGGCTACCGATTATTCAACATCGGGAGAAGAGAGATCGTCAAGGCAAGATACGTAATATTTTTTGAGAGCTCATTCAAGAATGCGGGGAGAGGAAATAAGACCGCTGATGAGTTGAGTGTAAATATTTTCTATGCAGCAGAAGAAGGTGGTGGTGGCGATGCAAATGAAGTACAGCAAGACGACAACTTCGAGACGGCAAGCGAGAAAGAAACACCAAGCGAGGGTGAAACCGAAACATAGCAATGCGATGCTGGTGCTATAAAGAGTAATCAAACTATGCCAAAAAGAGGACGGGGAAGACCCACACAGCGTTGCCGTTTTGGTCATTTCCGACCAAATTTGGTCGGATGGATTTGAAATTTTTATATTTGGTCGGATGGTCGGACCAATTCCATTTTGGTCGGTTTTATTCTAGAAAAGTTAATTCATATTATAATACAGAATAATTTTAAGTTTAATATCAAAGTAAATTACTGAAAGTTAAAGCCATTCACCGTTTGGAATACCCTCAAATGACTATTGTGAATTCCAATATTTATGTTGATCGCTGAAAGCAGTATCGACCGAAATTGTAGACGAATATATTGTAATAAAAATTAGTTTGAAAGTATTTATTTCAGGTTCGACAAATGTGTTTTGTAGTGGTCTAAAATATCGGCCCTGGGGGAAGAATTTTTGCTTTCACTCCTGTTCTGTATTCCGAGAGCGGATTTAAACCGAAATTTTGGTTGACAAATCTCACCATAATTGCGGAATTTTATTTATTTACATTAAACCTTTGGTAGATATAAGATTAATAAGGAAGAAAAGCAATTGCCAAATGTTGATGTGTGGCAAAAGTATGGCCCATCTGAAGTCGGGAAAATGTTCATATCTTACTTTTATCAATATTATTGGAATATATCGGAGCAATGATCTGGGTTTATATAATTGTAGTGTTGGTGTTGAATGAATTTATTGTTGTCCGAATAATGTTCCGTAAGCACAATTTAAATTTCATTTTTATCCTGTTTTTAAATAATTGCATCAGTAATTAAGAGCGAGGGACAAGCTTCTTTAGCTGCGGATTCCGCATAATTGTTACCAGTTAGACCGATGTATCCAGGTACCCAGCAAAGAATAATTTGCTTTGTTGGCTATTACTAAATCTCTAATTTTATTAACCAACTGTTGGTCGCTAGATTTAAGATAGTTTTTAGTGCAGATAGAATATCGGTAAAACTTATAGTTTACCGTTTAGTATCCTTGACTAGTTGTGTAGCATGTCAAATACAGGTAGATTCCGCGGTGAAAATTTAATTTTGATTTCTGGTATTATGCTTAAATTTTGTAAATTTCAAAATTTCACTAATTTTTTTAACTTTTAAAATCCTACAATTAACGAAATTGCGTACTATAGTATTATTGAACTTATAGGCATTCGTCATAAATCACGTTTTAACGTTGCAGTCTGCTCAAGAAATCGTAACTTGTTATGCATTTTTATGTAAAATTTTTCATCCACAATCGATATCGTCGTTAAACTGACCAAGTCCTTTTGAAAAACTAGGTCATACCACTTCAGCGTTTTCTTTGTTTTCAGGCGTCTACGTTAAATTAAAGAAAAACTCAATACAAATTTCGAAAGACATGTTCAAATTATATTATAAGATTTACAAAAAAAAAATATAAATAGACTTCTATCAGTTTTATTTCACACTCTATATTTATATAGGAATCCATTGATAACAAAAATGTGGAAACTATCATAACGAAAATATATTGAAAATTTAAATGCAGAATTCCTTTTTATTTATACACATTTTTTTGCAATTTATAAATTGACTTTTTGCCTCATTGGTGCGAAAAAGACTATCTTGGGAATTTGGCGAAGATATTTATGCTTAAAATACAAAAAATATTAAAAAGCAACGTTTTTACTGAAGGAGGTTATATTAAGATTAAGCCATGTTCCCCTCATTTAGATAGACATTTTTTATGTTACATAATTTATTGCGATCCGTGAATTTGGGTATATACGATTCAGATGGGCCACATTTTTACTTGTTTTAAAATACATTCAATACTAGCATTTTTTTATGTTAATTAATTTTTCGAAACATTCCAAGTTTCATCAAAATCTGAAAAAGTTGTCACCAAACTTTCCAAGATACCAACAACTTTAATTTTATAAATTTGGTCGGCTTCAACGGATTTTGGTCGGTTTGAGGGAAAATTTTGGTCGGAAAATTTTTTTTCCAGTGGCAACACTGGACCCACATTAATAAGAACTGGAGAGAGAGGGCGTCCAAGAAAAATGTACATAACGGGAAATGAATTACTCAATTCAATTGTGGAGAATCCTCAGACGTTGGCAGAGGCAATGAAGTCAGACGGGGCTGATGAGTGGAAAAAAGCAATGAGCGCCGAATATCAGTCGATAATTAAAAACAAGACATGGGATTTGGTTGATAGGCCAAAATCTGGAAATATTATTGGCTCAAGATAAAGAGAAAAGCTGATGGAACGGTGGAGAGATATAAGGCGAGGTTGGTAGCTCAGGGGTGTTCTCAGCTATACCAGGTGGACTACCATGAGACGTTTGCGCCTGTGGTACGTCACTCTACCATACGAATTGTTTTGGCTTTGGCTGTTCAGCACGAGTTATATATTCATCATGTCGACATTGTGTCAGCTTACTTAAACGGAGACCTCGAAGACGATGTTTACATGGAGCAACCACCGATGTTTGAAGATCCCAACAACGAGAGAAAAGTATGCAAATTGAGAAAAGCGTTGTATGGTTTACGTCAGGCAGGGAGAGAGTGGAATAGAAAGGCAACCGAAATTATTCTCTCAATGAATTTTCAACGATGCCAGACGGACAACTGTGTTTACTTTCAAAGCGACGGTGAGAGTGAGTAATTGCTCTGTATGTGGATGACATGATTCTGGCTGCGTCAACGAAAGAGAAGATAAATGAAATAATAACACAACTTGATAATGAAGTTGAAGCTGATGATCGCGGTCCTATTTTATTTTATCTTGGAATGTAAATTGAGAGAGAGAAGAGAGAGGCTCTATTTGTATTCACCAGAAAGAATATTCAAAACAATTGCTACAGAATTGGGGGATGGAAAATTCAAAACCTGTATCAACATCTTTAAGCAAATTTGTGGGCGAAGGGTGCGAGTGCAATACAAAAGAATATCAAAGCTTGATTGGAAGTCTGATGTATTTGGCAGTTACATCCAGGCCGGATATATCTCATGTGGTTTCAAGGCTATCACAATTCAACTCCGCGGAACACATGCAGGCAGCAAAATATTTGTTGCGATATTTGGTCAAATATCCTGGTGGTAAGATCACTTATACTAAAAATGTCCAGAATGTTTTCTGTGTTACAGATGCTGATTGGGGATGCGACTCATGCGACCGCAAGTCTTTCTCTGGGTTTGTTATGTTTCTAGCAAACGGTGCAGTGGCATGGGAGTCCAGTAAGCAATCTGTAGTCGCTCATAGCTCAATGGAGGCTGAGTACGTGGCTCTTTGTCAGGGGGCCAAGGAAGTGATTTTCGCGAGAAGCCTGCTTCGTGAAATGGGTTTTGCTGAGTATGTGCGAGAACCTACGAGTATTTACTGCGACATGGTTAAGAATCCGGCTGTGCATAAACGCAGCAAACACTTCGACATAAAATACCACTACATAAGAGATAAATACAACGAGGGTTCTGTTGATGTTGAGTTTATACCTTCAGAGAGGAACGCGGCTGACATATTCACAAAGGTTTTGACGAAGCATGTTGTTGCATGCGTGCTTTTGAGATTGAAATTGTTTTTGATTATTACAAATGAATTTGAATTTCTAAAGTAATTTGAAATGAATTTTTGTAAATGCATTTGGGTTGAGCTGGGATATGTTGGTAATTATATTATTGTAACGGACATTGCTTTATATTGGCAACTCGATCTAGATTCGCATACAACTCTGCAACCCTATTGCATCTTTCTTTTGTCCTAGTTCCTTTTTTAGCTTTACATATTGTTATGTTGTATCATACTTTTTAGTCCAATAAAATAATTCACTGAAGACGGTCGTGTGTTTTATTACAACTAAAGGTTTAGTTTCAACAGTATGTTGTTTAATTTTCCAGCAGCACCGTCTTCAAGTCAAAAATTTTGGAGTTTTTTGTGAACAGTTGTGAAAATTTAAATTTGGCATATTTTAACTATTAATATTTAAATATTTTTCATACGTAAAAATTAATAATTTTGTTATGGAACCCTTAACTTTAGGTCTTTTAGCGTGATTCTAAAAAAAATTGTTAACAAAAGTATTGTAGAAATGTTTTTATTTTTTTGAAAATATGTCTAAATTTGTGCTTTTTAAAATATATGTGGATTTTTAAATGGGAATAGGGTAAAAGTTTAAATTTTGTATTAAACTACAGTATGTATGTTTCCATATTCAGCAAAAACATTTTGCGCCAAGAATATTTGACGGAAATCCGTTTTGGGCCATTGTAAGTCATTTCAGCAGTGTCCGTCCGTCTGGATGATGCGTACGATAACTTTCGATAGAAGTAACCGATTGACTTCAAATTTGGTATGTGTCAATATTTTTTATTATCTCAGCTAAGATCAAAGATGGACCATGCTTGATAACTTCCTCAAGTACCTCCCCCACAAAAAGCCAAAATATAATGAAATGTTGATTCTTTAATAACTTCTGTAATACTTATCAGAATCGTTCACAATTCTACACATGATATTTGTTAATTGGTCGCTATCGCCTTGAGATAAAGGGGCGATGTTGCCACGCCGCTTTTGGTACCTCCCATACAAATTTAACATGTTGTACAAAAAGTTTAAAGCTTATAACTTTGATTACAGTCAATGCAAATACGTGACATTTTGTGCAGTGTAATGATTATATAGCACCTAGAGTCCCGCAAAAAATGGGCGTTATTGCCACTCATCTTTTAACATCGTCTTTTAAATTTATTTTCTAAGGAAAATCCTTTTTTACACTAAAATGGAATCAAATTTACTTTTATTTCACTTATTACCGATTAAATATTGAAAAAATATAAAAAAATTATGACCCGAAGCCTTCCTTGAATTAATCTCCATTTTCGGGATTTCGCACACTGTTCGCGTGTAGGGTTTCTGGGTATAAGTCTACTTATGTTACCAATTTTCAGCCCGATCAGTTGAAGTTTGATGTCTCTATGACGTAAAGAAGTCAAACCGGAGAGATGATATAAATGGACCTACATTGCCAATTTTCAATCCCAATATACCAGCAGCTGCAAGAAGTATATGTACCAAATTTCGTGATTACAAGAGAATTTTACGACGATTAATAATATATAAGGGGAATTGCATGTCAAGTGAACCAATTTTTGAAAGCGTTGTCTTCTGATCGGAATGAAACTTGCACCAAGTATGGTCCTATTGGATAGTAGTTGTGACACAAAATTTCAACGAGATCGGTTAAAGAATGTCCGGTTTGGAGGGTGCTGAATTTTTAAAATTTGGTCAAACGGCCTTTTTCCCATCCATATAACTAATTCCCTATTGTATTTAGAAAATTTTGCACGAAGCGTTTTCGATAGCCCTATTTTCAACCTTTTTAGGAAAATAAAAAAATTCGCAAAAATATTTGAACTTCATTTGCGAATTTAAAATTTGTTTGGACATTATTCTCAAAACCCATATTTCTTATTTTTTTATCAAAAGAAAGCTTAGATCATTTCCATTAAGAGTTTTGTGGTCTATTAGTGGGATGGGACTTGTTTATCTATCAAAACAAAGATAAACCTAAACACAAAAAATGCCTGAAATCGTGGTCTTTGTGGCGGCATGTCAAGAAGTTGAAATTGACCACGAACATGAGAGTCGCGTTGCAGAACGACTCATCGGCTCTTGAATTCTCGAAACAACTGTTGGCGCTTGGCAATGGCCAAATTACTGTTGATGTTTCCACTGCATTGATATTGTTCCCGGCAAATTTTTGCGAGTTCACATCGTCGAACGAGGAACTCATCACCAAAGTGTTTCCAAATCTCGATTAGATTAGTGAACGGGCAATATTAGCAGCGAAGAATAAGGACGTCGATAGCATGAATTTTATTATTCAAAGTAAAATCGAACTCGCTTGATGTGCCAGGAGCTCCGCCGCATAATTTACAGCTGAAGGTGGAATCGATCATAATCATGTTGCGGAATCTGAATCATCCGAAATTGTGCATAGTTCGCGGTTGTCCATTATGAAACTGATGGACAATGTGATTCAGGCGACGATCATCAAGGGAAAATTCAAAGGAGAGGAAGTCCTTATCCCACGAATTCCGATTATTCCAACTGATCTTTCATTCCAATTCAAGCGGATTCAGTTCCCTGTACGATTGGCTTTTACGATGACAATCAATAAATCTCAAGACAAATCGTAGGAAGTCTGTGGAATTAATCTCGAATTTCCCTGTTTTTCGCACGGTCATCTGTACGTTGCCTGTCTTCTGTCTTCGTTGTTTGTTGTTTATCACATCGCTCTCTACTGATTTCGATTCCTTTTAAACATATCGCATTAAAATTTTAACTATCTGTGTTTTATTATCACTCTGGAGTTTATCTGAAGGCGTTAAATTGGGGCGAGGCGAAGTTCGCCGGGTCCGCTAGTAGGTCATAATTTGTACATTTATCCATAGACTTTTTGCAAAATGGCATTGTTTTCTTCGTTAGAATGTTAGCTTTCAAAAAATGGAACAAACTATTTGTATGCGATTTTTTTTCTATTTGAAAATTTTCGTATCAGAAAAAAACCCTTTTGGAAAAACACTATTTTTTCTAATTGTATACTATACTTCGATTTCTACAAGAAAGTGATGTTTCAAAATTTTTTTGTTTTTTCTTTTGATTTGGTTTCATAAAATAAAAAAAATTTCAAGGCAAAAAAAAATAAAAGTTATTTTGTTTTATCATATACTAGCGGACCCGGCGAACTTCGAACCCATCTTTCTTAAGACATTTCACGTGAGATGGTCCAAGTGAGTGCCAGAACATACCCTATAATTACGTAAAAAGAACTTCAGAAACAACATATGTAAATATCATGGTGGAAAAAAATGTCCCGTGCGAATCTGCTTACAATCAAATAATAAAAAAAGTATAAATTAGTTTGGGGGAAAATCAAAACCATTTTAAGCGACATTAATGCACAAACTAATTTTAGGATATTAGTCACATTGAAATATTGCCTCAGGTTTCGCAAAAATCGCGCTTTGAATTGTTTTGCGCGAAAACCACTTCTGTTTTTGTCCAGTTTCAAAGATATCTTAAAATACATTGCAAGAAAATCAATTTTTTGAGAAAAATATAATAATATTTGAAATATTCACAATTCGGACAATACTATCCAATAAGACTTGGTTTATAGCAAGTTTCATCCCGATCAGAAGACAGACTTTTAAAAATTAACTAACTTGACATGAAATCCCACTTATACATTTTTTCTAGATTTAAAAAATGGAATAAAATATGTTTACAATATTTTTTCTATTTTTACGTCTTTTTTGAAAATCAACTTTATAAAAAATCATTAATTATCTCTCGATACATTTTCAAAAAGTAAGGTCCAATGACCCCGCCGGACCATAAAACGCACCAAACAGTCACACGTTGAGGATGGAGAGGCTTCTCAACAATGACTCTTGGGTTTTCCAAGCCACTGATGCGACAATTTTGCTTGTTGACGTAGCCACCGAGGGAGAAATGGGCCTCATCAGTCAAGTTGATTTTTCGATGATTTTCGATTTTAATAATTTCAATGCGTTGTTGAATCGTGTATCGTTCCACTTTAAGTAATGGCGTAGTTTCTACTTGTCAAATGTCAAAGAACAAAAGTTTCAAAAGTGACAGCTACCGAAATACCGGGTGATTCAAAATAACACCTCTCGTTGGAAAACCCTTTACTTGTTAACGACTGTTTAAAAACTGTATACACCTTAAGCAAAATATTCATGGTTTTTAAAGAACTATGATGCATTTCATAATTTTTGTAAACTAGTTTTATGTGGAATTTAAATTTTTCGGTTAGTTCAAGCCATACATGGAGAAAATAAGGCTTAGTACATTTGTATTACGAAAATATCTTACCTTTGGATTCACACAATTGACACCGATACCAAAAATTCGTTCATCGGCCTTGCAACCGTGTTGTTTTTTAACCATATCCCAAATGGATTTCGCAGCATTTGCAAAATTCTCACCATGAGCTAAATGTAATTCATCTTTGCACTGGAATGAAATCCAAAATTTTACGTTGGGGTACTCCTCGAGTAACATTTCCGTAACGGCCTCTGCCTCCATTTGGCATGGTATTGTTTCCACAGACAGACCATCGACTCCTTCAGATAATAATGCATCTATACGTACACGGTGAAAACTTTTTAATTCATCTTTCGACACCTTATCAGTGTAAGACCCATTGTATTCCGAGCCATCATGCAACATAGCTCCGTATGGACCAACTGAACCCATCACCAAAATGGGCTCTGCAATGCCATTGTTTTGTTCCACACTTCTTATATACTGATCACGGGCTTCTTTGGTTAGTTGTACACTTTTTCGCATTAAGTCAATACTCTGCTGTCTGCTAAGCTTCAAGTGTTTCATAAAGCCTTCCACGCTCGACTGGTATGTATTAGATAAAATAATTTGAGCGCCACCTGCATGACAGAGTAAAATCACGACTAATATATGGGATTAAATGACTCACTTACTTTCCAAAAAATCCAGATGCGTCCTGATCACTGCAGACGGATTTTCCAAGTCAAAACGTGATCCCCACAATGGATCTCCATCTATTTTATCCCCAATGTTTTTAGATAATTGTGTAGAGAACCCTCCACATTTAACCAAAATTCGACTTTGCTTCGAATCCATTGAGTGAATCTCCCTTTTTTTGCTGTAAAACGGTAATTTTTTTTTTAATTTTTAATTTATTTGTTTTCATCGGAGTAACCGAGCCTATAAGGCCATATATGATTACAAAATACAACAATAAATATTCTACTCAAAAATCTTAAATATCTATAATGTATCAATAGACTTAATTATAAGATAATACAAAAACCAAGAGTTTTAAAAAAGCGTAACTAAATTCCTCCTAACTTTCACAATATTTATAAGCAGTTATGCTGAAATCAACAATAGGAAAAGTACTCACTGTGAAAAAAAAAATATATATGCAAAAAACAACTCATATTATTAACAAAAAAACATTAGACATAAAATACAAGCATAATATTGAATGCAATAATAAAAGAAAATAAGGGAAAATAAAACAATTTTGAGGCAAGAAAACAAGAGTTCTAAATATCAGTCCTACTACTCACTCAAAACCTACTCTAACTGGTCATATCATCCAATTAGGCAATAATAACATTGGAACAATAAAAAAAACAAAAACTAAAATGAATGAGAAAAAATTACAAAATCAAAATTCATGAAGCTGAACATATTGATAGAGCTTATCTTTGTATGTGCTAACTGAATAATTGAAAGTTTTAAGCGACACAGGCAGATTGTTGTATATACGTGCTACTCTCACAAGAAACGACCTCTCTAAAATTACAGCTAACCTTGGAATAACAATTTGTGTATTTCTTGTCGACCTACCAAAACTGAAAAGGTCCCACATAAATTGCGGGGTTTGCAATCTGTGCACTTTATAGAAGTGCAACAAACTTCTTATTTTAACGAAGTTAGCAAAGGTACAACCAAGAAAATCTGTTACACATTGCGAGATTATGCCACCTCACATTATATGCATATCGCATAACTTTGTGGAACAACAACCTCACCCTTCGCATAATGTAACCAACACAACCTGAAAATACCTTAATACCATACCAAAAAATAGGCATTATCAACGCATGAACAACACGAATCTTAATACTACGCGGCATAACCAAATCCAGGTTGTATAATTTTCGTAAAAGAAAGTTAAGTTAAATAATGAGTTTACATGCAACTCAAAAGATAAATTATTATCAAGGATTACACCCAGACACTTAAAATTGCTTACAACATCTACAGCTGTGCTACAGATGGAAACAGAAATAGCATCTGTATGTATATTGCCGAAAAACATTGCCTTGGTTTTAGAGGCATTAATTGACAGGCCATTATTGTTCATCGAATTAACTAACAAATTAACAATGAAGTCAATTGTATTCTGCAAAACATCTAAAAACACAAAATCACCATTAAACAAGATCTGCAAATCATCAGCAAATGCATATGCAATAATATTTCTGCCAACTATACGATTGAACAAGTCATTAACATACATAATAAATAACAAGGGACCCAAAACTGATCCCTGTGGAACTCCACTACTCACCGGACGAACAATTCTTACCAGACACATACTGTTTCCTACCAGACAAATACGAATACATTAATCTGCAGGCTGTTGAGGAAAAGCCAAAGTGGCAGTAAAGCTTTTCAACTAATATGATATGATCAACTCTGTCAAAGGCTTTTTCAAGATCCAATGACAACAGCACACAACAGCCACCCTCACTTAATCTCTTTCTAACATTATCAGTTAAACCAAGAAGTAGAGAAGTGGTGCTACGATTACGTCTGAAACCAGACTGACTGTCATGCAATAGTGCCACACCATCTAAATATCTGATCATCTGGAATTTCATTATGTGTTCAGCCATTTTTGACAAAATTGACATAATATAAATTGGCCTAAGATCACTACTATCCTTATTTTTCCGAATTGGCACAATTTTAGCCACCTTCCAATCCTCCGGAAAAACCGATGTAGTCAACAACGTATTAATAATATGAAGCAAGTAAGTACCAATATGTGGGAAGATAAGCTTTAAAAATCGCAGTTTAAACCCATCATAGCCCACAGCGGTTGACTTGATCATACCAAATGCTTCAACAACTTCAGAGTAATCAACAGCACGAAACGAAAAGCAATCATGAACATTAACAGGTATATACGGAACACTCAAACTGCTATGTGTCTGATTCGTTACAAAATCACGATTTAACTGATCAACATCTACAACTTGGACTTCATCACTATCATCACACACGCCATTCCTGTTGAGAACCGACCACATTTGCTTGGGAGACTTATCGGCGAAAAGGCTTTTATGTGTTAATCTTTTTAATCGCCTAATAACAGTTTTTGCACGATTTCGACACTTGCAGTAAGCTCTCCAGTTTTCCGAACTTTTTTCATAAATATAAGTTCTAAAAGCAAGGTCACGTAGTGACCTGTGATATCGAATTTCGGCAGACTTTAACCAATCACCTGTATCTATTTTACATGCACGCCTCTTAACAGAAATAGTGGAGTGTATTCGTTGTAGATTCATGTTCAACACATTTAACTGCACATCAACATTAGAAGTTACATATATATCATGAAAACTACACAAATTCACAGCTTCCTCTAAGAAACCTGGAGTAAGGGAGTCATAATCTGGAAATTCATAATAATGACGAACATAACGACAGACAACTTCAAGAGACAAGAATATAAACGAATGGTCAGAAATACCTGGAGAGCAAAATTGATTGGAGAAGCGCATTAATTCTGGACATGGCAATAAAAATAAATCTAACAGTGAAGTTTATTCGTGGGCTACATCATAATGAGTGGGCATAGCGTTATGTACAATGCTGAGATTTAGCCTATTGCACATACTCCTTACCATAGTGCACTTAGTGATATCAAACAAGTTATAATTGAAGTCGCCCATAATAACAATATTATTGCACCTAACTGCTAATTCTGAAATTTGATCCTCCATAGAAGAAATATCTCCATGAGGAAGATAAACCACTCCCACTAACAAAGTTATTCCGTTAAAAACCATCTCACAAAAAATAAATTCAACAACACCATATAAGGTACTTTTACAAGCAACCTTATGCCTAATGCTCCGGGATACATACATAGCAACACCACCTGCCCTCATATCAGGGCGATCACTCCTGTGGCAAACATAATTCGAGACCTCTACAGCATTAGTGGATATCGAAGACTTTAGCCACGTTTCAGATACTCCAAACACATGTCCAAAACAATGTCCACCTTCCAATATGCTTCTAACCTCATGCATTTTATAGGAACCGCTACTCAATTTAAAACTACGTAAATTAATATGACCAATATTTAAATTATTCCTAAAATTTCTCAATTGGGATGACAAAAACCTGTTATCACTTATAACATCGCCTAAATTAGTAATCATTTTTAGAACAATTGACCAGAAAATATCATTAACAATTAATATATGATAAAATACATAAATCTATAAAACGAGATCATTAATACAACATTTCAAGGCAGGAAAAATAACATTTTTATATATTAACTACTAGAGGTATCACCATTAAAGCCCTGAGATGGCAAAGGAAAAATAACATTTTTATATATTAACTACTAGAGGTATCACCATTAAAGCCCTGAGATGGCAAAGCCGTAACATCATCTCCATCCAACATGTCCACACACTCGTTAATGTCCAAGTCCTTTTCCGACCCATCAACATGCGTAATTAAAACTGTAGGACGATCAGCACTAATTAATTTATATTTGCGAATCTTCTTTAGCCTCCACAACTTTCGACAAATGTACATTAACCTCGAAGCAGCCTGATTAAGATGATCATTCAGATATACTTACTGCGCACCTGCCCACCAATTATGTCGGATAGAAATAGTGGGTCACGCCGATGATAATTGGCCATGATACTATCCCTCACATACACAGAGTTGAACTTAACAAGTACAGATTTACCCTGAGAGATGTAGCAACAATGCTGTATATCAATAGGTCCCAGATTAATATTGCACATCGCTGCAATTTTTCCTATTGGATCTCTCAAATGCTTTATACCATCAGGCAAACCATTAATCAATATATTGGATCTGTTCTGTCTTCTGCGATCTACATCATCTTGAGTTCGAATCTCATGTATAGAGTTATTATAAGTATTTTCAAACTGCTTCACTACTGCCAAACAATTTTGCACTGAATGTTCCATTCGACTCAGCCTATCCTCATAATCAGCACTCAGGGACCTAACAACATCATCCATTTTGAGTGTCAAGTTTTGCATAAGTTTTTGATTTTCCAGTTTATAACACTCAAACTGTTTCTGCAGTGCTGTAATGGCATCATTAAATTCGGTACGAACTTCAGCACAATCGCTTCTCACTTGGCTGTCAGCCGAACGAACATTAGGGCCAACAACCGCAGCTTCCTTTTCCACACAGCCAGGACATTTGAACTGAAACATCCTGCTTTGTTTGTTCTTATATAAAAAGGCATGTTGCTCCTTCGTCACGTTGACACAGTTTATGTGAAAAAACATACCACATACACAGCATCCCACACTATTTTGATTTCCTTTAACCAGACTGCGACAGGTCGGACAGGAAAAAGTATTCTTCTGAGTGGACATTTTTCAACAAAAAATAGACAGTACACTCTAATATACAGTTGTGGACAGACACGTTCATATACAGAACAGCAATGTATCTCAATAAACAAGAGGTGATATGCTGAGACACAAAAAACGTCAGCGCCAAAATACACGACAGCAGCAAGCAAAAGGTAAACAAACAGATCTCCACAATGTTTGGTTATGATATTACAATATGCACATCAAGCAACAACACAGCATCACCAAACTTCAACAAACAAAAGAGGAGAGCAGGTATTCCAGACGTGCTCCACCAATACAAATACAACAATTCAAAACATAAACGACGATGTTGCTGGCAATCACAAATAATTAAATCAGTACAAGTTCAACTTTAAAGCGGGTAAAACAAGGCGGCAAAACAATTTGTCTTCTTCTTCTCCCACGGCTTCTCCATACAATTTAGGACTCTCTGCTTATTTTTACGTTTATTTGCAATACAATAAACGATATGGAATAAATCAACCAGATTTAGACTCAGCAGACCACACACAACAATTTGTTTCACAATTTACACAGCTTCAACTACTTTTAATATTTTATATTAATTATTTAATGAAATTTTCTGGGAGCGAGCAAAATTTAGCTGTACATTCCAGTGTTGTCAATCACCAAAATCAAAATCTGGTTTCCTCCGGAATATGTATTATTCCGGAGGAAACCAGCAAATATTTTAATTATTTGATCATTTATTTGTTGCATGTATGTATATATGTATATATATGCAAAAAAAAATTATAAGGTATGAAGATAAGTCCAAAAATAATTGACTACGATGATGTCTCATCGCACATAGAGTAACCGCCTGATCCACGATGTCGAACGTAAACATTAGCTTGACTTCTATGCGAAAAACATAGAAGTCAAGGTGCCGATGAGGTTGCTTGGTAGCTTCCGAAACGATATCGTCCACCAACCAGTGACTTAATACATTTCACACTTTTCTTTCTTATTCTTCTTTTTCAAAGAAGGTTTGTTCACAGACATTAAATTATACAGATGTGCCGTCAGCCCGAAACGTCAAAATCTATCAGTTACGAACGAATAGGAATGAACTGTCACACGCGAAAAAAGAGTGTTCCGCGAACATATTTTGAACTTTTAAGAATATATATACTTTATGGGGTCTCAGATCAATATTTAGAGGTGTTACAAACGGAGTGACAAAATGAATATACCCCCCATCCTATGGTGGAGGGTATAAAAAAATACGCGGAAAAATGCATTCTTTGAAGTCCTACTCGTTGAAATTTCAATTGCTTCGTATCTGACAACTTACTCCCTCGGGGATGACACATCTTATTATTTATAATGTTTGGGTTTGTTTTTCTCAAAAATAATAAACAATAAGATATGTCATCCCGGAGCGAGTAAGTTGTCAGGTACGAACGAATAGAAATTTCAACGAGTGG
Organism: Eudasyphora cyanicolor; assembly: GCA_963930755.1. NCBI lineage: Eukaryota > Metazoa > Arthropoda > Insecta > Diptera > Muscidae > Eudasyphora > Eudasyphora cyanicolor. The sequence goes on from OZ005737.1 coordinate 267,296,473, forward strand.
GACTTTAAAGAGTGAGTTTTTCCGCGGATTTCGGACCGATTTTCCCGAATTTTTTGTAATTGTCACAATTAAAAAATTAATATTAATCAATTAATGCAAAAAAAGTTCAAACTATGTTCGTGGAAAACAATTTTTTTGCGTGTGACATTTCATTCCTATTCGTTCTTACTGATAGATTTTGACGTTTAGACCGGACGGCACATCTGTCTAATTTAAGATCTGTGGACGTTTCGGCCTGAAGGAATGTCTTCTTGACAAAGAATATGTCTTTGAACAAAAACAATGACAAAAAATATTTTTTTAAAATTATTTTTTTTTTCATTAAAGCGCCCCTGCAGTTTTCATTTTTCATTTCATTCATTTATTTAATTATAGTAATATAAACAAGCCAATATGGCCAAAATTCTTATATTAACTTTATACTAATCAATTAAATAATTCGGTACTACCATCAAGTAATCACTCATCCAGCGATACAATTGAGATAAAACAAGCGTTAAGCTTAACATGATATAGCTACTCACAAATCGATGTGTTATACACATATAGTAAAACTAATAAAACTAAAACTAAAAAAGTAGCCTAAAGATATTTATCTAATTTTTTTCACTCAGAGACTATTTGGTCCATTGTGTATGTCATGAGAAGGTGAAGATAAATTAAAAAGAAGACGAAGAGGGCGAATAAAATAAAGGAGGTGATGAGTATAGAGAAAAGAGAGGAGCGAGTGCTTGATGTATGGGTTGTTGCCAAACCATCCACCTTAAGCATGAAGCCCATAATTCTATCAATATCGTGGGATGACAGATTCCAGATTTAGTATCGTGTAATCACCTTGGTAGCGATGTCTTCGTCTTGATAGAAAAGGACGTTGACAGAGAAGGTGTTCGATTGTCTCCAATCATCCTCACAGAGGGTGAAAATTAAAATTAACACAAAAATTTAGGAAAAGATATGGAAGTTTTAAAGTAATGTCGAAGATCGGTTCAATAAATCTCTACTTATTAGTCCACTCAAGAGCTATTGTAATTTCCGTAAAATTCAACAACGTATTTTTCATTTTCACATCTCATAATTTTTTTAAATAAATGAGATCCATAAAAACCGTTTTATAATTTTTATGGATCTCCTATTGCTTAGTAGTCACTTTCTTAATTTTTATGGTTGCATAAAATAAATCTTTTTGACTCAAGTTCAGCGGCTGAGTTTCAGCCGATGTGAGCCGCTAAAATCGGCGGCGGCGCCGGATGGGGAAAAATGGTCGGCTGCAGCCGATTTGCGCCGCGACGGCCTCGTAGCCTGGTCGGCAGAAAATCTTTGGTCCTAGATTTTGATAAGGCTGGCCCGAGAGATTTAGTAATTTTACAGTCAGATCTGCTCGACTATTTCTGGTTTGCCAGATCTTTGTAGGAACACTCTATGTTACTGAAGAATTCGCATAAGAGGGATATAGCGATGGCTCAATACTTGCCACGTCCATCGCTGATCCAATTCGCGCGAGTTCGTCAGCCTTCTCGTTCCCCGCGATATTACAGTGTCCCGGGACCCAGCACAGTCTGATTCTGTCTCCCATTTGCTGTAGGTCCTATCGGCACTCATTAACCACCTTTGACTTAATAATGGTTGACTTCAGTGCATTCGGAGCAGCTTGACTGTTAACATAGACTGTTATGCGATCACTTTTGAACCGTCGGTGTATATTGCATGGCCCTCCAAAGGAAGGTTCCCGCATGACCAGTCTGTTCTGGAGGAGATCATTATGTCGAGATTTGTCAGTCCTGCCAGAACCCTTAGATCAGACATTCTTGATGTCTCATTGAAAATGGCAGAGTGAGATACTGCACTTAACATAAAGACCTACAGGTTGTAGGTTCAATACCATGTTGAGGGCCGCCAGCGGTGTGCTCTTTCTCGCACCAGATATAAATAATGATGCCGCTCTTTGTACTTTCTCTTACTTCTTAAGCTGATATTTAACTTCCACCGCCTTCCACCATACGAATGAACCATAGGTAAGTATAGGACGCACTATAGCTGTATACATCCAATGGATAGTACTTGGCTTGAGCCCCCAGCTTTTACCTGTGGACTCTTTCCTGTTTTTTTTTTTCATTTAAATAACCGGTCAAGTATGGCATCAGGGCATTTAGCCTCAGAGGACAGCTTCAGCTCTAATCCGTCCAGAATAGGTGAAAGGGTTTTGTCTGGTAAATAGTACTAGCTCCGTCTTCATGGGGTTGATGCCCAGCCCATTTGCCGTTGCCCATCTAGATAGCTTACTAGGAGCACCCTGAATAAGATCGGTGATAATCGAGAGAAATTTGCCTCCAATAATAAAACTTTCACTCTCTCTTCCTCGAATGATTTGAGTATTCCATTTAGGACCAAGGCCTCCTTGAGGCGTTCCTCTGGTTACCTTCTTCCTAATGGAACCCTCTGCAAGTGATGCGTTGATGATTCCGCTGTTCAGCATTGAATCAATCCAATCAACTAGTAGAGGGGGAATGTTCACATCCAATAAGGAGTTACGTATTGATTCCAACTTCACACTATTGTAGGCTCCTTCTATATCCAGGAAGGTAGGCAAAGTACGTTGATTTTTTTCTAGATTGTTCACCTCCCCGTGTGGACGAAATTATCTTCCATCGATTGGAGCTGCCTATCAACGAGGTCATTATTCAGATTGAAGAGGATATATTTATGGTCCAAGAAGGAATTCTCCTTGGACACTCTCCAACCTGAGAGAGCAGTGTCGTCAAGATTCGACAGTGTTATGTCTATTACATCCGACCTATTTCTGACTTGAAAAGGTGGGTCGTTACCAATATTGAAAATCCTTAGCCCGGAATTCAAAAATAAAGTGAGTGTTGATATTTGTACTTCCCCATAAAGATTGGTGCGCGTTTGTGTCACATCCTAGGGTCATCCTTGTCTTCCGATGATTCTCATGCACGAGCTTGCGCCCTGTTCATTTGGTGGATGAGAGTAGGAATGGTTGGGTGTGTCTATTCTTTCACCTCACCGTCGTCTGTTATCCATTGCTGTAATTACTGAAGGATTAAGTTTAGATTCTTTTTACCTACAATACATGTTCTCACCTTGTCCTCTGAAGGAGAGTATGTGATGTATTTTTTTTTGCTTAAACCAGTCACCTTATTCTTAACGATATAGGGTTCCTGTATTAGAACAATTTCTACTTTAGAGTTTGAGAGGGCGACAAGAAGTTCGTTCGAGGCAGCTAAAGAGTAGTGCAGATTAATCTGCATTACCCTTAGCTTACTCGAACTAGTTCTGCTTTGTCGTTTGGAGCCGGAAGTGATAGTGGCCAAAACCGTATCGTAGCTTGCCCCCTCCCTCTTATTTATATATTTTTCAGTTTCTCTGTCGATGGTAGCTTTCACGATCAGCCCACCACTCTCAGAAGTCTTTGGCCGACAGGATTTTCCACTCGACAGTGGTGAGGCCGGCATTCTGCTTCATGAGCAGTTTCAGCATGCTCGGCTGATTTAAATCAGACGGGACCCACGCTGTCACCATCTTTCGAAGAGGTAATGCAATCTGTGGGATCCACTTTAATTTTACGTTAGGCCAGGGGTCTTCAATATTCTCAATTGCCCAACGAAGGAAGTCCAAAGACTCCCCGTTAGCGCATTTGTTCGACGCCCTCTTTGCACTGCGTTCCATCAGAGCACCTCACTGCCGCTAAACCTAGCCGAAAGTATAAGCTTGAGCAGCTTTGACTCTAGCAGCCTCCAGTTGGAGGGGTGATTTTCCCATCTGAATCAGTCAGATCTACTACTGCCACCAGCCACTCATAGGTGACTGGGAAGGGAAGCTGGTTTCCGTCCTTTGGGTCTTGAGTAAGGTTTGGATGATTTCCTTATTGGTATAGACTCAGATGGTGCTTTACCACCAGGTGCGACTAACCCCTTCAATTCCTTCTGGTTGGAAACTGACTTTTTGTCTCACATCGTGGGGCCTCTTCCTGTGGCTTCTTTGCAACAGGCTGTGGTTTCTCAGCAGATCTGACCTGCTTTACAGCTGCAGATTTCATGAGGGGCCGTCGAATAGAGGCAACAAGTTTTTACCAGATCTGGATTTAACTGCTAGAGACATCTTTGTAGAACTGAATGTAGTCTGCATCTTAATCGATCCTGAGGCTTCATTTGGCATCTTATCAGATGTCTTTTACTCAATCTCTTTGCGTTTTGCTTGGTACCATCACCTCAAATATGGATGTTTTGGATGCAGGAGTCCGTGATGAAGATTCGGCTCCAGATTGCATGCTTTTTCCTTCTAAGGGTGTACCTCGCATATTGCTTGGTTTCATCGTCTTAGATGTATTTGTTTTGGATAGTTCTGAAGTAACCTTGGAAATTTTTCTACTGTTCTGTGTGACCAATTGTGTCTTACCGATAGGAATATCCTTTTTTCCAGCGAGTTTCGTTGCCTCTGAAGTAGGCTTTGTAATCCTTGGCATATTACCTCGCTTTTCCTTCTCTGTCGCAATTGTAGGAGCTGCGTTCACTTCTCCAGTTAGCAATGTTAAAATGTAATTATCTGGGGCAAAATCATTCTTCAACACAATTCCACGATGCCAGCCTCGCTGTCGTTACAGTCGGTAATGCAAAGAAGTCAGCCGCAGATGCTTCTGGAGATGCTGAATTCTTGAAGAGTGCATTTGTTGAAACTGTACAAAGGCGTGGTGCTGCTGTCAGTTCCGCAGGAATTATCCAAAAGAATGTCAGAAAGAGGAAGAGTTGATGGTAGTGTTGGATTGACAGTGGCCCTCCTACCCAACATGGGTAAGTTTTTCGTGGCTTATAGTGGCTGACGGGCAACTATAAAGTGACGGCCGGAATAAAGTAGTTGATGGCGAAGTATCGCTTTCCAGTTGGATCTGATCAGTCGCATTTAATTAATTAATTAATTAGCTAATATTCTACTCTATTAACCACAAAAATCAAATTCGTAGAACACTAACCAATTATGCAATTTAAAAAAGAGAAATAAATAATTTTAACTTATCTTAGTTGTTGTTAAGAAAAATGTTTTTAAGTATGAATGAAGGTTTGCTAGGAGCACATAAATTTAATTTTAATTCAATTTTATTTTAGATCATAGTCCGAGCCTATAAGGCCTTTTAAAGTAAAAAAACAAGTAAGAAAGTTTCAGTCGGGTAAACCGACTAAGGTATACCCTCACTTTGTGAGTAATGTAATATTGAATATGACTCGAATTATTCTGTCAATTTGTGTGGGAGGTACCAGAAGGGGTTTATCAAATACACCTTTTTTTTGCTGAACATTAGATACTTTAAATTCATTGCACTGTGCCGACTTATAAGCATTTATGTGCACTGGTATAAACGTTAGGAGACATTTAATTGTGGTATGATTTGGGCATTTTGTGTGGGAGGTACAAAAAGGGGCGTGGCAATAACGCCCATTTTTCACAGGGCTATAGACACTATAAAAACATTACACTGTACCAAATTTCAAGTATTTTTATACACTGGTTTTAATGTTATAAGCTGTTAACTTTTGGTGCAAAAAGGTACCTTTGTGTGGGAGGTACCAAAAGGGGCGTGGCAACAACACCAATTTTTCCCTGGACTGTAGGCAATATAAAAGCACAATACTGTACAAAATTTCAAGTAATTTTATACACTGTTATTAATGTTATAAGCTGTTAACTTTTGGTGCAAAATGGTGCATTTGTGTGGGAGGTACCAAAAGGGACGTGGCGACTTCGCCCATTTTTCTCGAGTTGATAGCGACTAATAAGCTAATACTATCTGTGGAATTTCAAAAGATTCGAATAAGCAGTTATTAAAGAATCAATATTTCACAACATTTTAACCCTTTGTGGGGGAGGTACTAGAAGGAGTGGACCAATATGGCCAATCTTCGAACTTAGCCGGAGATAGAAAAAAATATTACCACATACCAAATTTGAGGTCAATCGGTTACTCCTTTCGAGAGTTATCGTGCGCACCAGCCAGCAGACAGACAGACAGACAGACAGACGGACGGACATTGCTCATTCGACTTAAAATGACCCAAAACGGATTTCCCCCGAACATACTTGGGGTCTTAGGTCACTCCTTCGACGTGTTACACTTTTTTCCGTAGCAAATGATATATACCCTCGTCACACTAAAGTGAGGGTATAAAAACAAAAATCTTAAATATCTAAAAAATAAAAAGACTAAATTTTTATATATAAAATCCTTTGTAAGTTTGTTAGTAACGCATGATCTCCGAAACCATAAGAGGAATGGGCTAAAAATTACACAATAGCTACAGTTTGGGTTCATCTGTGTTTTTGAATTATTTTCTCGGTGATAAATGGCGGAGTGGTCAAGATATTTGCCAAAATTCGCATTTTCAGAGCTATTTAATTGAAATTTAAAATGTGTGTGTGGTTTGTCCTGATAATAGTTTGTATGTATGATTCCAACCGCTAGATGGCGCTGTAGTGGACTTATGGTCAATACAATTTTTTTCTGATTTTTTCCTGAAACTCGGTATGTATGTATTTTTGAATGAAATATCGATCAATAACAAACCAATACAGCCCGAGCAGAACGGGCAGGACAGCGTCTGCTGGGGTCAGCTAGTAATAAAATAAAACCGAAAACAATAGAAAGAGTGGTAAAAAGCGGTTATTTAATTTCCTCCTAACTTTCACAGTATATATAAACAGGTATAAAGCAACTAACAATAAGAAAAAACTACTCACACACTGTGAGAACAACAATTTACAAAAATCAACTTCATTTCATAAAAGAACAAGTAAAAGCGTTAAGTTCGGCATGCCGAATCTTATTTACCATGATGCTATCCATGACCTCACAAAATAACTCAAACCTAAAGGAACTAACACCAAAAACACAAAAAAATATAGTAGATGAGAACAGTAGGAATAACAAGTTAGGTGCTATATATGGAAGCTATATCTAAATATGGACCGATATCGCCCAGTTTCAATCCCAAGTTACCTGCAGCTATAAGAAGTATCTATACCAAATTTCAGCCACCTAGCTCAAGTATTATAGATTGTAGCGTGATTATACGAAAAGAATATATATACTTTATGTGGTCTCAGATCAATATTTAGAGGTGTTACAAACGGAGTGACAAAATGAATATACCCCCCATCCTATGGTGGAGGGTATAAAAACCTTATAACGTAAAGATACAAACATAACAATATAATGCAATAAATAATAAAAAATAATTTTAAAAAACTATAAAATTAAAGAAAAATTAAAATTAAATTAAAAAAAAAATACGAGGCGATTGAAAATAAAAAATGTTGAGTTATAATAAACATAATAATTACACAAAAACTACTCTGACAGGCCATACCATCATATTAGGCAATAATAAAATAGAAAAAAACTAAACAAGAAAACAAAAATCATGAAGCTGAGCATATTCAAAGAGCTTATATTTATATGTTTGCAACGAAGAACTGAAAGATCTAAGTGATACCGGCGGATGGTTATAAAAGCGTGCCAGAAATTACCTAATTAAGGTAGCAGTTAACTTTGGCATTACAATTTGGGTATTTCTCGTCGATCTACCAAAGCTGAAAAGATGCAAAATAAATCGCGGCTTTTGCAACTTATTGACTTTATAGAAGTGCAACAAAATTTTTGTTTCATAAATGCGCAAGTGATTTTTTTTGTACGATATATGTATGTATTTTTGTAATGGGGTTGAGTTTAAAGAACTTGATGTTTGCCTTCAGTAGCGAATACATAGAGCAAATTTTAGGGAAAGACATTTTTAAAATCGGAGGGGACAATAATAAAATATATTATAATTAAAAAAAAATATTTGTTTTTTGTATAACATTTTTTACAAAGAAACAATTTTGATTTCAAAATTATTTTATACATCACCTAAAAGATGCTTTTATAGCGCGAAAATGGGTCGGAAGCCGCACTTGCATACATAATTCTAGCTTTGTCTGATTAAAAACTAGTGAATCAGACAAGAAAACCAAAGCAACGTTTTTTGTATCATCCGTTTTGCAGAGAAACCCTAATATGTATGTATGTTGAGAAAGAAAATTGTTCTGTGTCAATTTATGGCGTTTAGGAGATACAATTAAAAAAACTTATATTATCACTGACATAAGAATCCAATAAGATCATTTAAGTATTAATCAATATTACATACAAACTAACTACATTTTATTATTCCAACAAGTTTTACAACTTTCTTGTAAAAACAGTCAAATGTACGCAAAAAGACATTACGTTACAAAATATTTAGTAAGACACATAATTGGAAAAATAAAATTCAAGAATACTTCTTTCAGCAATTACGCCAGAAGTAAATAGAAATAACACTAGAGACCGACTTAAGGCACAGGAAACGCATTTACGATGATGTATGTTCCTGCCTCAACATTTTAAATCTAGTTAGTACATAAAGGAATTAAGAAACAGAAATTAAGAAACTATTAGAGCCCGACCGAGTCGGATTTTAAGGCCGAAGCCGAAGCCGTAGCCGAACTTTGGCTTAATTTACAACCTTCGGCCGAAGCCGTAGCCGAATGTTTTATATTTGTTAAAGAATTGTTTACTTTGCAACAAAAAATTGTGTTTTTAATCAGTTTATGCCTACTGCTTACGTATTTATTTACTTAGCGCATAAATCAAAAACCTTAATGTTATAATCACAAAGAAAGTATTTTTTCTGCATTAAGACCTTGTATACTATTTCCTTAATTTGAATACAGCTGCCCAGCAGCATAAACAACTGCTCTCTAGCACACTTGGGTACAAGTACTTTTCTGCCACCATTTCCAAATTTTTGAAACATCTCGAGTTACAGTATTAAAATTTTTTAATGATTCTTGGACACAATGGCTCATTATTATCTATTCGTACTACTTTTACTAGAAAGCTTTCACTAGTGGAGAGATTTTAGGTGAGGAACTGAGTCATGTTTTTCTTTGTCCCTATTCCTTTGGTGTCCTTTCTCAAATTATTTTTGTAGTATTATTCTGTACACTTGTATGAAGATTTCCATAATAGAATTTTCTTTAAAAAGTCATATAATTCTATTTTTTTGTACATTTTGAACAAAAAATCGGCCATCAGCCAACTTCGGCTGATTTTGTGGCCGAATGTCGAGTTTTGGCCGTAGCCGTACATTCGGTCGGGCTCTAGAAACTATAGAAGTCAAACACCACCATATTCTATCTAGGGGACAAAGACTAAACTGTCTTCTTTCGATTTAACAATACACATTTTTCCTATACGCCGCCCTAATGTGTAATATAAATACACGATAAAAAAGTAATATAAAAAAAACAATTCGAAATAGTCGATGGATGCGATGCATCATCATAAGATTCCTATTTAAAACATCTTCCAGTTGTGATTTCTATGAATTACTCACTTGCTGATTTACGATATGCGTTCTTCTTCCACCACCAAGCCAATAGACGACGTTGTTAATAACTAATATGTATTAAATAGCATTCTTTCCCATATGACTAAAGTTTATTACAAAGCTTAATTTGTCATTGTTGTCATTATTCATTGCAATGCTAAATGCGTGAAGTAGCGAACGTCGCAAAATTTCGGTTACCGTGATTTGGCTAATAACAAGGTGACACAACTGTATTAACATAACGAAAGCGGTACTGACCTATTCATGTCGCTGCCAGGACTGTCAAAATCGATTAAGGGCATCTCTTAAATACCGGTGAATTGCGTCCGGCGTCTGTCAAAGTGTTGTTGTATGCACAGAAAACATTAAGCGCCCTGGAGACGATCAAATAATTCCATCAAATCTTTAAGTGTGTGGGTGCAATCGGCTTTCGTCGGCTACACGTACACTACACGTACGCGTTGTCGACTCTGTTTGATGAAAATCAAAAAATTTTGATTTTCTAATTTGATGGCGTTTTATTTGATGGTCTCGCGTTATGTTTGACAAAAACAAGCTCAGTTGCGTAGTGAACGCCGACATGACAAGTGCGCGGATGAAAACTAATTTAGTGAACGCCGACATGGAGAAGTGCGCGGATGAAAAAAAGTTTTTCATCCACTCTTTCTTTTTCCTTTTCATGTTCTCTTTTTTCTTTTTTAACAAAACTGCTGCACAAGACAACAAAAGTAAATCATCATCCGACGACGACATACTAACATACTAATAGAACTCAAAATACCAACTGATGTTTGACGTATTTATTTGAACGTTTGCGGGCAACACACGAGCGCACCACACTAATACATACACACTGTTTGATGAAATTATTTGATCGTCTCCTGGGCGCTTTAGGATGAAATTTGAGTTTGACAGACGCCAGACGTATTCACTGGTATTTAAGAGATACCCTAAAAATATTTTTTTAGCTCCAATCAACAAGGTATATTGAACAAGGTAGAGTACAACGAACAGCTGATTTTCTTGCCATTTTTTAGGGCTCATCAAGGTATATTGAACAAGGTAGCGTACATCAAACATCTGATTTTCTCGCCATTTTTCAGAGCTCAATGAACTGTCAAACTCATGGATGACGTTTGATTGTTTGTTTACATTTTGTTGTTGGGAGCGTTTTAAAAAATAGTGTACAATCAAACAAAATTCACGCAAATTAAAAATAATGTAAATTGTATTTAACATTTCCTACAATTAAATGTAAATAAAGCAAAGTGTGTATGTGTGATATCACATAACTTTATTAATTTCGTTTTAAAGTCCTATTGATGTCATTATAAATGGAATATAATATCTTGCAAATGTATACCACGGTTTCACAGAGTCGCGAATCCGTAATTTCGAATTTTCCATGACTTTGGCGCATGAGACAAGCTGAATTTTACCGATATCAAGGGTTGTGTTGGCTGTTATGGTTTGTAGATTGTTCTCATAGACGTGCCACTTAACAAAACTCCACAAAAAATTCTAATTGAGTCACATCGCACGATCTCGGAGGCCAGTTCACATCACCTCCTCGTGAGATGACGATGACGTAGCATGAGTTGTGTGGCTATGGCGCCGTCATGTTGGAACCACATGTTAGTGTCCATATCATCCAATTCAGCTCAAAAGAAGTTGGTAAGCCCCAAATCCACATCAACTTTTTCGATTTGAATTGGACGTTCTTGGAACTCTTGTTTGTTCATCAACAAATGGTAAACTAGGCGGAAGACAACACCCATTTTCATAAAACTGAATAATTGATGGACAATTCAACAGATGTAGCTTGAACAATGTTGCAGTTAAGAAATTATTATTTGTATCAACGACAAACTTTGTTATTAAATTAAAAAATATATATAACTAGCTGAGGCCGGTGCGCTTCGCTGCCCATGTCAAAATTCGCGCTGTAGAAACTGTATTTTATATCCGATCAGTACGAAATTCGGCAGAAAGAGGTTTGTTATTACATGAAGGAATACTGCCAAATTCGGAGAAAATCGGTTCAGATTTAGATATAGTCCCCATATATATGTTACCCCCGATTTGAAATTCAAGCGCTGTAGAAACTGTATTTTATATCCGATCAGTAAGAAATTCGGCAGAAAGAGGTTTCTTATTACATGAAGGAATGCCGCAAAATTCGGAGAAAATCAGTTCAGATTTAGATATAGTCCCCATATATATGTTACCCCCAATTTGACATGTAAGCGCTGTAGAGACTGTGTTTTATATCCGATCAGTACGAAATTCGACAGAAACAGGTTTCTATTTTACATGAATGAGTATTCTAGGAAAATCGATTCAGATTTATATATAACCTCCATATATATGTTCCTCCAGATTTGGTTACAAAGCGCTATAGAAGTTGTACTTTACTTCCGATCATTACAAAGTTCTCCAGAAAGATTTTTCTCAATTTAGGAACGAATATTGCTTAATTTTGCGATTATCGGTTCAAAATACATTTACCAATTATTCCAAATTATTATCGCAATGACCCTTATCGCATTGTTAGGGAGGTTGTTGAAGCCACAACAGCTGATGGTCGACTTCATCGCCCCCGTCATCATATTTGGAGCCGTTCATTGACAGCAGCGCCGCAAACCAAACTATGCTATGGCAACGCCATCAGATTGGCCGCAGTTGTAAACTCACCCGCTTTCGGCATACTGCCAAACCGCCAGGCTCACGGCCAAAATAAAATATTAAATTAAATTAAAAATATAAATATTGTGTTTTCTTTTTTTTTTAAGTCCCGCCATCCTGGCGTGGACTTAAACATGGTCCTTCGTAGCCAAATTTGAACCGGTGGTTAGTGATATTGTGTTGTGCGCGTTGTATATATATGTCGGCGAATATAATAAATAAATAATACTGGTCATTACGTGACACTCTTGTCTGGTCTGTCTGTTGTCTCCGTCGCTACACCATTGGATTCATCACGTGAAACAAGGCTTCACGAGCCGGTGACGGATGACAAACGACGTCAGGCGTAAAACATATGTATATCATCATACAGTAGCAAAGTCGACAAAATATGCAACGGCAAACCAACAACAATCACTAAAAGGAACTGCAGCATCTATAAAACAACAACAACAAAAATGCATCGTCACCACGCATCAACATCACATTGCACTCGTGCAAGGGGGCGGTATGTTGAAGCCACAACAGCTGATGGTCGACTTCATCGCCCCCGTCATCATATTTGGAGCCGTTCATTGACAGCAGCGCCGCAAACCAAACTATGCTATGGCAACGCCATCAGATTGGCCGCAGTTGTAAACTCACCCGCTTTCGGCATACTGCCAAACCGCCAGGCTCACGGCCAAACTTTCTGCCTTTCCTTACTGGTATTAGTAATAAATTCACTGAATGAAAAAATACCGAATTCAGTGGAAAGTCCAGAAAATAGAAATGTATACTTATAAAATTTCCAAATTCTTGTTTCATTGATATTGCATCACATTATCATATTGCGATTGTATTGGAGTGAGCAGCTGTAATTATCGCATACCGAGCATTTTTGTTCATGTATTTCCTATATAATACTTGCAAGATATATCAAAATATGGGCTGGGCCACGCCCACTGGTCCTATTCCGCCCATTTGAAAGCCAATCACGTAGACTGCTACCAGATACATATACGCAAAATTTCAACACTCTCGCTAACAAAATGAGCAAGATAATTCAATTTCAAAATTTGGCTTATATGGGCGGTGGCCCGCCCATTGGTCAGATCCCGCCAATTTTTGGACCAATCACGTGGACTGTCACCAGATACATATCTACAACATGACAGCACTCTAGATAAAAAATTGTGCAAGTTATATCAATTTCAAAATTTGGCTTATAAGGGCGGGGCCACGCCCATTGGTCCGATCCCGCCCATTTTCTGACCAATTACGTAGAATGCCACCAGATACATATACACAACATTGCAGCACTCCCGATAGCAAATTGTGCAAGATATAAAAATTTCAAAATTTGGTCATTGTGGGCGGGGCCACGCCTATTGGTCCGAACCCGCCCATTTTTGGACCAATCACGTAGATCGCCAACGGATATATATACACAAAATTCCAGGTCTCTCGCTAACAAATTGTGCAAGATATCACATTTTTTAAATTTGGCTTATATGGGCGGTGCCACGCCCATTGGTTCGATCCCGCCCGTTTTTGGATCAATCACGTAGACTGCTACCGTTTACATATACACAAAATTCCAGCACTCTCGCTAACAAATTGTGCAAAATATCTCAATTTCAAAATTTGGCTTATATGGGCGGGGCCACGCCCATTGGTCCGGTCCCGCCCATTTTTTCACCAATTACGTAGAATGCCACCAGATACATATACGCAACATTGCAGCACTCCCGCTAGCAAATTGTGCAAGATATCAAAATTTTGTCTATGTGGGCGGGGCCACGCCCATTGGTCCGATCCCGCCCATTTTTGGACCAATCACGTAGACTGCCACCGTTTAAATATACACAAAATTCCAGCACTCTCGCTAACAAATTGTGCAAAATATCTCAATTTCAAAATTTGGCTTATATGGGCGGTGCCACGCCCATTGGTCCGATTCCGCCCATTTTTGGAAAATTCACATAATCTGCCATTAAATGCATACAAACAAAATTTCAGCACTATACCTATAATAGGAGCAGAAATATCGGATTTTTAACCTGCGATTTGTATGGGAGGTACCACGCCCCTTTGTCCAATTAATTTTTTTTTTCTATATAAACCATCTCGTGAAAATTTAGAATCGAATAAAAAAAAATCATCCAAATCGCTCCAGCCGTTCTGACGTGATGCCATTACACAGATGGACCGTTTCATTTTTATATATATAGATACGTTCAATTCTTTTTACATTATTCGTTCATCATATTTTTTAATAAATGGTCCATATACATACATATTTACGAGTAAGTATTTTCTTATAACATGAAAAACTTATTTCCTAACTAGAAAATAAATAAAACCTAAAAATTGGTTTAAACATGAGGGGTAGCTCTTGAGGGGTAGAGGGGTAGTATTGTATTATATGCCATCCATCATCAATGCTACTCAATACTGTAACAGCAAAAACATCTGGGTGCCATGAAGGATAATGACACTATCCTTCCGAGATTAAAATAAGGAAATTATTTAAATTTTATAGTTCCTTAAAGACAAAACTTTGTGTGTGTATCCCAATACAAGAGAAAACTTGTTATACTGAATAAAATTGCAGTCACCAGATTTACTTTAAAGGGTAATTGCACGTAAGTTTGAAATATTAGAAAAAATTATCCTTTTCAAAGATAATCAAATTTCAAATAAAAAATTTATTTGACAACCAATTGTTGGTCAGCTGTACGTGTCGGCTGCCTATTTTGACAAGCTATTGTACGAAAATAATATACTGGGTTGTATCCCAGTTTTGTTGTTGGGCAAGTGATTTTACCTTCTATTATTGTATCATGGGCTCAGTGAACTGTCAAACTCACAGATGAAGTTTGATTGTTTCCAAGGTATATTGAACAAGGTAGCGTACAGCATTCAGCTGATTTTCTCGCCATTTTTTCTGAGCTCAATGAACTGTCAAACTCATGGATGACGTTTGATTGTTTGTTTACATTTTGTTGTTGGGAGCGTTTTAAAAAATAGTGTACAATCAAACAAAATTCACGCAAATTAAAAATAATGTAAATTGTATTTAACATTTCCTATATTTAAATGTAAATAAAGCAAAGTGTGTATGTGTGATATAACATAACTTTATTAATTTCGTTTTAAAGTCCTATTGATGTCATTATAAATGGAATATAATATCTTGCAAATGTATGCCACGGTTTCGCAGAGTCGCGAATCCGTTATTTCGAATTTTCCATGACTTTGGCGCATGAGGCAAGCTGAATTTTACCGATGTCAATGGTTGTGTTGGCTGTTATGGTTTGTAGATTGTTCTCATAGACGTGCCACTTAACAAAACTCCACAAAAAATTCTAATTGAGTCACATCGCACGATCTCGGAGGCCAGTTCACATCACCTCCTCGTGAGAAGACGATGCCATGTAGCATGAGTTGTGTGGCTAGTGCGCCGTCTTGTTGGAACCACATGTTAGTGTCCATATCATCCAATTCAGCTCAAAAGAAGTTGGTAAGCCCCAAATCCACATCAAACAGCAACTTTTTCAATTTGAATTGGACGTTCTTGGAACTCTTGTTTGTTCAATTTTGTTCATCACAAATGGTAAACTAGGCGGAAGACAACACCCATTTTCATAAAACTGAATAATTGATGGACAATTCAACAGATGTAGCTTGAACAATGTTGCAGCTAACAACTTATTATTTTTATCAACGAAAAACTTTGTTATTAAATTAAAAAATATATATAATACGTTCAAATCTTTTTACATTATTCGTTCATCATATTTTTTATTAAATGGTCCATATACTTATGTACGAGTATGTATTTTCTTATAACATGAAAAACTTATTTCCTAACTAGAAAATAAATACAACCTGAAAATTGGTTTTAACATGAGGAGTAGCTCTTCAACCCAAAGTCCTCTACGTTATCAGGAGGCCCATTCTGCCCAAAAGGATATTGCTGTCGGCATTTTGAGTTAATTCCATTGCACGAGAGGCCGGCCGTCTTCCATTTTATGCATTTACTGCTCCATTTTTTCTGTTCTGCCTTTTTACTGATGTGGGTGATATGTGTGACACGTATGGCCGCATTCAGCTTATGCCTCTCGCCACTCATTTGTAAGGACAAGCTCTGAAGAGACAAATCTTTTAAAAATGTATTCCAAAGAAGTAAAATCGTTGGAAAGCTCGACCGGGCAGTATTGTATTATATGCCATCCATCATCAATACTACTCAATACTGTAACAGCAAAAACATCTGGGCGCCATGAAGGATAATGACATATCCTTCCGAGATTAAAATAAGGAAATTATTTAAATTTTATAGTTCCTTAAGGTGGGTACTATGTTTTTTCACCTTGAAAAAATTCCACAAAATATTATTTCAAGTTGAAAAATGGAACGCTATTTTACTAAAGTTGCATTGCATTTTTGAAGTGTGTGTGTTGAAATGTCACTTTTATATGAATGTGTGAGTGTATAAGCATTTGCATTTTTTCCTTTTTGCTTTTCTTAAAAACAAACACGTTTAGTTTAAATTCTAATCAATAAACAATTAAATGGAATAATGCCGACTTAGAAAATAATTAATTTAAATTGCAGAGAGGAAATATTGTTGAAGATCATTGTGCTAATGTTATACATAAATTATTTATTTTGTGTTGATACGATGGCGATGCTTGTGAGGCATCAGAAGCCAGTGGAATACAATGTTAAAAATAACAAAATAATTTCCCACTGTTGTACGAATATAAATAAATAAAATGATGTTTTGATGAGCCGAAAAAGATGTTTTATTATTATTTTTAATGGTTTACATTATATTTGTTGACATATATAAATTATACTTCCATCCATAAACGGAATTTCTTCCAACTCTTATGGCTGGCAAGAACTTACTATTTTCTTTATAACAATTTAAAAACGAGATCACAGGCATCATCACTGCTTCGGTAGCGTTAGCCGTCCACAAAGTTTTTCCAGGCTTTTCGTCACGAGTGTTCTAAACATACAAACGTAAATGTACATATGTATTTACAAGACAAATTCCACATTATTACATATACATAGTTACATGTCCTTCCAGTGTTTTGCACATTTTTTGCTTTGCTATCTAATTGGAATGTCGTTCTTCTCGTTTATTCCATATACATAATTATTTTCCGTTCCAAAGCTTTGCATTAGTTTTATTTATTTCAGATAATTTAATTTAGTATTCTTTATGAGGAAATTTTATTGCTAATATTTACAACAGTTGAATTTCTCGCGGACAAATATAAATATAAATAAATAGGAGTACAATGCTGGCGGCTTCAATTTGTTGCGGCGTTCAATTAATTTGTAGCGGCGCAAAATGTCAATTTCTCACGTTGAAATAAACACAGTACCACAAATGAAAAAATTTCACTAATTTTTTCACAACTTTGGTTTTTGTATGGGATTTCACCGTGAAACGCGAACATAGTACCGTGCTTTAAAGACAAAACTTACATTGTGTGTGTATCCCAATACAAGAGAAAACTTGTTATACTGAATAAAATTGCAGTCACCAGATTTACTTTAAAGGGTAATTGCATGTAAGTTTGAAATATTAGAAAAAATTATCCTTTTCAAAGAAAATCAAATTTCAAATAAAAAATTTATTTGACAACCAATTGTTGGTCAGCTGTTCGAGTCGGCTGCCTATTTTGACAAGCTATTGTACGAAAATAATGTACAATGTTGTATCCCAGTTTTGTTGTTGGGCAAGTGATTTTACCTTCTATTATTGTATCATGATTGTGTCTTTAGATTTTACTGTGGTGAGCAGCGTTACCGTTGTGCGACTAAAGTGGCATATTTGCCCCTTTTTTTCAGCCGTGCTACTTTCGCGCCCCTTTTATTTTTTGATACTAAATGTGCCCCTTTTCGATTTTTTGTGCCACTTTTTGGCTTTTGTAAAAAATCTACTTTTTATACTCTTATAACAACACTTTCGTACTAACGTACGGAAATGCCTCACGCGCTACTTTCTGAATTAGGTTATTTAATGGGATATACGCATATGCTAAAACGATTTACATTTATCTTTTGTATGTGTATGCATATGAGAATTTATTTCCACCGTTTCATCTTATTGGTGAAAATTCTGCGAATAGGTTGGCGTCTATGCAACAACACAAATAATTTGAGTGATTTCTTAAATGTAACAATATATGGTGAAAATAGTTATTTTCGAATCAGTCGGCGTTTATAAAAAAATCCAATTTGTTTTGCTTGTGGTTTCTTAAATGTAACAAATATATGGATAAGTATTTTTCATTAGGTTGATGTACATAAACATAAAAGTTTTTTTCTAAACAGATTTATTGTGAGATCAAAAAACTCAATACAAAACACATCTGTCCCAAGCACAGATCTAATTAGAAAGTATAAAAAAGAAGTTACAAAAAAGTAACTAAACTTTATAAATAAAGAAATGTATGTGATAAAATATATTTAGTATACATCATAAGAAGTTTTCTATAACATTGTATGTTTGTTTAGTTTTCGTGTAAATGAATGAATTTTTTAATGTTACCTACTTATTTTTTATGTTAAGCTTTGTTTTTTTATTGTTGTTTTCTTTAAATAAAAACCTTAAAATTGATCCCCCTTTTTTAATGATCAGTTGCCCCTTTTTTCGAAAATTTTTTTGAAATTTGAAATTTTCCAACGGTAACGGGGCAGGTTTGCCCCTTTTTTTCAGCCGTGATACTTTTGCGCCCCTTTTCTTTTGGGATACTAAATGTGCCACTTTTCACAATTTTGGTGCCACTTTTATACACTTCTGCCACTTTTGTAAAAAAATATATTTTTGCACGCATTTTACGTACTAATGTACGTAAATAACGTATGAAGACAATAAATTGCCAAAAAGTAATGATAAATAAAAAAATAAATGTAAAATATATGATATTTAATATATTTACTTAGATAGTATACTTCACAAAATGTTTTGTGTAGCTTTTTTAAATTTGTTTTAGAGTAAAACACAGGTACTATTATCGGAATATATTGCATAACCCGATCGCGTCCATTCCGATATAGGGACATATCACAGATGCCGTTCGGAAATTCGTAGTTAAAAGCTGTGCGAATAATTTATTTTTCAATTTATAAAATTATATATATCAGGTCCACATGAAAATTGCAGCAATTCAGCAATTAAAATAATTTAGAGCTTTGGATTTCATTATAATAAGCTCTGTGGCAAGGCCCATAATATGTAATGTCATGCACACATATATTTTTTTTTATAAATTTCTTTACTAATTTGTAGAAAATGTGTACAAGTTTTGATTTTATTGTATTTTGCCTTATATAAGAATCTTAAAAAGCATGTCACTTTATTTTATGAACGTGTGCCCCGTTTTTCGGAAAAATCCCCTTTTTTGCCCCTTTCTGAAATTTTCCAACGGTAACACTGGACCAGTGCACAGTACAAAACAAAGTCGCGAAAAAAAACTGCGAAATTTTTTCGTTTGTGGTACTATGTTTATTTCAACGCGAAAATTAACATTTTGCGTCATAAACCAGAAGAGCGAAATTCCAACTGGATTGCAGTACAAAAGCAAACAAAATGTGCAAAACACTGGGAGGACATGTAACTAATGGTGTTTTCTTTTGTGCCGTGCGTGTTCTTTTATAATGAAGTTTGGTCAGATGCTTTATTTAGGCCAGTGTTCCCAACTCTTCCGAGTCAAAAATCACTACGGAACAACTGTGCAGAAACCACCACAAAACCACTACCAACCAAGTATAAAAACGCCAAAAATCACTGTGAGAAAATAACAAAATCTCCCAAAACCGCTAACACTAAAAAAATATTACGCATGATTTTTATTTTTAACAACAACCAATAAAATATTTTTGAATTCAATTAATTGTTTAAACATTTAGATAAAGTTTGTAACATTTTTCTTTGACAACATAAATAAGAACTTATATTTATAACATAAACTGTACAGTCTTTTTGTTTTCCATTCTTAGCATTAAATTATTAATAAATGACTTGTTCTTGGCCAAATAAAATAGTATAATTTTCCTCTACCTATTCTGACCATAATATTAATTGTGTACGAGTATAAAATTTTGATTTCTAAATATTTTATTGACATTTATTTTAAAACATAAATTATTGGTTATTTTATACTTCGAGAAGCAAACATTTTGAAACTTTAACACATTTTATTTGTATTGAAGAATTTACTGTATTTAAAGACATTCGGTTCCTAAGTCCTGAATCACACGAGGCGATTTTTTTCAAGCAAGTGTCAAAGTCTCTCTCCTACTACATGAAAGCGACATCGTTTTTACATTCTATGTGCTCTAAAAGAGCGCGACGGTACGTCGCGTAAAATACATGCATTTTTTTATGTCGTAGTCATTTTGCATTCTTCGCCGATGTATGTAAAAACCACTAAAAGCGCTACAACAAATTGTTAAAAACGCTACCGTAGTGGTTTTTCAGAAAAATCACTACTTTTACCAAACAGTGGTATTTGGAGATTAAAAATCACCACAAGTAGCGGAAAAATCACCAAGTTGGCATCGCTGATTTAGGCGGCGCCGTGGAGTATTCTTTGTTTTTAGTTTACTTTTAGTGAGTTAGAAGGCTGGTTTTTCGCATTTTTGTTATCGATTCTGACTATAAAAAATACAGCAGTACAGGAGGGCGTAGGCGACATTATTACTATGCTGCTCTCTGACAGGGCAACATCTTTTTTTAGAAAAAAAAAACACCATAAATGTAATAATGTGGAATTTGTCTTGTAATTAGATATGTACATTTATGTTGTATGTTTAGAACAATTGTGTGCAAAAGCCGGGAGAAACATGGACGGTTAACGCTACTAAAGCAGTGAGACTTTTAATGTCTCACAAACATCGCCACCGCAACAACACAAAATAAATAATTTATATATAACATTAGCACAATGATCTCCAACAATATTTCCATTCTGACATTTAAATTAACTATTTTCTAAGTCGGCATTATTGCAATTGTTTATTGATTCGAATTTTTTCTTTTCTTTGTTTTCAAGAATGTTAGCAAAAAGAAAAAATGCACATGCATATACACACATACATATATATGACACTTTGACACACACACATCCAAATTGCAAAGCTACTTCGTAAAAAAGCGTTCCATTTTTCAACTCGAAATAACATTTTGCGAAATGTGCCGAAAAAACATAGTACCCACCTTTAGCAGAAAAGTCATTGCGAGATCATTTGCAGATTGTTAGATGTGCGAAGTTTATGCATGTGACAACGGCGCCATTGTCAGAAAAACATTTTATTGGCAACACTGTCTATAAAATATTTTTGTTGGCAATCCTGCATATAAATATATTGTAAATATATGAAATTATAAGGTTTTCTTGCAATCGTCTGAACTGTCAATTCACCTTTGCCTAACAATCTATCATTTGCACATTTGCAGGACTTTAACAGGGTTGATAACATTGTCCGATCTGGCAGTCGTCTATACTTAGCTTTAGTCGTGCTACACGCGAGTCAATTTTTTCCAAGCAAGTGTCAAAGTTTGTAGGAGAGAGAGGCAGAGATCTATTTCCGCCTGCCTCTCTTTCCTACAAACTTTGACACATGCTTGGAAAAAATTGCCTTGTGTGAAACTCGAATTACAACCTAGCGATTTTAGTTTAGCACTGCAACGAAAACAACTAACTTCCACTAACTGGCGCATAAGCAGTAAGTCCGATTTACACTGGCTTAATGTTCAGCAGATTATCGGCGTTTTGTAGAAGAGAGAGACAGTCGGCAAGATGGGGGAAAAACTCTCCGTTTTAACGTTTTGAGTTATTCGTGCAAGTTCAAAAGAGAATTTGATAAGCTGCTGAAAAAACTTGTCTAATGTAAATCCGGACTAAGTGGCGGATTTCCACTATCTGGTAGCAATGCTGTGAAGAAAGAACAGTGCGAAACAGCAAAAAAATTTTTTTGCAAATATATTTCCATTTTTGTTGTTCTTCCCGTTAATTCACAATAATTGACAACAATCTCTCAAAAAATGAGATGCCATACTGTGAAATAAAGGATGCCTAACCTGGCAACACCATACTCGATTAAGACAGGAACACAAGCACCAAACTTCATCGGGAAATAATAATGTTTACAAGTGTTTAGCACCTATGGAGTAATGAAAACACGCCTATAAAAGTGACACTTCCAAACACACACTTCAAAATTGCAATGCTACTTTAGTAAAAAGCGTTCAATTTTTCAACTTTAGAGATTGTCTTAAATACCAGTGAATGCGTCCAACGCAGTGTTACCGTTGGAAAATTTCAGAAAGGGGCACAAAAAGGGGATTTTTCCGAAAAACGGGGCACACGTTCATAAAATAAAGTGGCATGCTTTTTAAGGTTCTTATATAAGGCAAAATACAATAAAATCAAAACTTGTACACATTTTCTACAAATTAGTAAAGAAATTTATAAAAAAAATATATATGTGTGCATGACATTACATATTATGGGCCTTGCCACAGAGCTTATTATAATGAAATCCAAAGCTCTAAATTATTTTTATTGCTGAATTGCTGCAATTTTCATGTGGACCTGATATATATAATTTTATAAATTGAAAAATAAATTATTCGCACAGTTTCTGCTTTTAACTACGAATTTCCGAACGGCATCTGTGATATGTCCCTATATCGGAATGGACGTGATCGGGTTAAGCAATATATTCCGATAATAGTACCTGTGTTTTACTCTAAAACAAATTTAAAAAAGCTACACAAAACATTTTGTAAAGTATACTATCAAAGTAAATATATTAAATATCATATATTTTACATTTATTTTTTTATTTATCATTACTTTTTGGCAATTTATTGTCTTCATACGTTATTTACGTACATTAGTACGTAAAATGCGTGCAAAAATATATTTTTTTACAAAAGTGGCAGAAGTGTATAAAAGTGGCACCAAAATTGTGAAAAGTGGCACATTTAGTATCCCAAAAGAAAAGGGGCGCAAAAGTATCACGGCTGAAAAAAGGGGCAAAACTGCCCCTTTAGTCGCACAACGGTAACACTGGTCCAACGCCTATCTAACTCGATTTCAAATGTACTACAGCTACCCCCCAAATACGTATTTGGGTAGTTGTAGTACATTTAAATACGAGTTTGACAGACGGATTGCCAATAAGAATATTTTTAAGACAGTGTTGCCAATAAAATGTTTTTCTTACAATTGCACCGATGTCACATGCATAAACTTCGCACATCTAACAATCTGCAAATTATCTCGCAATGACTTTTCTGCTAACGTATGTTTACACCGTTGTAAATTCACGAGTTTGCATTTTCCGTCATTTTTCTGGCAATATTGTCCGATCTGCAAATCGTGTGTGCTTAAATAAAATGTAGTCAGCTGTTCGCTTGAACATACCTTTACATATTGCATCATGAATAGTGTTATTGATTTAAAAGTACTTGTATTACCCTGTTAAAAGCTCACTTAAAGTGAGCAGATACCGGCAACGTTGCTATAGTTGATTGAAGATTGGAATTAGAGGGTTTTTGCAAGAATACAATTTTTTTGCAAAATCATATTTATTAATAGAAAAATCTAACAAGATGTTGATCAAAGTAAAGGTAGAAGATCAACCCTTAAATATGAGAAAAATAGAAACAAATAATTTATTTCTAGACTCTTACGGGCAAGGAAATTGAGATCGATATCGAACCGACAGACAAAGTAGACCGTATTAAAGAACGTGTAGAAGAGAAGGAAGGCATTCCACCACAGCAACAACGTCTAATTTTCTCGGGAAAACAAATGTGTGTCCACAATGATTTATGGTCCTATTTATCGTTTGTAAAAATACCCTTTTTATATTTCCAGGAATGATGACAAAACTGCAGCCGACTACAAAGTTCAAGGCGGCTCTGTCTTGCATTTAGTTTTGGCACTACGTGGTGGCGTTGGAGAAGAATACAATTAATTTCACAATCTGGTCTTAAGTAAATTTGCACGAATGAGTACTTTTTGTAAAAAATAAAATAGAATTTATTGAAAACCCTTCCTGCCGAGCTATATTATTATGATAACACGAAACTGCCAACAAGCAGACGGTTCTTAGGTGTACATTCTTCTGGTTTTAGTCGCGTCAAAGTGACGCTGTAACCTACACTCTGCGCTTGTAATTTTCTATCGGTATCTACTATGTCCATACAACGCTGACCCTGTCTTGTGGTCTCAGGAGAGCAGTTTACCGTACCCAATGCATGTGCTTGGTCAGCCGTGTGAGCAATGTACATAAACTCTCTTTCAGTTATTATTGACCGGAATTCTGACGAAAGCGGATAACTTATGTGGGGCATTGGTTGTAGCGATCCATAGCAACAAGGACAGCAAACAAATTTTGCTCTAACTCTTCGACACTGGCCCAGCACAATATCAGTTGCTGTTCCGCATGCGTGAAGAGAGCATCCTACATCAAAATTTCCCTCAAAATAATCGATGTTGCATTGGTAAAATCTTAAATTTGTCAAATTTAGTTCCTTTGCTCTTTGCTTAGCCCGTTGCAATGATATTGACTTGTTCTCCATTAAAATCACAACACATTGCGGTAGCTGTAAGGCTAAGAGGATTCCTAGATGTCCCGTACCACTGCAAAAATCTACAATACGATTTCCCGGTTCGGACAGGGATACAACCGCATTTGCCACATTCTCTAATTGCTGGCGCTTCCTTTGGAGTCTCTTCGCTGGTAAAGCTGAACTTTCAGCGTGTGAGGGTTCAATCTTTTGCCAGTCAATTAAAAATTGATCATATGTTGTTGTAGACATGCTATTAAATTCGATACCCAGATCTTGTAGCTTCAAGAGAGCTGCATCAACTTCCTTTTGTTCCGTAAATATTCGATTTCGGGGTTTATATCTTTTTGGGTCGCTTTTATATAGACTTGTGATGTCACATTTGGGAATATTCCAATGATGTGGTTTATGCATATCACCAATAGTAGGAAAAATGCAACAGCCTTTAAGGACTTTGTGACATTTCTCGTCAAAATCGTCAATCTGAAATATCAAAGAATAACATATTTAAAATGTTTGTTTCGTATAGCAATATATGTATGTATATATGTACCTCTTCAATCCATCTTTTGGTCAAAGGGAAATAATTCAGCATTCCTTCACAGCAATGATAGATAAGACGTATACACGGATAAAGAATCAAATCTGCTATTGATACATTTACTCCTTCGGCAAATTTATGTTCAATTGCCAGCTGCTCCTTCGGCACTGAACAATCAATGGTGACTTTCTTCTTACGGACATTTGGAGAATCGTTGCATTCAATTGTCTTTTTGGAGATTCGATCATCATTCGCATTTTCTCGTGCCAGTTTATATATGTTGTGCATTCGGACAGGTTCACTCATGTGATTTTCAAACCTAACACATTCAACGGGCAAATCTGTGAGGGCTTCATCATCTTTTTCTATACATGTTAATATGCCTGAGAGCGCTTGTACTATGTTTACTTCACAAAAACGTGTCCATATGGAGGCTTCAGCAGGGGCAAGCAAACAACTTTCCTTAAAGCCTAATAATTTGCGTCTCTCTGGATCCGTCTGTTTTAATATAATTTCTCTGCTTACAGCACATAAACCACATATCCAGGTATCGCCGCCATCCTTTCCATAAACAGGTAAATGAAGGTCTAGAATGGCCTGTTCTTTGGTTGTGTCCTTACATATGATCCTGTCGTCGGTTAGTTCGCGTTTCAGTGATTCTGAATGTATCCTTATCTTCCCACTCACTAGTTTAGAGATTACAAAATTAAGCTTTATATTTTCCGGTTTGTCCAGGTAAAGGTAAACATAAAGGGCAGTAAATGACTTAATTGTTGTAAAGATTTCCGTTTCAGCATTTTCCTTATTAGTAACCAACTCAATTTCTATGTACAATTGATCCATCTTTTATTATTTATTTTGTCAATTCAATTTATGAGGTCGTAGAACATGTGTGTCTATGGCCCATTCACACGATACAATAATTTAGAAGATCTAAAGCTGAGTATAGACGATTGCCAGATCGGCAAACGTTATCAACCCTGTTAAAGTGCTGCAAATATACGGACAATGACAGATTTTTAGGCAAAGGTGAATTGACAGTTCAGACGATTGCAAGAAAACATTACAATTTCATATATTTACAATATATTTTGTAAATATTTATATGCAGGATTGCCAATATAAATACATTATAGACAGTGTTGCAAATAACGCGCAATGACTTTTCTGCTAACGCTGCAAAGTTCAGATTCACACTTGCAATTTTTTTCTGCAATTTTTTTATGAAATTCTCTTTTGAAGTTGCATTTGCGTTCAGACAACGTATTATGTTTCGACAATTTTGTTTTCGTCGTTCATTAAAATTTATTAAATTTCATTAAAATGTATGTCGCACAAATTTACATATGTTGAACCGAGCACAAAACTACGAATATTAAATAAAAAGGAATGCGGAAATGTCAAAAAAAAAATCACCACTTCACAGCGAAAGAAAACACAAAACGCATTGCAAAAAAATTGCAAGTACGGAAGACTTTTTTCTCCCCCTTAGTCCAGATTCACACTTGCAATTTTTTTCTGCAATTCTCTTTTGAAGTTGCATTTTCGTTCAGACAACGTATTATGTTTCGACAATTCTATTTTCGTCGTTCATTAAAATTTATTAAATTCATTAAATTTCATTAAAATGTATGTCGCACAAATTTACATATGTTGAACCGAGCACAAAACTACGAATATTAAATAAAAAGGAATGCGGAAATGCCAAAAAAAATCACCACTTCACAGCGAAAGAAAACGCATTGCAAAAAAATTGCAAGTACGGAAGACTTTTTTCTCCCCCCTTACCGACTGCGTCCCTCTCCCACGAGCTCTGCAATTCAGCGGGGAAAAATTTCATGTGTGAATACAGACTTACCGACTGCGACCCTCTCCCACAAGCAACTCAGCGGGGAAAAATTGCAAGTGTGAATAGGGACAAAGCAAAAATTGTGTGTCCACACGGTTGTAAATTCACAGGGTTGCATTTTTCCGCCATTTTTCGGGCAATCTTGTCCGATCAGCAAATCGTGTGTACTTACCTTGAAGCTGAGTATAGACGATTGCCAGATCGGCAAACGTTATCAACCCTGTTAAAGTGCTGCAAAAATACGGGCAATGTCAGATTGTTAGGCAAAGGTGAATTGACAGTTCAGACGATTGCAAGAAAACATTACCATTTCATATATTTACAATATATTTTGTAAATATTTATATGCAGGATTGCCAATAAAAATATATTATAGACAGTGTTGCAAATAAAATGATTTTCTGGCAATGGCGCCGTTGTCACATGCATAAACTTCGAACATATAACAATCAGCAAATTATCTCGCAATGACTTTTCTGCTAACGTTGCAAAACAAAAATTGTATGTTCACACGGTTGTAAATTCACAGGGTTGCATTTTTCCGCCATTTTTCTGGCAATGTTGTCCGATCTGCAAATCGTCTGTACTTACCTTAACAGTCATTCACGTTTAATAATGGTCCACCTGACAATTCGTTCTGTTGGCATCATCAAACGTATGGAGATGCACTCCAACATTGTGAATTTAACACGACTGGCGACAGCGGCAATGACAACCCAGTAAAGGAGAATCGTTTACATTTCTACGACACATCTTCAAAGTCTCGATTTTTAATTGATTCCGGATCGGTGGTATCAGTGTTACCCACACCCTTAATCAGAACAACTCTAAAGCCGTCCGGTATGAGACTTCTTGCTGCAAAATGAACTGAAATACTTGTTTTCCAACAAGAGGTGATATTTTGAATCACCCGGTATTTCGGTAGCTGTCACTTTTGAAGCTTTTATTCTTTGACGTTTGAAAAGTAGAAACTACGCCATTACTAAAAATGGAACGATGCACGATTCAACAGCGCATTGAAATTATTAAAATTCGAAAAATCGAAAATCATCTTGACTGATGAGGCCCATTTCCACCTAGGTGGCTACGTCAACAAGCAAAATTGCAGCATCTGGGGCTCGGAAAACCCAAGAGTTATTGTTAAGAAGCCTCTCCATCCTCAACGTGTGACTGTTTGGTGCGGTTTATGGTCCGGAGGGGTCATTGGACCTTACTTTTTGAAAAAGAGGTTGGATCAACAGTTACGGTGAATGGATTGCGCTATCGAGAGATGATTAATGATTTTTTATGGTCAGAGTTGGATGGTATTGATCCGGACAACGTTTACTTTCAACAAGACGGCGCTACGTGCCACACAAGCAACGAAACCATTGCTCTGTTACGGGAAAAGTTTCCGGACCGTGTTATCTCTCGAAGAGGTGATCACAATTGGCCACCGAGATCTTGTGATTTTACACCTTGCGACTTCTTCCTTTGGGGCCACGTGAAAGATAAGGTCTACGCCAACAGCCCAACAGCCTCAAAGATAGAATTCGTAAGGCTATCGAGGACATAGGGTAGCCACTTTGCGATTTGGTTATGGAAAATTTCATGAAGAGGATATGGTCCTGTAAGCGTGGTCGTGGTGGCCATTTGGCTGATGTTTCATTATTAACGGCATACCTTCTCCTTATTATGAAATAAACATCCGATCATTTATCTCAAAAAATGGAATTTTTCTTTGTGAATTCGTTATATTCATTGGTGACATTGTTTATGTCACCCTGTTTACTTTTTGATCGTCGACTTTCAAAAAAATAATGTTTTTGATGGCTAATTTTGGGCAATTCAATTTAACTTGCATCATGACCAAATTTATCCATACAAAATGGCACGTTCAAAGTTTCGTCTGATGAAACGTCAATAGTGGGATGTAGGCTAAAATGTTTAAACTGTCATATTGCATAGTCCCGATTTCATAGGTCCAGATTCACACTCGACAATTTTTTCCAAGCAAGTGTCAAAGTTTGTAGGAGAGAGAGGCAGAGAGCTCTTTCCGCCTACCTCTCTCTCCCACAAACTTTGACACTTGCTTGGAAAAAATTGTCGAGTGTGAATCTGGACCTATGAAATCGGGACTATGCAATATGACATTTTGACGAGTGTGGACCTGGACTAAGAGAGAAAGTGGGGAGAAAATCTCTCCCGTTCTCGACTCAACCTTTCATGTTTTTCATTCGCACTTTGAAACAACAGCAATTCACACGGGCAAAGCCGAATCAAAAGTACCTCGTGTGAACGCAAGCCCAATTTTAAAAGGGAATTAGAGGAGAATCTGCTTAAAAAATATCCTCGTGTGATTCACGACAAAGGGAAATTCCTCTCTCTCCTATGTCGTGCTACACACGAGCAAATTTTTCCAAGCAAGTGTCAAAGTTTGTTGGAGAGAGAGGCAGGGAGCTCTTTTCGCCTGCCTCTCTCCCCTACAAACTTTAACACTTGCTTGGAGAAAATTGACTTGTGTAAATCTCGACTGTGATAGGCAGAATTGCTTTGGCAACTATTTCCCTCATGTAAAACGGGTCGTAAAGAAAGCCCACGGTAACATGGTCGTAATCCCCACAATTTCATACATAAAAATAGTACAGCCATCTATTTTATCAAATGTCTGATAGTGGAAAGAGGGCTTTACACTGTACGATTCGGTCACATGGTAACCCTATTGCGAGTCTCTGATCACATGTTTCTTGTTATTGTTTACTTTAGTGCATACAATTGTACTTTATTTTTTCAATTAATTCTTTTTAATTCTCTAATTTCTACGTTCGTCGAGCTGGGAATAGATTCACAATTTTATAAGATCTCGGAACATTGGGAATTTTTTTGAGCGCAATTCATTCCGGTTGGAGTATTGCGATATACAAAAGACTAATTAATACAAATGTAAGTATTTTGTATTTTTTGGCTCACATTTTATTTTAATTGTTTATTGTGATGTAATAGAATACTAACATACATACATCTGTATAAACATACATACATATGAATAAACATACATATATGAATTGTATGCAAGTAAACATAATAAATTATCTGGAGTTTGTATTATTTGCAGTGTGCTTTATACTTTTAACTGCCATGATAAGTTGATCTTATGTATATGTATATTCACATATATATAGGTATAAGTCAAATACTGTTTTAAAAACACGTCAAAACCGATGCTAATAAGATGAATAAATAAGTGGGACACGCAAAGACGAGAAAAATTTATACAATTGATCGAAAGAAGTATGACTTCGCTTGACCATACATTTATAGGTAGATGCATTTTTATTATTTTACAGAAATTCGGTTACTTTTTTAGAAAGTGTCATTCGTTGATTTTTATTTGAAATCTTATGAACCTAAATTTTTGTACGCGTTACCACCTACCATCGGTAGATTACATTGTGGACCAAACATAGGGGAGATCGATATTTGATATTAAAGTCCGGAGGGGTTTTGGAGAGGGTAGAAACGAAAAGCTTTAACAAATAGAAAATACGTACAAAACCAACAGACTTATACAAAAGCGATACAAAAGAGATATACGCTATCATTGTGGTTGTGTGTACTGCATAGAAGCTTATTTATCACTTGTCTTGTTACTACTGTATGCAATCGTTGAAGTCGGCCGTTTCATCCCAGCAGATTCCATCGCAATTAGTATATAACAGGTCAATCACATATTTAAAGAGGAATAAATTGAATTATTTTGTATATAAACGTTCAAAGAAGATTATAAAGGTATCTTGACTGGGCAGTTAATATATCAATTATTACAAATTTATTTTGTACGTGGATACATGTGTATCTACGTTAAGATTTAACAATAAATAGTAAAACACATCTGTGCTTGTTATAGAACAATACCTAAAGTTATTTAGCCTCACGTGAAAACGATGGAAGATACGTGGAACAACGTGGAATTAACTAATATATCGAGGCGTAAATCGTATACCTTGAATCACAACTACGACTCTACGACAAAATATACATTCAACAATAATGCAGAGGAGCAACCATCTAAAGACGACCCGTCTCATCCACCAGTACAGAAGACGATAAAGGATTCTGAGGATTGTCTCCAGCCTGGCTCTGATATTAAACCTAAAGTTACAAATGAACATGTTGAAAGTTTACTTCGCCGGTTATATGGAATAACGATAGGTGAAATGAGGGAAATAATATCCTATGATGATCGCAACTACTTTATTCGTGAAGATCCGTAAGTATACATATAAATTCAAACTCATAAACAAACTGTTCGTGGACACAATAATACTTTATTTTCATTACAATCTACGTATATTAACTACGTTTTGCTAGATTTTCTTCAAAGTTGGACGTTTTTGAAAACCGAACATGCTCAGAGTAGATTGCTTCGAATCATTCGAGATATTTTTTTTAGAGGAAGCATTCGCTTTTTTGGGTTTTGAAAGTCCCACACGTTTTTGGTTAGAATGAAGGCTACTGGATGATTTCTGGGAAAGCTGTGGTTTTTGATGGAAAGCAAAATTTTCCTCTTGTCCCTCTTCTATATCGGACAATATTTCTACTATTGGTTCCGTGGCAGGTACTGATGTATTTTCATTGTTTGCAGAAATATTATTTGATGTACATTCTTCGTCCATTTCCGTTTCTCCTAAATTCCTATAACTTGTTCTAGTTATTTTGGTATTATTTTCAGTGTCTTTACTTTGCAGTGGTGATAAGTCATAGTACAATCTTGTTTTGATGTCTAATGAGTTTTTGGATTTCTCTTCAATTTGTGTCATTTCTTCGGATAAATCTCTGGCAGCAAATGGCTTTTTTGGAACTTGTTTTATATTCTGAGCAAAAAATCTCGACTTTATATCAACAGATACCTTCTTACCATTTAGCGTAGATGATAGGTCATTGTCAACTTTTTTGTGTGGACTTAACAATTTTAGCAAAGACCTATTTGTACAAACAGGAGATTTCGGTTTATCTTCCAATGTAGTACTATGACTAATTGCGAATGGATTGTGGGATTTTGAAGGGGTTTTGTGTACTTCCAAAGCTAGTGTTTCCTCTCCTCCATCACTGCTATCTGAATCTGAGGGTTCCCGCTTTCTCTTTCTAAGTACTTCTCCATAACTGTAGATCGAAAACACTTCGGCCTCCTCAAGTTTTGACTTTTCCTCAGCCAAATTTTCCTGAATTTCTTTTTCGGCCATATTTTTGTAGTCTATTTTCTTAAATGGTAAACTAGCGCCCACATACTTTTCCTTCTTTTCCTTTTCGTTGTTTGGAATGGAATAATCAGATCTCCTCCAGATACTTAAATGCTTTGAAAACGCTTTATGTTTTTTAACTGTATCTGACCAATCTTCTCTATCTGGATGCCAATCGTCCAATTTTTTTAATGTAAATGGATTTAAATTACCCAATGCCAATTGAAATGCTTCTCTTTCATCTTCCAGCAATGTACCAGCATTGCTACAGTGTCTCTCGTCAGTTCCAAATTCATCCAAATTATTAAGTCTTTCCATGCGTCTCTCCAGAGGATTGTATATAAACATATGTTTGAAGGTAGCTTCTGCTTTTAAAAATTGATCTATATACTCATCACTAACATGTAACTGCTTCATTTTGAGATACTGTGGCATTTTCTTCAGAGCCTTTGTCATATCGTCCTCTTCGGTTATCAACATGAATTTGCAAGCTTTCTTTAATCCAATTCCTTGCAATGAATCCAAATAATCACAGCCTGATAATATACACATTCGTCGGAACTTATCAAACGTATACTTTTCTGGTTTGCAACCCATGGCCAGGTGCAGTTTGGTACTTTCAACCAGGAGGGCATTCCCTTGTAGATCTAATTTGAATAAAATTTTTAGAGCACCGAACAACGTCAAGTCTGAATCTTCAGTAATAATATACTCTGCCAATCCTCGTTTATTGAGCCAAGCCATTTGTGCATCGGCCTCGTAGGGAGCCACTATACACTCGACGCCTCTTTCTATGTCACGGAATAGGTAAGAAAACATTTTTCAAACATCATCATTGAGGGCATTGGTATCAGTGCATTTATCAAAAATTACCTCTGCATGACTTGATGAGTCGCAATGCCATTTCGTGGGTGACATCAATTGACCGTCTCATATGAGATCTCGCCTTTTCAATGTCGTTTTTACGCAAGTACTCCTTGGCAAGTTTTCTGCTCTCTTGACGTGCCTCTCGCCTCCTTTTCTCTGTCTCGGCTTTTGCGGGCAGATGTCTTCCATCAAAAACCATTATTACCTTTATTTTGTACCTCGTCAACATTTCTACAAATTTCATGCAATACTGGATATATAAATCCGTATCTTCGCCTCTAACGAGTTTTTCGGCGCACCCAAAA
The DNA here is from genome assembly GCA_963930755.1 of Eudasyphora cyanicolor. Taxonomy (NCBI): domain Eukaryota; kingdom Metazoa; phylum Arthropoda; class Insecta; order Diptera; family Muscidae; genus Eudasyphora; species Eudasyphora cyanicolor. The sequence goes on from OZ005737.1 coordinate 267,329,950, forward strand.
ACTCCTTTATGGAGCCAACAGTAACTGTCCACTGCAACTGTCGTTCCTTGTAAATCTCTTATATTGGCAGTCTTTGACGCCGCTTCCAAAAACGGTATCAAACCCGTAATCCCCATGTTGTGTTATAAAAACGTAATATTTGTGGGCGATTTACCGATGTTTGTTTTTTGGTTGACTGTGTTTTCATTTTTGCAGTAAATTGCGCGGGATGGTGTGAAACGTGGTTGCCGTATGTATTATTTTGTCATTGTTAACATCCAGTGTTGCCGAACTCACGTTTTAAGTCGAATTAGTATACAAACGTATCGTAGTGTGACAATCATCAATATTAGGCATATTTTCGTTACAAGCTAGCACTTTTAGTTTAGCACTTTGCAACGTAAACAACTGACTTCCACTAACTGGCACATAAGCAATAAGTGGCGGATTTTCACTATATGGTAGCAATGGTGTCATGAGTTGCGAAGAAAGAACAGTGCGAAACAGGCAAAAAAATTCGTGAAAAGTATTTATAAAACATATATTTACTATTCTATGTTCAATTGTTTACACATTTTTTTGCAAATATTAAAATAATTTCCCATTTTTGTTCTTCTTCTTCCCGTTAATTCACAATAATTGATAAAATCTCTCCAAAAATGGGATGCCATATTGCTAAATATAGGGTGCCCAATTTGGCAACATCATACTCGATTAAGACATGAACATAAGCACCAAACTTCATCGGGAACTAATAGTGCTTAAAAGTGCTTAGCTCCCCATACAAATTAAGCACTTATGGTGTAACGAAAACACGCCTTGCTTGTAACGAAAACGTGCCTAATATATAATAGGCATGTTTTCGTTACAAGCTAGCAATTTTAGTTTAGCACTTTGCAACGAAAACAACGGACTTCCACTAACTGGCGCATAAGCAGTATGTGGCGGATTTCCACTATCTGGTAACAATGGAGTCATGAGTTGCGAAGAAAGAACAGTGCGAAACAGACAAAAAATTCGTGAAATGTATTTATAAAACATAAATTTACTATTATATGTTCAATTGTTTACACTCTTTTTGCAAATATTAAAATAATTTTCCATTTTTGTTCTTCTTCTTCGCATTAATTCACAATAATTGACAACAATCTCACCAAAAATGAGATACCATACTGCGAAATATAGGATGCCCAATCTGGCAATACCATACTCGATTAAGACAGGAACACAAGCACCAAACTTTATCGGGAACTAATAATGCTTAAAAGTGCTTAGCTCCCCATACAAATTAAGCACCTATGGTGTAACGAAAACACGCCTAATATGATTTCACTTACAAAACTATGCACAAATACACCTAGCGGAAAACAATAATCAATCGTTTAAAATTACCCCCCGTTTCGGGAAATATTAATGCACGAATAGGAAATGATTTTTCATGCACGTTACGGGGACGAATTGCCCCCAAACGGCGTTGATTTTGCAACGTTTTTCCCTGTGTACATAATGATAAATATTGAAATTTTACAGCAATATAAAGAATCCCCTAATCGCATCACACTGGCCCCACGGTTATGTATTGAAAATTCTTAATGCTCTGGATTCGAAGAAATTGGATTTCGTAGATGCCCAAAATCAGTTAATGATATACTTATGTAAGACTTTATTGTTTTCAAATATTTGTTTTTAATTTAAATAATTTGTTGTTAGCTAAACAAGTCGAATGTCCACGACCAATCCCTAATGTTAATGGAAAGTACTATTCAGTGGAAACTATAAACGGAGTTCAACATATCGTTCGTTTGTTGGAATTTATTCCTGGAAAAATGTTTCATGAGGTACCAATTACAAACTACTTGTTATATCAAAGTGGCGAATATTTAGCCAAAATTGTAAAAGCTTTAAAGGTAGGTATTGTGATTTACACATATCTATAGTTTCTTATTCAAATATTAACTAAATATATCTATCATATTTCCAACTGTAGAATTTTGAACACAATGCTTATGATTCACACAAGAGCACTTGGCAATTGCAATCTTTGCCGAAACTTAAAGATTTCTTATACGTCCTTAGCGATCATTCTCGAAAAGCTTTGATGGAAGAAATCATTGAAACTTTCGAAACCAAAGTTCTATCTCAATTGAACGCTTTTGAAGTGCAAATCATACATGGAGACTTTAATGAGCAAAATATCATTGTAACACCTTCCGCTAATGGACAGGATCACAAAGTTAAAGGTATAATTGACTTCGGAGATACCAATAAATCGCCAGTTTTATTTGAAATTGGTATTGGGCTAACTTATATGATTCTGCAAGCGAAAAATCTTGAGAGTGGTGGCATTTTCCTGGCAGGATTTGAGACAGTATATCCATTAAGAGCAGAGGTAAAGCAGCATTTAAAGTATTGTGTAGCGGCTCGTTTAGCACAGAGCCTTGTTATGGGTGCGTACACACATTCCCTTGACCCTAGCAATGATTACGTGTTAGTGACACAGGAACAAGGTTGGAAAATGATTGAAGAATTGTGGAGAGAAAAACTTGCAACTATCGATGATGTATGGAAGTCTACCAGCGATAATTATCTACAAAGCAGCGTCAAATAAATCCTACATTATATTTTTATTATTAACCTATTGCATATATCATTCCAATGTTTGTTTCTAACCATTAACGTTTTTGTTATGTTTTTATTACTAACAACTTTAACATAGTTATTTTATATAAACAATTACGTGGTCTTCCCTCCCAATGTCAATTGCCAGCATATTATTATAGTAATCCAAAGTATTAAATATCAATTATGTATTTTTTTGCAATAAAAAAATATATATACCACATTAAGAAGATATTGGTATTATTTCCATAAAACAGACTTTACTGCATGGGAAACATCTTCATAGTGATATTATTTCAAATATTAGAATATTTTAGGTTTCTTTTTGTCAAGTTTCTAGGCTACTAAACATTAGCGACTCAAGCGAATCCTGAAATAATTCTAAAAAATAACATTACCCAGATATCTTGTGGGGCAATTTTTGACACCTTCGCGGGAGATTTTGCATGCAGAATGCCTACATGTTCGCCATACATGTCATCTACGACAATGTTATGTATGTGCCTTCATAAATAATGCCAAGCTGATAATTTGGCTTTAAAGGTAGGTATTATGATTTACACATATCTATAGTAGGCTACATTTTTAAACAATCTACTTAAATTTGAAAGAAATTTATACTATTTTAAAGATAATAAAAACTCATTCCGATCGTAAAGTACTTGATATCGAATGCCCCGATTTGGCAGACGCAACAAACAACAAGCCGCCCAAGACAGACTGAAACCGTCCTAAATGGAAAAGCTTTATAAAGCTTTTGAATTGGTCATACTATATAACAATTTTGGTGGTAAGTACAATTTAACTTATTAACAGTCTCTCCGAAATAAAATACTTTTCTTTTACAGTTATACATATTCATACATACACATATGTATTTCTCTATATTTGCTTCAGAATCTAACTTATTTATAGATACCTGTGCTAAAGATTTTAAAAATCAAATGCTATATACAAAAGTTTTTATAGTGCAGCTACGTAATATAGAATAATGTATTATTAACATCTCACGAATTTCAGAACGTTTATCACAATAATCTTCGGTTCAAACTATAGCTGTTTTTTGTATGACTCTTAAATTTGGAAAAATGCAAATGTAAATTGTGCAAATATTGCGCATGTACATTTTCACTAATTTTGCTACTTTCGTCTTAAAGTAAGCGATGGGGGTGTAAAGTTATTGAAAATAAGTTTATAGCGTAAATTTATGTCCTTAAATTCGGTGTAGATCCTGATCCTGTCGCAGAAGCTGTGCCAATGCTAGGACTACTGGTAGTACTTGAAGGAGGTGGTTGTACCGCTGCCAATTTGGTTGCAAGAGAACGTTGACGTGAGGTATGATGCGAAGGACCAAAAGTAGAACTTTGCTGTCTTTTACGTTTTTTAAGTAGTACAAATGAAGAGTTTATCATTTGGTTTTGTGTCTGCAATGAAGTAGTCATATCACTCGAAGAACTTAGCGTTGTCACTGTGGGCTTTTTATTGTTATCTATGGAATTTTGTAATTGTACTTTATCCAACCAAGGCAAAAGGAAGTCTTTGCGTTCTCCATTTACTCCCAGTGTTATTCTTGGAATCATTTCCCCAAACGCTTGAACAGGTAAATCATGTACATAACAAATTGTTTGGAGGTTTTCCGTGGATGGATAAAAACTCTGTATAGATGTTGACTCTTGAATATGTTGGATTTCGTCTTTACAATGTCTACGTTTCAGTCGTTCTATCCGGCGTTGCTCGCGTATTTGCTGGACGTCCCATTTCTTTCGCCTCTTTTCATCCACTTCAAGCTTAGAATGCCTCTTGAAAAATATGTCATCTGACAGGTCTTCGGTTCCCTCAATGCAATACGAAGGTGTTAGTTCGTGCTCCGTCCATTTCGGAATTTCCAGCTTCTCTGATTTTACAATTTTCGATTCTTTTTTGCTAACCTCATGATCGTAATCGCAATTGAGCGTTTCATCTTCCCATTCTCGGGTACTATACAGTTGCGGCGTTGATATGTAGGTGCATTTTCTTACTTTGGGCCATGGGTGCGAATGACGACTGTCATGTGCATTGTTATAGCGTTTTTTATCATTCCTATTCCCTGATGGTTTAGAAGGAGAGCAAGACGTAACCGATGTTGATCTCTAAAATTCAGTATATATAAAGAAGTTATAATTGTAACAAAGCTATAAAAAGAATTCTTAACATACCTTTTCTGTTTCCGCATTGGAGTCATACGATTCATCGGTATGATAATCTGGGGCGTGCCATCGCATTATGGTCATCTGCTTTCCGCGGCTCACGGTCATATGAGAGTTGTTTGCAGGTGTGACCGCCTTGAATGTCGTTTGACCATCATTTGTGGTCGTTGAGGCTGGAGAAACACTGGGCTTTGCTCCCCGTGGCAAAGCAAGAGATTGCTTTGCCGCTTGTTTCAATCTCAGACGCTTACTTTGAACTGCCAGTACTTCATTACTATCCTCTGTACTGTTGCCGGTATCATACAGGTCATCTATGATGTGTGGCTGTGCGTTGGAATTTTCCGTCTGCGTCTTGTTTACCTCTCTCCCACCATCTTCTTCTTCTTCGTCATGTTCTTCTTCGTTTTCCACATCGTCTTGTCCATGAACACCACGAACTTCAGCAACATCTTCGTCTTCGTCAATAACTTCTTCGACATCTACTTCATCATATTGCTCCTGCTCTTCGTCGTCCTCATCTTCATGCTCGGTATCTGTTGTTTGACTTTGTGGGCTCTGCGTTCGTTGCTTTCCACGTACCGATGACACTCTTTGAAGTACAATTTTATTTATGAATTTCCCATTACATCCTACTCCTATAATATTTGATATGCCCTGTGAGTTGGGCGATGTAGCTTTGTTGGTTTGTTTAGCGGTTTGGGTCAAAACGGGAGCATTTGCAACGGTCGATGATTTGCACTGTATTTTCGCCAATGGTGGCGGCGGCAGTGTGGAAACCTCACCGGACCTTTGCTTTTGAAGTTGCTTCTGGAGATCCTGAACTGTATTTTCTAAAGCATTATTTCGTGCCCGTAAAGCCATCAACTGGTCACTTTGCTCTTGTATCAAGTCCAAATGTAATATCAGCATTCCTTTTAGCTGTTTGTTTTCTTTCAGTAGATTCAGTAGAACATCTGAATTGGGAGTATTGGGAGCTGAACCCCCATTTCCACTGCCGGCTGTTGTCATGTTATTGCTGTACACTGACTTAGTTTGAGTGGTGTGACAATAAACGTGATCCATATATTTGTTATTATTATTAGGTGGCGCCTTGTTACATTTGCTGTTGCCCTCCATTTTATGGCTTTTCCGAAATTTTTGTTTTTATTCCTTCTTTGCTTGGTTTATTTTCTTCAGTTGTGAAATAAACAGTTAAGCCCCACGTCAGAGGCCCTGCCGAATATACTACACTGATGTTTTGTTTTTATTAGCAAAGAACTGATAATTTCACGAAACTTCGTTCCAGATTATTTGTTTATTAAGGATTTCAGCAAATTTTTTTGGCATCAGAAGAGTATGGAGCCGACGCGATATACGACGCCGTCCACAATGTTTCACAGACCTACGCCGCCGCAACTTTTGACAGTTCAAGGCGTAATACCACAAAATTGCGTTAGGCAAACGAAGCCATACTTTAACTTTATCGTAACCATAACGTACCTTCACAAGAATATATATCAACACCTTACTTTTATTTTCCATTAAAAACCGTTAATTTAACAACATTTTCTTTGTTTCGCATAAATATCTTTGTTGTGTGCACAGAAAACTGTAGGTTGAAATTTGAGATTGACAGACGCCTGACGCATTCACTGGTATTTTAGAGACACCCTTATAAGTAAGTCCATATTCACACTTGCAATTTTTTTTTGCAATTCTCTTTTGAAATTGCATTTGCGTTCAGACAATGTATTCTGTTTCGACAATTTTTTATTTTCACCGTTCATTAAAACTCATTAAATTCATTAAATTTTATTAAAATGTATGTCGCACAAATTTACATATCGTCGGCTCAATGCTATTTTGTTCCATACGCCATTTTGTATGATCGGAGAAAAACGCAATTTATTGTTTGAGTGAAAACGGGACTGCAGAGTTACACACTTTTTATTTCATAGGGTTCCCAACAGTGTTTGTATGATTCTCATGCATTTCTATGCCATTACATCCAAAAATAAGCAAGTTATAACAATTATTGTACATGGCATTTTGGTCCATATCCACTTTTATTTTAATATTTTTTCGTATTTGTATTACATGGACCACAAAAAGGGTCGGTATGGAAGGACACTAATTTACATATTGTGATCGAAAGGAAGTAAAATACTGAGTGAAAAATATAGGGCGATAGAAAAATTGAGACATAGAACAAAAATATCGAAATTATTTTCAGTTATTCAGAGTAAAACAAATTTACCCTACCAATATCTCGAAAACTAGGCGAGATAGGAAAAAAATTATTGCAGATTCTGAAAGAGCATGCTTGGAACCCATATTATCAACTCCTAACTCAAAATACACAAAAATGGCGTATGGACCAAAATAGCATTAAGCCGACGATATGTTGAACCGAGCACAAAACAACGAATATTAAATGAAAAGCAGTGTGGAAATGTCGAAAAACTTTACAGCGAAAGAAAACGCAAAACGCATTGCAAAAAAATTGCGAGTACGGAAGATTTTTTTCTCCCCCACACCGACTGCGTCCCTCTCCCACAAACACTGCAATTCAGCAGAAAAAAATTGGAAGTGTGAATATGGACTAAAAGACTAGTCGCCCAGGGAAGTATTTTTGACAGATCGCGCAACGAAATCTTATGATGTAAACAGGCCCTTAGCTAGCTGTCAATGTTGACTTATTTATGCATATGTGTTCATATGAACACAATTTTATTATTATTTAATTGGTTTTACCATAATTATGTTAACATATACTAATTTTTGCTTTCAATAAGGTTTTTTTGTCATTTTTCCTATCAGTCGACAAAATAAAACAAAGTTACTCGATCTGACATTTGTGTTCGCCCATGTGACAGCAAAGAGAGATAGAGAAACCAAAATTTACACTAAATGCTTACGTTTCCGTACGAGTTCATTATCGTGCGACTTGTCGTTCCGATGGTAGTAGTGAAACCCAAATCAGCTGTTTGTCGTCTGGCAGGCGAACGAAAGTTCAGATTCACACTCGGCAAATTTTTCCAAGCAAGTGTCAAAGCTTGTTGGAGAGAGAGGCAGGCGAAAGAGCTCTCTGCCACTCTCTCCTTCAAACTTTGACACTTGCTTGGAAAAAATTGTCTCGTGTGAATCTAAACTTACTGACATAATAAAATCAATGGTTGGCAATAAATGTAGACAGATATCATACGTTAACCTACATCAAACGCATACTTTACATTAAGGTTATTTGGGACTAATCCTACTTTAATGACTGAGCGGTAAAATTAAGCACACAGAGAACCGTGAGATATTGAAAATATTTATGTTTTTGATCTTCTTATTTAATATTTTGATTCACTCCACTTAAATAGAATTGTAGAGTTGGCGACGTATTTGCGAAAATAAGTTGCGAACTAAGACTTCATTTGCCACTAGAATTGAAATTGTCAAGATGAGCATTTTTGGGGACGATGGAGTGGATGATCTACTGAATGATAATATCCCAGGAACTGAAGATAATGAGCAGCTATTTGGTGATGAAGATGACGCGCAGGAAGCGCCAGATGGTAATGAAAATGAAGCAACCTCTGCAGGGACAGCTGTGAAGGTCCAACCAAAGAAAAGATCAGTGGTAAATCCGAGACCACGTTTAACTGTCGAAACACTACGAGGTTCCCGTGGCCTACATAGCATTGAAGAATACTTTACAGACATTAAATTCAAAGGAAAGGGTTACGAGAAACAAGACTTGGATGAAGTCATGAGGCGCTTACAGCATTGGGGTCATAGAATGTATCCTACATATAAATTTGATGACATCCTCAATAACATTGAACGCTTGGGTAAAAAGAAACCATTGCAAGTTCATATGTCGCGGTATCGATTAGGAATGCTAGAGAGCACGAAAATACATGGCGACTTAAATAATGGAGCTGAATATGGCGATGAACAGGAGGTTGAAGGCGGTCCAGCGGATGAACCCTTTGATGAATTTGACGCCCTATTGGATGAACAAATTGCTATTTCTAAAATAGCACCTCGTACTCCCGCGGCTAATACAACGAAGTATTCTGGGCCAAATGCAAATGTGTCCATTGCAAGTACGTCGTCTTTTGCATCTCCATCGTTTTCAAGGGCAAATGCGGCAATGTCAACTCCTTATTCTGGAATGCATAACTTAAATGATACGAGTGATCTAGCGACACCGCTTCCTCCAAGCCAGCCATCTACTCCAGTACCCAAACAACAGTTGACTGCCGAACAAATGGCGCGAATTGCCGAAAACAGAAGATTAGCCCAAGAGAGGTTAGCAGCCAAAAAGTTGGCGGCCCAACAACAGACTCATACACAAAAAGAAGATTAGGGAAGGAAGATTAAGATCATATCTCATTACTCTATAATATGAAATTCTTAAAATTAGAGTGTTATTAATGTTACGTCCCTCGCAAGTTGTATAAAAGAAAGATGAGGCACACAACCACATGAAGAATCGTTCTATGGTTTACTGGAAAAAGAACCTATGTCACACATTTTCGATTTCTAGATTTTAGCATAAATGTATTCAGTTAATCAGTATCTATCGATGGATATGAAACTCCTAGATATGTCCAATTTTTTAGACACTATCAACTCTTAACTATGTACGTAGTGCGAGGGAAAAAGTATTTTGGCTCTCCGGAACATTTGGTTTTTTGAGAAGTGTTATTATTTCAGAAAACCCCAGCATTTTCGTCTATCACATATTTCACTCTACTCGAATTAAAAAGTGGACTTAGCATTTTTTATATAAAAATAAAGTTTAATTGAAAAATCAAAAAATTTAATAAATACTTATACAAATGGTAAACTACATACATTAAGGTACGATACATTCAAGGCGCACAACTCTTATAATGTGATTATAAGTTGGCACTACAAATATACAAGATTGTAATCACTTACACTAGTATGTGTATGTGGATACTGCGATTATAAAATTCGATCGATTATTTCTCTTATTTAAATACAACACAAAGGACAAGCTCCTGAAATTCATTTCTTTAAAGCTAACAGTGAGTGGGAAATATTACAGTTTGATCAATTTGGATTTGAGGAATGCTAACAACACAAAAAATGGAGTTAAGTACAAAAGTAATACTACTATTATTTACAGAGATGATCCGGAATCCCGAAAACTGGGAAATCAATCCTAGCAATGACGTCAAGTGTAAAAAAATTTAAGATGTGGAAAATTTAAATACCAGTTGAGGAAGCAAAGTAAAAATGTCTTTTGCTTGTTGTACTAGGCTTAGAATTTGTGTTGGCGCTTTTTGTGAATGAACTTCAGAATTTCTATTGGGCAGTGTTTGCTTCAAGACAGGATCGGTATGCTCATTCACGGTTTCATCTATTACTTGCAACAGGCGTTTATAAAGGAACGATTGTCTGAATATTGGCTTTGACAGACTTAGGTGGTCGTCTTTCAGAACATAAAAGTCGCCATAATTTATACGAGCCGATTCTTCAGTCACAATGCGTAAGGGAAATTTGAATGTTGTTAGCATAGTAGGTTTTCCCTCGGCTATACTAACCACTTTTATATTACGGAAACATGAGTGGAGGCAGTTCATGAAGCGTTCGTGCAACTCTAGAAGTCGTGGGGCATTCTCCTCCATTTCTTTAACTTCTATGGAGGGTGAGAGAAGCATTTGCATATGTTGTTTCCATTTAGCAATGGGAGATCCTCTATGTGGAGTTCCAAGGAATACAATACTATTAGTATTTTTGGCGAGCTGTTGAACTTTCGGATCCTTACTGTCCTTGGCCTTCATCAGAATTAATTTAGTTAATATTCCTCCCATGGAATGACCAATCCATACAATAGGCCTGTTGTTACCGATGTCAGACATGGATATACGTTCTAGAAGTGATGTGGCCCTGGTTTCGATATGACCCTGTCCCTTTTCACAGGGACAGTATTTTGTGAAATTTGCGGACCACTCTGTTACAGCTGAGGTGTAGTCGATGCCAATAATTCTGGTGTTTGGATGATCTTCAGGTAACCACTCCATTGGCCAGCAATTCGTATAGCCTTCTTCGTTGTCTTGATTTTGCCACTCATTTCCTGATACGCTAAATTCACCGGAACAATTCTCACTGGCGGCTAATGGAACATCTGGATGTACTACTTCCCAGTCAGCTTCCAATTCTGCTTCACTTTGTAATGTCTCAACAAGTTCTTTTGTAGCAGCGTCACTTATCTGTAAGCGCTTGCTTGAAGCTTTCCTTGTAGCCTTTAGAATATTACCTGTAAATAGGTTAAACGCGCATTTAATAAGAGAAACTAAATTAAAATAATCCTATATTATATAGTAATACCTTTTTCTGCAATTCCTTCCTTATCATCATGCTGAGAAGTAGAAGCCGCATCGCCATTTAATTTAGTCTTAGATTCCTTTTTATCGTAGCCGTTCTTTTTCGCGTTTAATCGTCTTTGCTCTCCAACCAGGAAAACGTCGTCTGTTTCACTGGTATAGAAGGCATTTTTACCATACAGACCAATCTCCGTAGGTTTACGATCTTTTTGGCGCCACGTTATGAAAACTCCTCCCAAAAGGCCATGAATAAAGACTATGTCAGCTTTGGGTTTTGTACGAGTTCTCAAACGTGGATGCAAAGGGTACACATTCGGAGGATAAACTGTGAAATTGGGATCATCATGGTCAAGATTGGCCATGGTTTTTGCAGAGATCACTTGTAGTCTTAGATCGGGGCATTGTTGCCATTCAGCCAATACTCCTATCCAACCACTAACGAAGAAATGCTCCACACTATCTTTGACCAGAGAAATGTTTGCCAACACTTTGCAAAGGGTGGAAAGAGTCTCGTTGTCATCGGAGAATATTTTAGCCAGTTCCATTAAATGAACCAATCCACCCTCTTTGATTATTTGCTCACAAACATCTGGTTCTTTGGTGACATGATGTAAAAATGATATAATTTCTTTGAGCAAGTCAGTTTCGTGTACATTGAAAGGTACTGGGTGGTCCTGTGTAAAGAATTCACACACATCCTCCTACAAAAGTGTATGCAAAATATTATTTTAGTTTTATTTCCTAATTTACTGTTTAGCATAATCTATGTCAACGACGAATTACTGATAAAACTTACCACGGGATCCTGTTCGGGAAAATACTTTTTGAAGAAATGTTTCACACATGATTTTGCTTTTAGGTTAGAAAGCAAGTCATGTAACTCGGAAAGCACCACCTTGGGATTCTTAATACATCCCTTCATGTGGACTGGAACAAACCAACGTTTATCTGCTCCAGATCGAGCTAATGACACGCTGGTACGTGCATCACACAGCTGAGCCAAATGACGAAAATCCCAGTCTTTCAAATGATCAATACTTGCTAATTGTTTAACTGCTTTAAGCCGATCATGGTGATTCCCATGCTGTGCAATATCCAATAAACGCCAAGCCACTGAGTGTTTTAAAGCTTTCCACCACTTCCCAATAGGATTTACTATGACACTAATCCATTTCTTTTCATCCTCCTCTTGTTTCTTCAGTTTGCGCATCGATTCCTTATAGATGTGATATTTGATATAGATGTAATCAGAATCCAGTTTCTTCTCGTCGGCACTGCCATTGTTGTTGTCCACAATTTTCGAAATTAATTTTTTAATACTACGTCTATCGTACAGAATGAGGCCACATCTGAAAGGAGAAAACGTGTAGGAAATTAAATAAAAAAAATATAAATTAGTTCCTAAGATTGTTTTCGTATTGGGAAAAAACGCAAGTGTGTGTGTCCCGTTCTTTGAGACCCTCAAAACCACAATTGTTGTATTTAGAATTAGAAAAACACGCCACACCTTCTAAAAATATGCGCAAATAAAATACGCATACATAGAAAGTATTCTATTAGTTTTATCATCTTATCACAAACGAACGCTTTGATCACTTTCCAATTTTTCATGATATTTCTTGTAGTAGGACTACTTCGACATTTATCTTTTGTTTTCTAATATTGACTCAAGCACAGCAAAACATAGCGCAGACCGCTGGATATGAAAATATTGTACAAATTGGCCGTAAGGCCTACAAAAAATGGATTTCGAGTTAAATATAACTTCTCAGCAGGTCAAAATAACATAAACAAAACAGTCTCGCTCCAGTAACCTTTGATGCAAGGGCTACACATTCATTGGATAAACGGCATTTGCATCATGATGGGAGAGTTTTTATATGTTACCATTCAGCCAATATGAATTTTGGCCTTGAAGCCTCAATTAAATTTGGCTACTCAAATAACAGGATAAGATGAAAAAATGTCCCAGTAATCTATAGTGCCACTGTTTTCCTGGAGCCATAAGGTTCTGAGCTAAGTTTGTCATGGGCCCTTATAGTCCTATCCTTCTGTTTTTGCCATATTCATTACATCTGGGAAGTTTCCTGTTACTGATGTAGTCACTTTTAACTGAAATAAATTTCTTGGATCCTTATGATCTCTTTTTCGGGTCTTTGAATTTCGTTACTTTTGAATTTTAATTCGTCAAAAAGTATAGATTTTATGTTTGTTAGTCAACAATTTCGTGTTATCAACAATTTCAGTTTGGACAAATTTTCATTAGTGGACGAATGAAGTGTATGGAATGGAATGAGATAATTTTTGCAAAATATGTTCATACATACATTCATATACATGTATGTATGCATGTGAAGACTTTTAATGATATAGTGTACATGTTTACGACAAATGGGACCTCTACAAATTGTAGCCATGACAAATGGGACCGCTACAAATTTGTAGCCATGACACCACGACAAATGGGACCTCTACAAATTGTAGCCATGACAAATGGGACCGCTACAAATTTGTAGCCATGACACCACGACAAATGGGACCTCTACAAATTGTAGCCATGACAAATGGGACCGCTACAAATTTGTAGCCATGACACCACGACAAATGGGACCTCTACAAGTTTGTAGCCACGACAAATTGGGGACCTCTACAAGTTGGTCATAAACAAGTTGTTTTCGAAACTGCTGTTTGTTTTGAAACATATTTGATTTGACGTCATTAACTAGAAAAACGAGCCAACAAAACGCGGAAGACAGATCACATAGATCACCATTAAATAAAGACATTTACAAAAACGAATGATTGAAACGAGACGAGCCCCCTTGTTTGTATGTGTGTGTGTATGTGACTAAGTTTTGATGCAATATCGTTCATAGGTGGACTTAATGAAATGAAAGTTATAGCTAATTTTATCATTTTTACTACTGACGTATGTTATATATATATATATATGTAATTTACATCTTTTAGCTATTTTAAAGCGATGCCAAAAAAGTGTTGGGACAATACATTAAACATTTCTTACTTTAAATTGTATTCAGTTGGCTTTGGATTTTTATGATATGTTCGGAATTCGGAAAATACAATAGATTTTTGTGACATACATATTTTAGAGTTACAGTTATTTTGCCCTAGTTCGGGGTATAACTAATAGAAAACGCTCAAATTTCAACAGAATATGTAAAAAGCTCGATTTGGAAAAGGTTGTCAGTTCTATCGACAATGTAAGTACCTACTTATATACATATATTTATTTCATTTTAACTTACGTGGTCAAAATGCCAACGCCTCCTATTCCTAAGGTCTTTGGATAGCGACGTAACATCGAATGAATGGTCTGCTGTCTCCAACAAAGGAATCTGATGATTCAGTTAAATGACAATTTATTTTTTATATTTATTGGTTTCTTCTTTTTTTCAATCACTGGTAAATAATCTACAAATTTCGTCGATTTATGTTTAAACTCCGGCGAAGGGATATAAATAAATTTCAAAGATGCACAATAATTTAGTTTATTTTCACTTCACACAAAAAAGTTCAAGAAAAATACATATGTGTACGTCCGTATGTTAACGGGGAGAATGACAACTAGACTTTTTTAATTTAATTGTGCTTATTGCCAACAGTTTATTCTTTTTTATTGATGTCTTTATGTATAATTATTTTAAGTAGTCTTTAGGTGGAAGATTCTTCCTTAGTATTTTCACTGAACTTATCTCTTTGAGTTATAATTGTTGAATGATTGCATACGCGAAATGACTTTTATTCATCGCTTCTTTTTTCGTTATGCTATTTTGATTTTGTTGTTGTTTACCTGTTTTCGTTGTTGTTTACTAGTTTTATTTTACAAATTTGTTTTGATTAAAGTTGCACGAATGGCGCGGGGGTTCGCGTTTGAGGGGGGGATAGTGATGAATGGGGGAGGTAAACATTTTATCTTACGATTTGTGACGTCATACGTCGCGACAAGTTGTTTAAAAATATGGCATTTCGCGCACAGTGGAGCCATGGTATATTGAAGAAGGTAGAGTACAGCGAACAGCTGATTTTCTAGTCATATTTTTAGAGCTCAATGAACTGTCAAACTCATAGATGACGTCTGATTGTTTGTTTACATCTTACTGTTGTTGTGAGCCTTTTTTTTTTTAAATGTAGTGTACAAACAAAATTTACGCAAATTAAAAGTAATGTACATTTTATTTAACATTTCCTATATTTAAATGTAAATAAAGCAAAGTGTGTATGTGATATCACATAACTTATTAATTTCGTTTAAAAGGCCTATTGATGTCATTATAAATGGAATATTTCTTAGAAATGTCCGCCACGGCTTCTTCCAATTTTCCATGACTTTGGCGCATGAAACAAGCTGAATTTTACCGATATCAAGGGTTGTGTTGGCTTTGATGGCATGTAGATTATTCTCAAAGACCAGCCACTTAAGAAAATTCCACACAAAAATTGTAATTGGGTCGCATTGCACCGGTGGACATTTCACAGCACCTCCTCGTGAGATGACCATTGGTTGTGTGGCCGTAGCGCCTTTCTATTGAAACCACATGTTGGTATTCATATCATCCAATTCAGCTCAAAAGTTGGTAAGCATCGACCGCGCTCGCCGATGAGGATAATGTGTGGGGAACGTCGCTTTCAAAGAAATATGGACTGATGACGACGTCAGCCCAAAATCCAAATCAAACAGCAACTTTTTCGCATTGGACGTTCTTGGAACTCATGTGGATTGAAATCGTCTCAAAGTTGACGATATTGTTTGTAGACGCAACTAATCATCAGCAAATGGTAAACTAGGCGGATCACCTGAAGAGAACACCCATTTTGATAGAACTGAATAAATGACGGACAATCCGTCAGATGTAGACTGATAATGTTGCCGCTAACAACTTATTATTTGTATCAACGACAAACATTGTTATTACATGTAACAAAACAAATATAATATGTTTAATTCATTTTACATTATTTGTTCATCATATTTTTTAATAAATGGTTCATATATCTATGTATTAAAAATAAAACATGAAAAACTTATTTCCCAAATAGAAAATAAATACGACCTGAAAATTGGTTGTAACATGATGAGTAGCTCTAGTATTCTACGTCATCAATCTGCCATAGAGGGTCTTGTTGTCGGCATTTTGAGTTAACTACATTGCGCGAGGCCGGGCCTCTTCCATTTATGCATTCCCAGCTCTATTTTTCCTGTTCTGCCTTTTCACTGTTATGGGTGATATGTGTGACACATTTCGCCACATTCCGCTTTCAAGTGTTCCACATTCCGATTTGCAAGTGTGAATATGGACAAAGCTTTAAAAAAAAAAAATTAATTTCATTTAAACTGGAAGTGGAATAAAAAATAACAAAAACGCAGTTCGTTAAAATACACATTAAAATCATTACAAGGCACATACGAGTAAATATGGGTAGTTATTTCTCAAACGCAGAGGCAGAAGCCGAGGTCAAACTTCAGAAAATATATTTTTTCTTCTTTAACGTTTTTATACCCGACGCCACTGTGTTACAGGGTATTATGACTTTGTGCATATGTTTGTAACGTCTAAAAAACAAGAGATAGACCCATAGCTTATTATACCGATGGGGATATAATTACTATTTGAATCTATTTAGCCATGTCCGTCTGTCGATGTATTCTTGTGATCAACGTGCAGATCGCAAAATGAAGCGGTATTTACTAATATTGGTACAGATGCATTTCTTAGGCTAGGGACGATCGCTATTAAAAATGGGGTATATCAGTACATGTTTGGTATAGCCTTCATAATGGTCCCCTTTGATGTAAGTCCTTGACGATCTAGAAAACCCATTTTTTAATTGATTTGGCTAAACTTTGAAAAATTTTACTTGATATTGGATCCAATCGTCCCTACACTCAAAGAATTTTGTGAGTATCATTAGCAAAAACCTTTTCTTGTTTCAACAGTCTGTGTCTGCTGAAAAAGGGAAAGCAGACTTCGTCTGTTATTTTAGCAACTATTTTGTTATTCTAGCACACAAATTTGCCTGCTACTATAGCAAACTAAAACAGTCGTTTTAACAAACAATTTTGCTATTATTTAACAGAAAAAAGCGGCTGGAAGAACAAACTATTTTTGTTATTCTAGCATACGTCTTTTTCTTTTTTATTTTAATAAAAGAAATACAAATTTTATATTTTCCTGATATTTAAGAAGAGTATATCAATCAGGATTCCAACCTGAAGTTATTCAGCCCATGTAGTGATAAGCGCTTCGAACTGTGAAATCTGTATGTACGCTTGATCTAAAAATATAAATGAAAAAGAAATCATTTAGTAAAATTGAATAGCAATAGGAGTATCTACAAACAATACTTACCGGTCACTGGCATTAACAATTATCTTCTTTCTGTCCGAAGGATAAATAAAAAGAACATAAATCGTACGACATCGACGCGAACCCTGTCAATTTTGGCCAATGTGTTGGGTTCAACCTATAGACACTGTAATTGTACATGTCCAGAGCCAAATCATTGGGCAAAATTATCTAATACATGGATTACATCTAGGGTGTCCAAAACCGGGACCGGTTAACCGGTTTTGCAACCCGTAACCGGTTTCTTAAAAAATGTCATTTTCGGTTAACCGAGAAAGCCGATTTTTTCATGTTTATGTATACAAGATGCAACAAATAACAACGATGAGGTGGATAATTCTGACAGTTGTTCTGAATATTCTGAATGTGAATTCACTGATGTTGAAAATGATTTTGGCTTTAATCCTGATGTCCACGATGTAATAAATAAACCCAGGAAGTACTCGTACAGCAAAGCATTCAATAAGTCGTCCATGAAGCACAGAACACTTCAAGCATACGTTCAAGAACGGAAAGACAAATAGGTTCGAATTTTTTGCGGTGCTAAATCCCGACAGAACAGTCAGATACCTCTGATTCGGTTTGATATATAAGTTGTTATATTGATGAGTCAAATCATTTAATTTGGATTTATGTCACACACCGAATCGAAAGGCAAGCAACAAACTAACCATCACCAACCTACTAACAAAGGTTCAGAGAATAGCCTGCCTGAGCATAAGCGTTGTCTCTACAAGCCCTACTCCATATACTGCCGATTAATATTGGGACGAGAGAAGTTGCAACCAAAGCGGCAATACGATTAAACTGCCTATCAATGTGGAGATACAAAAACTACGGTCACATGAGGATATCAAAGTGTAGTGCTATGGTAACCGACCGAGTGGACCATATACCAACTGTGTACACCTTCGAGAGAAATTACATCACTATGATTCCCGCCAGAGATGAATGGGTCGGCAGAATACCAGGTAATAGAAACCATTTCCACTTTTACACGGATGGTTCGAAGCTTGATGAAAAGGTTGGCTTCGGAGTACACTGTGAAGAACTTAGACTGGATATAGCTCACAGACTACCAGATACCTGCAGTGTCTATCAAGCCGAAATAATGGCAATATGGGAAGTCACCAAGTGGCTGAGTCGCATAGTAACCAACACTGGCGTTGTAATTTACTCGGACAGCCAGGCTGCCATCAATTCTCTGGAGGTAACAAACAGCCCTCGACTGCCGCAGATCTCTTAACGAGATGACTGAGCAGTTTAATATACACTTCATATGGGTGCCTGGGCATAGGGATATCCCGGGGAACTGCAAAGCCGATGAACTTGCTAGGAAAGGGACTACATTACAAATTCTCGAAGAATTTGCATATATTGGTGCGCCACTATCCACGTGCAAGCTTTGGCTTAGGCAAGAGGCAATCAGGCAGTCCAACGAAAGATGGACAGAAATCGGCACCTGCAGAATAGCTAGACAAATCTGGCCAAGGTATGACCTGAGAAGATCAAAATATCTCCTCGCACTAGAGAGGCAAAGATTGTCTACGTTAGTATCAGTTCTGACGGGACACTGCTTGATCGGCGAACACGCCAAAAGATTGGGTATTGACTCTAATGACTTCTGCAGAAGCTGTGGAGATGAGGAAGAAGTGGAGAGCATTGAGCACTTGCTATGCGACTGCCCCGCTCTGAGTAAACGACGACAGGACATACTGGGGTCGGCTTTTCTAGGCAGCCTAACAGATCTTTCCAGTACCGATATTCGTACTATCGACAAATTTGTATATCAAACAGGTTGGTTTCGATGAGGGGCATTTCAGCCCGTGGTAACACTAGGGACCTAAACTGGTCTATGTGAGCTTGTATAAAAAATACGGCTGTCACCCTAACCTAAACATTGTATGATGGCTTTGCTTTTTTTGAAAAGTTGCAGTAGAAAATGGAGAAGCTGTGTTACTTATACAATGCTTTAATGACTATCGGAATAATATTGGCTACATCAACGGTTGTGAGCTTTTTCAACTTCAAGTCACTTAAAAAATTAAAAGTTAAAAATAATCATTTAAATTGTATTCTATTTATAAGATATTATTATAAAAAAAACATTATAAATGATTTATTATTTTTTTAAGGTAATTTCAGAAATATAATACTTTCTACGAGTATTTAAAGTAAATCAAAAAATTAAACCGGTAATAAACGAAATAATAATCTATTTTTGTTTACTAATTTTTACTACAAATGATTGTTAGTTGTTTTTTGTTTTACAATAAACATTTAATGACATTTAAATCACTTTCGTATATTATTTAAAAACCGGCCTAAAAACCGGTTAACCGGTTTCGACAAAAAATAATAACCGAAAACCGGTTTTTAAAAAAAGTAATGTTTCGGTTAAACCGGAAACCGTTTTTTCGAAATAACCGGTTTTTTGGAAGCCCTAATTACATCCAAATTAGACCACATTATTCCGAGTTTTTTTTTGGAGCCAAAAGGTTGCTTCGTGATTCGGATATTAGCGACCATCGTTGAAGCATATGGAGTAAAAAATCAATGTTGCCATTTCGTTAAACGAATCACAAAAAGGAAAAAAATTATTTAGAGTTGTTGCAGGTATTTTCATTAGGGTCACACTTCCAAGAGGTGTGTGCGATTTGGAAAAGTGGACAAGGAAATAAATTGCTAGTCCATCGCTTTCACAAGTTATCTGTGTGGACAGCATATATTTGCTATGGAATTTAAGTTCTTCTTTTGTTGCCGTATTTAAGTAGAGGGTTTTAACAGGACTCTGCTTGTTGAGAATCGTGAAAACAACCAGAAATAAGTCATTCACAATAATAGTGAATTTAATTTGCAATTTGTGTACGCTTACCTGCTGCGACTTCATAAATTGATAAAGTGGTTATTTATGTGCCGCATCCCTTATGAATTTCATTAAGAAATCGTAAACACCCATCCACCGTTCAATATTTTCAGTCCTGTGCCTTCTATCCTCCAAGGCATAAACAATTTCGCCTTTTCGGGAAATATTAAACCGATTTCTTTCTTTAGCCATTTGTAAGCATGGTCGAAGCTGTCCCCCGGAATAGTTTTACTCCTTAAAATCATTTACATTATCTTCTTTGATGGATGTGATCTCTTTGCCAAAAAGATTTCTTTACTCCGCCAGCGGGATGCCTTTGTAATGCGAATTAACAAACAGAACGAAAATTTCAATTTTATTTGGCGTCAGGGTATCTCTTAAATACCGGTGAATGCGTCCTGCGTCTGTCAAACTCAAATTTCATCCTATTGTTTTATGTACATAAAACAACACTTTGACAGACGCCGGACGCAATTCACCGGTATTTAAGAGATGCAATTTACTCGGACAGCCAGGCTGCCATCAATTCTCTGGAGGCAACAAACAGCCCTCGACTGCCGCAGATCTCTTAACGAGATGACTGAGCAGTTTAATATACACTTCATATGGGTGCCTGGGCATAGGGATATCCCGGGGAACTGCAAAGCCGATGAACTTGCTAGGAAAGGGACTACATTACAAATTCTCGAAGAATTTGCATATATTGGTGCGCCACTATCCACGTGCAAGCTTTGGCTTAGGCAAGAGGCAATCAGGCAGTCCAACGAAAGATGGACAGAAATCGGCACCTGCAGAATAGCTAGACAAATCTGGCCAAGGTATGACCTGAGAAGATCAAAATATCTCCTCGCACTAGAGAGGCAAAGATTGTCTACGTTAGTATCAGTTCTGACGGGACACTGCTTGATCGGCGAACACGCCAAAAGATTGGGTATTGACTCTAATGACTTCTGCAGAAGCTGTGGAGATGAGGAAGAAGTGGAGAGCATTGAGCACTTGCTATGCGACTGCCCCGCTCTGAGTAAACGACGACAGGACATACTGGGGTCGGCTTTTCTAGGCAGCCTAACAGATCTTTCCAGTACCGATATTCGTACTATCGACAAATTTGTATATCAAACAGGTTGGTTTCGATGAGGGGCATTTCAGCCCGTGGTAACACTAGGGACCTAAACTGGTCTATGTGAGCTTGTATAAAAAATACGGCTGTCACCCTAACCTAAACATTGTATGATGGCTTTGCTTTTTTTGAAAAGTTGCAGAAGAAAATGGAGAAGCTGTGTTACTTATACAATGCTTTAATGACTATCGGATTAATATTGGCTACATCAACGGTTGTGAGCTTTTTCAACTTCAAGTCACTTAAAAAATTAAAAGTTAAAAATAATCATTTAAATTGTATTCTATTTATAAGATATTATTATAAAAAAAACATTATAAATGATTTATTATTTTTTTAAGGTAATTTCAGAAATATAATACTTTCTACGAGTATTTAAAGTAAATCAAAAAATTAAACCGGTAATAAACGAAATAATAATCTATTTTTGTTTACTAATTTTTACTACAAATGATTGTTAGTTGTTTTTTGTTTTACAATAAACATTTAATGACATTTAAATCACTTTCGTGTATTATTTAAAAACCGGCCTAAAAACCGGTTAACCGGTTTCGACAAAAAATAATAACCGAAAACCGGTTTTTAAAAAAAGTAATGTTTCGGTTAAACCGGAAACCGTTTTTTCGAAATAACCGGTTTTTTGGAAGCCCTAATTACATCCAAATTAGACTACATTATTCCGAGTTTTTTTTTTGGAGCCAAAAGGTTGCTTCGTGATTCGGATATTAGCGACCATCGTTGAAGCATATGGAGTAAAAAATCAATGTTGCCATTTCGTTAAACGAATCACAAAAAGGAAAAAAATTATTTAGAGTTGTTGCAGGTATTTTCATTAGGGTCACACTTCCAAGAGGTGTGTGCGATTTGGAAAAGTGGACAAGGAAATAAATTGCTAGTCCATTGCTTTCACAAGTTATCTGTGTGGACAGCATATATTTGCTATGGAATTTAAGTTCTTCTTTTGTTGCCGTATTTAAGTAGAGGGTTTTAACAGGACTCTGCTTGTTGAGAATCGTGAAAACAACCAGAAATAAGTCATTCACAATAATAGTGAATTTAATTTGCAATTTGTGTACGCTTACCTACTGCGACTTCATAAATTGATAAAGTGGTTATTTATGTGCCGCATCCCTTATGAATTTCATTAAGAAATCGTAAACACCCATCCACCGTTCAATATTTTCAGTCCTGTGCCTTCTATCCTCCAAGGCATAAACAATTTCGCCTTTTCGGGAAATATTAAACCGATTTCTTTCTTTAGCCATTTGTAAGCATGGTCGAAGCTGTCCCCCGGAATAGTTTTACTCCTTAAAATCATTTACATTATCTTCTTTGATGGATGTGATCTCTTTGCCAAAAAGATTTCTTTACTCCGCCAGCGGGATGCCTTTGTAATGCGAATTAACAAACAGAACGAAAATTTCAATTTTATTTGGCGTCAGGGTATCTCTTAAATACCGGTGAATGCGTCCTGCGTCTGTCAAACTCAAATTTCATCCTATGGGTGTCTCTTAAATACCAGTGAATGCGTCAGCGTCTGTCAAAAAAACGCATGTTGGATAATTTTTAACGCGCGCTGTACCGAAATACGCAGTAAACAGAAAACAGCTGTTTTATCATCCCCATTTCAGAAAAATTTTGTCTTTCTACATTTGGAGTGGATATTCAGAGCAATATCGATATTATGGATGATTTATATGTTTTGAAAATATTCTGGACAAACCACAAAGAAGAAGGAATAGAAATATATTCCAAAACCAGGAGGCATTCGAATTTTAAACATTTTCAGACAGCAATTCATTTTTCTTCGCCTTCTCAACTTTCTAACTAAGTTTTCATAAGGAAAGATTGTAGAAGCTGTACTGAAGCAATTTGATAGTTTGCATTCGAGCAGTATTATTGTGTATATACCCCAATGACACAACGTTTTTTAACTACAAAATTTCCATAGAATTGTAGTTATATGTTTTAATTTGTTTGTTATGCAAGATGCTGTTTTTCATTAGAGAAGAACGGAAACATTGCTAATATATCGTGGAGTATCTAAAGATGTTGGTTTTGTCCACCGAAGTCAAATTATGTTTCTTAAACTCTTTATTGGTTGTGCAATTCTCTTCCTGACTTTGTAAACGCCAACCAAATCTATCGAAGCTGTCGGCACTTGCCATGTTGGGACTAAATTGTGTTTTATATCACATGGCAGTGCCGCTATTAAATCAAATTCTATCATATCTAATTTGGTATTTCCAGCAAATTCAATATTTAATATTTTTCTACTTCGTGCACTATTCCAAAATAAAAAATAAAATGCTGCTTGTCATCTGTTTGTGTTTATGTTTTCTTTTGTTGTTGTTTTGTTTTCTTTCGTTGTAGTTGTAAGCGCACTGTCAAATTCGGATTTTTTGAAATTATCCGGCGTATCCGTGTGCGTATTTCGGTAGCTGTAGTACATTTCCATACATTTGAAATCGAGTTTGACAGACGCAGGACGCATTCACCGGTATTTAGGAGATGCCCTATTGTTTTATGTACATACAACAACACTTTGACAGACGCCGGACGCAATTCACCGGTATTTAAGAGATGCCCTCAAATATTTTACACTTCAAAGGGTGCTACTTAAATGGCCGACGCACGATGTCTGTCAAAGAGGGCTACTCTTGAATGTTAGTGAAAGCATATTACGTCTGTCAATATTTTTTGATATGCGAAATAAACATTTAATATGAGATTTTGTCATCTGCACAAATATGAATATATGTATAACTTATCTCAAGCACATTTTAATGGAAAAAATTGGTTTCAATGGAAAGGAATATAAATTAAACGCCGCTTCTTTTTTTAATTTTCTTTTTTCCGTAAGTCCAGATTCACACGAGAAAATTGTTTCCAAGCAAGTGTCAACATTTGTTGGAGAGAGAGACAAACTATGACACTTGCTTGGAAAAAATTGTCTAATGTGAATTAGGACTAATGAAGCATGTCTATGTCCCGATTCACGCGAGGCAATTCGGTGTTTGTAGAAGATAAAGGCAGCAAAGTGCGAATAAAACACACAAAACGGTTTGTCAGTACAAGAATCTACTTTCCCCATTATCTTCCACATGCCTCTCTCCTAAAAAAACACCGAATTGCCTTGGAAAATTGCCGCGTGTGTTGATGGGGTCTATGTTCTTCCCGCTTTACACGAGACAATTTTATCATCGGCTTAACGATGTTTGTAGGGGTGGCAGTTGGAAAGGGAGGGGAAAAACCTCCTTGGAATCAATCGGACGTTTTGTTCTTCATTCGCACTTTGAAACAACAAGAATACAATTAGGAATAGCCGTGGGAACACAAAGGCAAGTTCAAAAGAGAATTAGAGAATATAAAAATCGCCCCGCGTAAATCGGGACTTTCCATTTCAAACCGAAAATTTCACAAGTATTTCCGTCCTGTGGTCTTGTGTTTTTGCATACACAAGACTTAGTCCTGGATCCCACGAGGCAATTTTTTCCAAGCAAGTGACCAAATTTGTAGGAGAGAGAGGCTGGAGGAAAGAGCTCTCTGCCACTCTCTCCTACAAACTTTGACACTTCCTTGAAAAAAATTGCCTTGTGTGAATCAGGACTTTATAAACATTTTTACATATCGCACTGAAAATATTAATGTTTAGCTTTGGGTTCATTAAAATATAAAACATTAGAAAGTAAAATATAAACGCAATAGATTAATTTTAATTGTATGTCCGGTACTTCGATTTTGAAATCGCTCTATTTCCACGTCAAATCATATTCGTTATCGATTTGTGTTTTACTTTTTGCAGTTTTATTCGACTCCTATTTCCAATATTTATAAAATCCAATGAAAAAATAAAAATATTGAGAACCGTAACTCGGAAAATAGATATCGCCGACAAATTATTTAATTTTTTTCAAAATATACTTTTCCCAGCGCAAGTATGACCTTAACCTTTTTGATTTTTAATAGTAGTTGAACTTCATCATGTAAATTATTGCAACTTTCGTCTTATTTTCACATATTTTGATTAACAGCAAACATTTTCAGCAAACTGCAAATTTTTCAGCAGAGCGTTTGCTAATGCAAAACTGCAAACTTTTTGCTTTTACAGCAGAAAATTTGCTGTAGTAGCAGAAAAAATGTTTGCTGAAAATTAGCAGACGTTGTTTGTTATTAACAGCAAACTTTTTTTTTGGGTGTAGTAACAATGGGGCATATCAGTCCATGTTTTGGTATGTCGCCAAAATGTCTAATCAGATGGTATCTTTATATGGGAGCTATATTATGCAATACACCAATGGTGTGGTCCAAAATATGAACTTTTTAAAATATTGGTAAAGATCGGTTAATATTTGCGACCTACACTTTTATCAGAAGATCATGTGGACAGACAGACGGGCGTGGTGTCGGGTATAAATATTTGTAAACAAATATTTGACGCTCCTAAACTTAAAAAATAAGAATAGTATATTTTAAAAGATAAACAAATTGTCAGGTGGAGGAAAGTAGAAAAAATTCCACAAATTACACAATTAATAATGTGTAGGTCTCGTATTTTTTGTATATTTTTAATATCATCCGATTGGAACCAAACTTTGAATTTAGACGTTTTATCGTAGTGTATATCAAAACACCATTGAAATATTTGAACGATATAACGTCTAAATGCAAAGTTTGGTTCCAATCCGATTGTTTGGTTCAATCGGATGAAAAATATGAAAAAATTGTCTCGTGTGAAGTATAACTAATGCTGACGTCACAGCAACGCATAGCTATTCTTTTTTAAATTCTAGCACTGTGATAAGTGTTGTCGGTTTTGGGGTGTTCTACCAAATAGATAGGTAGCTTTTTCTACGTTTGATAGAATGTGTTAAATTTCTTTGCCTTCGCAACAATTAGCGGCTGCACACTGGATATGAAACACACTGGAAAAATTGCCGAGTGTGAATCTGAACTAATTGTCCATACTTTGCAGCACTTTAACAGGGTAGATAACGTTGTCGGATGTGACAATCGTCTATACATAGCTTTACCATTGCAAACAGTCCTGAAAAAAGTACCAAAGTATTCACTTTTCATCCCTGAAATCAAGTAGTATTGATGGATTTTATTATTATATTACTATATTGTTATTAGTTTAAATAGTATTGATTTCAATATAATATATTAAAAAAAGACAAGAATCCCACAGAATTTGTCCGTTCTGTCCAAGAAGATTCTTTTAAAAATCGATTGTAAGGCGCAATTCTTAGTTTAGATCTGAAATAATTTTGGAAACCCTGACTAGAAAGTTCTTGTTATAGTAATCCAATATACCAATAATTACAGAAACCGAAGCATCCTCGGGATATGATCCGTATACGTGCTGGCCAATTGCCGGAATACACGTCGCTACATCCCGTATAGGCGGGCTTAATCCCGCTTCTTGCGCCTTTTGTGAGATGAATAATATTGAGCATAGACAAAACGAAGAAGAAGAAAATATGTCTTCCGACACACCAAAAAAGGAAGAGACGTCGTCTAGTGAAGATTCACAATCACCAAATAGAAGACCAGAAGAGTGCATCGCCAATGAGGAGTATGCCGCTATTCCTGAAGATTTTTTCTCCTCGCCGTCACTACCCACATTTCATCAGAGAAAGCACGACATATTCAAGCGTCTACAAGTGTTAGTTTCAGATTGTAGGGCACGTTTTAGTGGGCGCAAGGAGTTGGCAACTGAAGAAGACGATTGTGTTGCAGATTTCTGTGAGACTTTGGAAGTGGCATTCCAGTATGGCTTAAAACAACAGCAACAGCCCTTTGTAGTTTCGGCTGCCAGTCTTTTTCAAAACATGCAGGAAATTGTTAGTGGCTCGTCTAAGAATTCCATCACAGCTTTAACACACACTGACTCATATTTCTGGGATTTTTGCAAGAACTTTCTCACCTCTCACGAAAAGGAAAGGTTCGAACAGCTAAAACAAACCTGGACGAAATGGGGCAAAGGACGGTCGTTTATACGGGCATCTCTAAATGAACATTCCCTTCACAGATATATCCTAACATGGCTATCTGAAAGACAAACATTAAGTACTTACTACAGTCACTGGTCTCTGTTAATGGATGAGACAATTTCTTGTTCCCTTCCGGAGCTAATAAAATCATTGGATCCGGTTTTATTCGCTTTAGCGGTGGATAAAACTGAACTAAATGCTGCCATTAAAACATATGAACAAACCCAGCCGATAATTAAGGAAGAGCCCATTATATACGCCCCTACTCCTGTCCCGATTAAGGCTGGTCCTTCATCGAAAGGAAAAGCGAAATCGACAGTAGTGGAGAGGCCTATCGCCACCCTAAATTCAACGGAGGACTTACTAAAACTCATTCAAAAAGAACCAACAATCAGTTCCGAAGAAAATTTTGTGGACATCGAAGTAATTTCTGCTTTAGATGAAACGCCTCCTCCTGATCCAATCGAACCCGAATTGGAATTTCTAAAAAAGCCATTGGCAGAATTCACAATGTCTTCAAATTCTTTCAACGATCATGATAATGCTGAGGTCAAAAGTGAAACTTCGTCTCATTGCAGTAGTAGCAAATACTCTTTTAATAATCAATGTAATTCAAGTCAATGCAATGAAACCAGTCATACAATGCTCGAAGAACAACTGAAGGAGGCCAATGAACGATGTTCACTACTCGAAACAAGGTTAGCCCAACTAAACTTGGAAAATCGTCAGCTAATTCGAAGACTTAAGAAACATTTCGAAGATTCTGGAATCGATCCCTCCTCATCGTTTGCCACGAATTTCCTCATAACAATACCGCATGTTAAGTTAAATAAACAGGGCCCATCAAGTCATCACCTATATGAAATCCATATAACGATGAAGCAGAACTTGGAACATTGGTCACTCTGGCGTCGTTATAGTGATTTTCATAAACTTCACAAATCTCTGCTCAAAACTCATCCATGGGTATTGTCTGTGGAATTTCCGCCGAAGAAGCGCTTTGGAAATATGAATGATCGATTCGTCGAAGAAAGACGGCAACAATTACAAATTTATTTATTAAATTTAGTGGAAATTTTGCCACAAGTAGAAGCTTGCAGATCGAAGGCTGAACTGCAGAAAGTGTTTCCTTTCTTAAGGCAGCGGTAACACAAGTTAACGTTTTTTTTTTTAGTTAAATGACATATTTGTTTTGTTCCGTAATATTTATATTTAGTTAAATTATATTATTATTATATACAGTATGAATTGATTTACATATACAATAAAAGTATTGAAACGTTATAAATACAAATCTTGGAATATTTTTATGTTTTTTTTTTTATGCATCGGAGCAACGATACGGCAGTTTTATCAACCGCGCCTCATGCATGACATCAGAAAAACTTTATAGCGTTTTTCCCACAACCCACGTTTTCAAAGTCGGTGCCGCTCATCACTAAAAACAGCTACAACGATTTTTTTTTTGCAATTTTGAAAACAATTTCTATTCGTAATTTACGAGGTACAGCTGTCGAGTTTTTTTTTCAAAATTGTTAATATTTGTATCCCCTCCCCTTAGAGAGGAGGGTATATATCATTTGATACGATCCAAAAGTGTAACACATCGAAGGAGTGACCTAAGACCCTAATTATGTTCGGCGAAAAACCGTTTTGGGTCATTTTATGTCATTTGAGCAATGTCCGTCCGTCTGTTTGCTGGCTAATGCGCACGATTGACTTTAAATTTGGTATGCGGTAATATTTTTCTCTTTCCAAAAGTCAACAGATCTTAACTTTAACACCAGTGAATATAAATACTTGCAATTTTGTACGGTGTAACGCTTTTATAGTATCTAGAGTCCAGAGAAAAGTGACCATTATTGACACGCCCCTTTTGGTACATCCAACATAAATGTACCATTTTGTACCAATTGTAAACAGCTTTTAACATTAATACCAGTACATACTTTAAAGTTATTAAATTCAATTTAAATTGAAAATTAAAACAAGAAAAATTTACGAATATTTTTTTGGTACTCAAGGTGAGGGGATTCATAAGTCGGCTTACAATGACCAATTAGTCGATTTTTTCTCGCATTTTTCACTTCAAAGTGATCCCAAAAAATTAAAAGTTTAAATTTCCAAAGAACCCTACCAGGGGACAACGATTATCTAATGAAATAATAAATAAATGAAATAAATAATAATTTTTTAAGCCCTCCTTCATAGGGGGTCATTTAGTCACTCCGTTTGTAAAACCTCCAAATATTGATCTGAGTAAAATTCTAAGACGATTTAACCATGTCCATCCGTCTGTGGTAATCACGTTACAATTTACAATAATTGTAATTGAGCGGTATGTATGTATAGCTAGCTTTGGCAACACAAAAATATGAGCGGTCACACGGCAGATTTGAAAAATGTAACAATACCTGTCGGAGAGAGAGGGAATAGGGAACAAGAAATACTCTCTGAAGCAGTGTTGACGCTGTACACTTTTTTCCGCCCAAAATTTCCTCAAAGACCTGAAATTATAACGCATAAAAGGTTTAGGGCTTTCAAATGTATTAAATATATTAATAATAACAGCAAAAACCCGTAAGGAATTGCTAAAGCCGGACGGAGCCGTCTATATGAACAGCGAACCTTATATGAACGGAGCAAGTTCTTGTTGGTAGAAATTCTAGCATTATTGCAGCACTTGATCTAAGTAAGGCTTTTGATTCTGTCAATCATAACATTCTCTGTACTAAACTTTACCACCTATTATAAACTTTGTGAATAATTTGACAATAATCATTAATAAAACTAAATGTACGAGTATGATATTCAATGGTTGGCGTAGCTTGCATGTGGAACTTAGTATCACCGTTCAAAATGATGTTGTGGCTTCAGGTAATTCAATTAAATCGCTAGGTTTTGAAATTGATCATAGAATTCAGTTCGCCTTTCACATTGCGATATCGATACCAGCATTCTAAAACATGCTAAGTCGACTTAGCATGTTTTTAAGGAGACCGCATTTTTAAATTCTAAATATTCCAAATTATATTCAGTCAAAATTTGGTGTCTTTCCGTCAACCCAATCAAAAGTTATCCACAAAATCCTACAGGTCATTCGATTTGCATTATAAAGGAAATCCACACAAATTTAAAAAAAATCATAAAGCTTTGATCGCCTCTCCTCACAAACCACCTTTTTGCACTTAGCATTGTTTAGAATGGAGGTATCGATATGTTAAATCTACTCAGATAAAGTGTATGTTGGTTCATTATTTACTGATGCCTCGCATTCTTTATGGAGCAGAAGTATTTATGGGTACTAATAGGGCAAATACCGCTAAGCTCACATCATCCTTTCACGGCATTGTTCGGTTCGTTTATGGTAGGCCTTGTAGACAAGATTATTCTCGCCTTTTTACTCAGTTTCTGGGATGTTCCTTTCAACGTTTGCTTGAATGAAGATGTCTTTGATCTTTCTTTGGAATATTTAAATACGACCAACCCCTCATCATCTGTTTAACTCTTTACTATTTTTGAGTACATCTAGAAATTCCCAAATTCTCACAAACATTATAATTATGATATGTTCGAGTGATCTTTTGCTATACGTGTGGCTAGGTTATGGAATTTATTGCCGCAAAATATTAAAAAAATTTCAGTACAGACAATACCAATATCCCATTTTATATAATTTAATAAATAATTTAGCATTAATTTTTAAAAAATGTGCGTTAGGACTGTGTTTAGTAATTAGTTATTTTTGATATACATGTCTTCGGCTTAATGCTATTATGTTCCATACGCCATTGTGTATGATCGGCGAAAAACGCAATTTATTGCTTGAGTAAAAACGGGACTGAATTGTTACAGACTTTTTATTGCTTAGGGTTCACAACAGTGTTTGTATGATTCTCATGCATTTCTATGTCATTAAATTAAAAACATAATAGAGGCAAAGATGGTCTAGAGCCAGTAGAATATCCTAGTGACAAATCAAAAACGATTTAAAGACCGAAATAAAAACAAACGAAAATACAATTTTTTCGTATTTGTATTACATGGACCACAAAGAAGGTCGGTATGGAAGGAGAGTAATTTACATATTGTGTTCGAAAGAACGTAAAATAGTGGGTAAAAAAAATTAGGGTGATAGTAAAATGGAGACATAGAACAAAAATATCACAATAATTTTCCGTAAATCAGAGGTAAATCAATTTACCCTACCAATATCTCGTAAACTGATTAGCTAATTGGCTTACTTTGTATTGATGTTAATAAATAAATGAAATGAAACTAGACGAGATAGGAAAACAATTATTGCAGACTCTGAGAGCATGCTTGAAACCCATATTATCAACTCCTAACTTAAAAAAACACAAACATGGCGTATGGGCCAAAATAGCATTAAGCCGACGATATTTGCCTCCTGTTTTTTTTTTTTTTTTTTTTTGGATTTGTGTTCCACGTCGTATGGGGTTGGTTGAATACTTTGTGTATTCATATACCAGGACTGAGTAGATACGTCTTACGTGACTTCACAGCGTAACGTCTATCACTAACTTGAGTTATTGTTTTGGTAGTTGTACTCGGTCTTTTAAATTGGTATTCATGTTGTATTTTCTCGTATCACTAGTATTCTCACGTTTTCTTTTATATGTTTGCATTGCTTCTTCTTATGAATGAATAAAGTTCATTCATGTAAAAACTGTTTCTTTCTTTTAGAATATCAGCCAGGTTTGTATATTTATCAAATAATTTGTGAAAATCTTTTCTAAGTTGTATGTGTTTTTTACAGTGGAATATGATGTGGTGCTCATTCTCAACAACGTTGCAGTCTTCACATAGGCTGGTGGACGAGATGCCAACAGTAAAAAGAAATTGTTTGCTGTAAGTGTGTCCAGATAGTAGTCGGTTGATTACTTTTATTTTTTCAGCAGGTTCATTTACGCCTTTGTACCAAGGAATTTTAGGGGGTTCCTCAAAAAACTGTCGGAAGTAAGTGCCTTTATTTTTAGACGTTTCTTTGTAATAATCTGCCCATTCTTTCCATAGGTGTTCCCGAATACTGTTTGTGGCATCAATAACAGAGAGGCTTGGCGAAATTGGACAGCCAGAAGTTGCAGCATGTTTGGCGTAATAGTCGGCGGTTTCGTTGGGTGATATTCCAATGTGTGCAGGAGTCCAGATCACAGTCAGATCTGTCATTTGTGAGTTGTTAACTTTTTTGATAATGTTATTGACTAAGTAGTTTTGAGCTGTATTGTTGCTAAGTAGGTGGCAAGAATTTTTACTGTCGGTAAAAATCGCCGCTTTACTGATGCCGTCCTCTATAATTAGATCAATAGCCTTATCGATAGCGTGTAATTCTCCTGTGAGTGATGAAACTTTGGAAGGAATTTGAAAAAGAAAATTTTGTTTGGATGATATGTTGCATGCAGCGCAACCAGATGAATTATTGGTAATAGATGCATCTGTGGACCAGATCGAGTAGCCTTCAGATTGAAGTTCATTTAGTTTTTGGCGATAGATGGCAATAAAACAGTCCTTATTTAAGGAGTTTTTATCTGCTACAAACAGGTTGAATTTAATTTTTATTTTTTGTGAAGGCTTCACATTTTCGTTTACTTGTATGTTATCAAATATATTTTTGAATTTTAGGTAAATCATGCCTATGCTGGTTTTTTTGGTGGCAGATGAAATGAGACAGGTATATAAGTTTGAGTTAAACCATTTGAGTTTTATTAGCTCTTTAGCTGCTAAAAATTGGGACCTTTGTTGGGGAGGCAGTACTCCCGCTAAGGCATAAACAACATGTATTGGCGTAGTTCTTGTCAGGCCAAGGTTTCTTCTCAAAATTTGATTTTGAAAACTGGTGATTTTTTTATTGAGGTATGCGGGGGTGTGAGCCATTGACGATATCGAATATTCCGTTTTGGAAAAGATTATCGATTTTGAAATATTGTTTGCTACCGCAGGGTGTAAGCCATATTTAAGAGTTGTTAGCATTTTTATAGCATTTAAGGATTTACGACATGATGAAGTTATATCTTCGTAGTGTTCCTTTAGTGACAAACTATTTTTTATAGTTCTGCCAAGAAATTTTATTGACTTAACAGGTTTAATCAAATTTCCATGTAGCGAGATGAGTGGTATTTTTCTAGCTCCTTTG
The DNA here is from genome assembly GCA_963930755.1 of Eudasyphora cyanicolor. Lineage (NCBI taxonomy): Eukaryota > Metazoa > Arthropoda > Insecta > Diptera > Muscidae > Eudasyphora > Eudasyphora cyanicolor. The sequence goes on from OZ005737.1 coordinate 267,363,567, forward strand.
GCTACGTACATTACCGCAGTTTTTTCAATGTTGACGTGAAGATTCAAGTTCGAAAGCAGTGAAGCGAATTGAATAACTTTATTTTGAAGTATTTTGGTTGCCATGTCAAAATCTTTATCGTGGCTTAGGATTATAAAGTCATCTGCAAATTGAAAGATATGCGTTTTCTCATCCTCAATTCCGTGAAGACCAAGCGTATAAATATTGAAAATAGTTGGACTAAGACAACTTCCCTGTGGTATACCATTGTATATCTCAATACTTTCATTATCCATAACTAGTATTCTCTTACTCAAAAAGGCGATGATCCAAGATGTAATTTGTGTAGGAAAATTCAGTGCCTGAAGTACATTTTGGAGACTGTTTATATCTACGCATTCATAAGCTCTACTGATGTCTAGAGTGACCAATATAACTTTTTCATCTTTTTCCTTGTGTGTTGTAATAGTGTGTAGTATGTCATTTATACAAAGAGAGGCTGACATATGTTTCCTGTACGCATATGTTCTTTGGGGGAGAATATTATTTTCATTTATGAATGCATTTAAACGTACTTTTACCATAAGATTGAGAATTTTAACTAGGACTGATATTAATGCAATTGGTCTATAGTTGGTAAATATCTCGAGATCCTTACCTCTTTTTGGGATAGGTACAATTTTTATTTTCCTCCACTCATCATTTAACCTGCAGTGATTCCATGCTTCGTTTAATGCTGTCAGAAGATTATTTTTTGCATTTGGTGATAAATTATTAATCATTTCGTAAGTTATACCATCTAGGCCTGCCGCAGATGGAGATTTCTTTTCCTTTAGTACAGCTAGGAATTCATTGATTGAGAAATCCGTTGAGTTACCAGCGTATGGTGTAGTTGTAATCGCGGATGAGTTGTTTGGAACTTGGTTTTTTAAATGATTTAGGAAAAGGATATTGTTCTCTTTATTCCAAGAGGTCGATGTTTGAGGATCGAGAGAATTCTTGCAGCCTCTTACAAATTTGAAAAGGGATTTTGCATTCGGGTTTTTGTTGAGTGTATCTATTTTGGAGACAAAAGAGTTTTTTTTCGCTTTTTTGGCGGCATTTTTAAAATTCAAAATGGCCTCTAGGAGTTTGTTGGCATTTGTGTTATTTTTATTGGCATCAAACGATTTTTGTGCAGCTTCCTTCAGACGATAACATTTGTCGACAGTGTCATTCCACCAATTTTTGGGGATTCTTTTTGACGTGAGAGTAAAAGAGCAATTGTGAATTTCATTTGTAAAAGCATTTTGGATTTCTTTTATATTTGGTGAGATATTAAGTCTTCGAACATTTTTCATAAACTTTTTTTTGGAGAGAAAGCGCTGTTTCACATTGTTGTTAGTTTGGATTATTATTTTTATAGGAAAGTGATGACTGCCACCAATCGTAGTTTTTAAAACATTCCATGTGGAAGTGAGATTTGTGTTTGTGAAAGAAAGGTCGAGAACAGAACCATGAGAATTGTCAGTCAGACATTTTTTAAATGTAGTGGATCCATCATTAAGGCAACGAAATATTGAGTTTTCAAAAGTGCATTTGACCATCGAACCACGGACTGAATCAGTTTTATCTCCAAAAGCTTTTACTCTTGCATTAAAATCTCCACAGATAAATACATTAGGTTTATGTTCCAGAAGGGTAATTAATTTGTTTAGTTCATTTTCTAAAACAGTGGCTTTTACAGAGTGTGGGAAATAAACGGACACAAAAGTAAAGTTGCTGGAAAGGTTTGTCGTTTGACACACAATAATGTCTAAATCGGTTTGGAATTTAATTTTCTTTAATTTAATATGTTTTTTGTGGGCGATGGCAACACCACCATAATTATCTGCTCTTTTTTTTATAAATAAGTTATATTGTTGGAAGCACGTTTTTGTTTCATTTTCATCAAAATTAAATATTTCACTTAAAAAGCACACATCAATATTTAGTTTATTTAGGTAGTATTCTAAGTAGGCTTTGTTTTTGCTTAAACTTTGAACATTATATTGCAGAAAGTTCATCATTATTTATACTTTCATTATTTATATTAGGTGGCACTGATAAAATTGCTTTTTTAAATTGTTGTAGTATAACTAATCCTTCAGAACAGTTCATTGCTGTTAAAACTGCCGACATTTGAGCAGTGAAAATGTTCATTATTTTTTCGACATCAGATACTTTGCTAAAATTTTCATATTCGAAGACCGGCTTCGATGGGCTTGACGTTATTCCTTCAGCCACTGGCAGAAAACGTTTTTGAGGTATTTGTACAACTTTGCTGTATTTTGCCTTCATAATTCTTCTATTTATTTCCTCATTTATCGTTCTCACTGGTGGAGCTGGTTTCTTTGTGATTGTAGGGAAGTTATTTTCATATTTTGGATCATTTAAAATTTCATAATAGTTATTTGAGTGGTAGGTCTGAATACATTCTTTACGAGAAAGATTAGATAAAGCCATTGTACTTCTAAGAGACTTTTCGGCACTCCATTTTTTACAGATTGCGGAATCTTTAGCGTTATGGTCAGTTTGGTTACACAGGATGCATCTTGGGCTTTTACATATTGTGCTGCACTTTGTTGTTGAAATACAATTTTGACATTTTACTTCTTTACAGTCGTTGGGACATATAATGGTTTCTCCACATGAAAGGCATCTTTTCCGTGACCTACAACGCACTGCAATGTGACCTAAACGGCCACAGTTCATACAGAGACGAAGTGGCGGGGTATACAACTCTACGTACGCTTTTGTATTGAACATGTAGACATCACTGATCACTACATCATGAATGATTCCAATTTTGATGGTTTCGGAAGGCAAAATTTCACCCCTTTCATTTTTAAAGGTAAATCTTTGCACAGATATGGTAGTAAAATCATTTTTGAGATTTAATTCTTCCACTATATCTTCCCCAGTGTGTTCTGTGGGAACCCCCTTTATAATATAAAATTTCTGGACAAATCTGTCCGGAATGAAGGCTTTCATATTGAGTTCACGAAGCTTGGTATTTAGAATGAAGGTATTTGCTGAGTGGTAGTTGTTAAAACACAGTCTGAATGTATTATAACCTATATTTTTAGCGTTGTAGTTTGATATAATATTAATTTTCCTTAGCTTTGTGAAAAGATGGAGTTCACAGTTTCTTCTGATGTTGCTGATTGGGGTTTCAGACACCAAAAGCACGTAGAAAGGCCCTGGATGATTGTTGGGGTATAGAATTTGTTTATTTTCAAAAACATCGAAATTATAATTTTTTGTTTCATTTTCAGAATTGGCATTGGCACTTGTTGTTGGTTGTTGCGGTTTTAGAGTAGCTGGCTGTTCATTTGGATTGGAAAGTGTATTTCCATTTTCTTTAAATTTTTTTGGGTCGTTGTTGCTGAGATCTTCGTTTTTTCTCCTTGGGTCTCGACGAGGAGGTGGATCCTCGTCATCCATTTTGAAATAAGTTTTTAGTTTTATTCACTAATTGTTGTTTTTTAAATAAATAAAGAAACAAAAATAATGATTGTTTGTATATAGGGCTAACTGTAGCCTGTATGTGTTGGTGTTTATGATTTTGTTGTTTTTCACTGCGGGTAAACAAATGAGAAAGCGTCCAGCGCGAAAGCAGTCTAACGTCAACAGATGTTGAGAGATGACTGTTGCCTCCTGTTTCTCTATGTCGAAAGAAAGCGATGCGAACGAAAAACAGCTGATTTCGACCTACTAACTGGCATCAGTCAGTATTTTTGCATTCGCTTTGTCGTTCTGAGACCTTTTAGTAGGTCTAAAATCAGCTGATTTTCGTTCGCATCGATATATCTGGTATCAGGCAGGGTTCGATATTACAATTTTATCCAATTTTATTCAAATTTTGCAATATCAAATCAAGATACTCTACTCTTCCAATTTTGGTGGCATGTCACAACGTCCGTGGACGTTTTTGCACACACAAATTTGTCATAATAGCCATGAGACACTGCGCTCATTTATTGACATTTGACTCCGGGATACGCACTAAATTTAAGGAAATTATGTGGACTACAAATTTTACATAATTCAATTTTACGGAAGCTTTGGTTTAGTAACAATCATCGAAAATATGCAATGTTTCTACTGAAAAATCCGTGAATAAATATTTTATTCCCCATTTTAAAAGCTTGTATGCCAGGGAAGATAAATGTAGAAGCTATGTCCCATATTGTTAAACTAATGGGAGGCCCGAAAGGGATGTGACAATAACGCTCATTTTGCAATGGACTATAAGTGCTATAAAAGCATTACATAATACAAATTGCAAGTGTTGGTATGAGCTGGAATCGATATTATAAGCATTTAACTTTTTGTGCAAAATGGTCCATTTGTTTGGGAAGTACCAAAAGGGGCATGACAATAACGCCCAATTTTCACAGGTTTATAGGTATTGTAAAAGCATTACACTGCACAAAATTTAAAGTATTTGTATGGTCTACAATAAAAGTTATCTTTTGTGCAAAATTTTTCATTTGTGTGGGAGGTAGCAGAAGAGGCGTGGCAACTTCGCATATTTTTCTCAGGGTGATAGCTACTAATAAACTATTAATATGTGTGGAATTGTAAAAGATTCTGATAAAGAGAGAGATATTTTCAATAGCCTTTTTTGACAGATCACGTGTGAGTCGTGTCATGCTGTCATGTTATTTTTGTTAAGTATTGATTGGCATTTCATCATGGAAAGGCTTATCGTTCAACTTTATTACGAAAATTCACGTTGTGTGAGGAATGTATTTCGTGCACTTCGCTCAACTTATGGTCAACATAATCGGCCTACTGAGCGTACTACATATTCGCAACACCATCACCCATCTTGAGACCTAGCATTCATTATTGGATAATATTCGACCGAATAGACCACGTCTAGCACGCAGTGAATAAATTGTAGCGGCCATAGCTGAGAGTGTACACGAAGACCGTGGAATGTCGATTCGGCGCCGTTCGCAGCAACTCGGACTGACGTATGGAACGACTTGGCGCATTTTACGTCGAGAACTTAAATTGAAAGCATTCAAAATACAGCTTGTGCAAGAACTGAAGCCGCCCGACCTCCCAAGCGACATCGCTCCGCTCTATGGGCTCTTGAAAAGTTCCAAGAAGATCCGACGTTTTCCAAAGCCAAATTTTGTTCAGCGATGAGGCCCATTTCTGGCTCAATGGGTATGTAAACAAGCAAAATTGCCACATTTGGGACGAAGAGCAACCCGAAGAGATTCAAGAGCTGCCACTTCATCCAGAAAAAACAACGGTTTGGTGTGGTTTGTGGGCCGGTGGAATCATCGGTCCATATTTCTTCAAAAATGATGCCGGTGAGAACGTAACCGTCAATGGTGACCGTTATTGTGCCATGATAACCGACTATTTGATGACTGAAATTGAAGCTCGTGATCTCGTCGACATTTGGTTTCAACAAGACGGCGCCACTTCCCACACATCGCATCAATCAATGGATTTATAGAGAGAACACTTCGGTGAGCAGATAATTTCACGTTTTGGGCCGGCCGATTGGCCACCCAGATCGTGTGATATCACACCGTTACACTTTTTCCTGTGGGGATATGTAAAGTCTAAAGTTTATGCAGACAAACCCGCTTCGATTCAGGCCTTGGAGCAAAACATCACGCGTGTCATTCGCCAGTTTCCAGTCGAAATGCTCGAACGAGTCATCGAAAATTGGACTCAACGGATGGACCATCTGAGACGTAGGCGCGGCCAACATTTGATAAACATAACCTTCAAAAAATAAATGCCAAAGAATGTTCTTTCAAATGATAATAAAAATTCCCCATTCATCATTGTTTTTTTTTTTTGTTTTTGTTATTCGATCCGTTATGACTTTTCATAGTTTTATTGACTATTGAGTTCGAGATCGTTGTTTTTGTTTTCTGTTAAACAGAAAAACAAACCTTCTTTGAAAAAGAAGAATAAGAAATGTATTAAGGGTGGTTACTGGTTGGTGGACGATATCGTTTCGGAAGCTACCAAGCAACCTCATCGGCACCTTGGACAAAATACCCCGTCAATAATTGGCACAATATGAGCAGCTCAATATGAAATAATTGAGAACTGATTTCAAAGTCCCACACTGTGGTACAGGGTATTATGACTTTGTGCATTTGTTTGTAACACCTAAAAGGAGGAGAGATAGACCCATTGTTTATTATACCGATCGACTGAGAATCACTTTCTGAGTCGATTTAGCCATGTCCGTCTGTCTGTCCGTCTGTCCATGTATTCTTGTAATCAAAGTGCAGGTCGTATTTATGGTCCGATTGTGATGAAATTTAGCATAGTGCTCTTTTTTGGCCCAAGGACGATCCCTATTGAAATTGGTTAAAATCGGTTCAGATTTGGATATAGTCCCCCGATTTGTCATGCAAGCGCCGTAGAAACCACATTTTACATCCGATCTTTATGAAATTCGGCAGAGAGAGTTTTATTACTACGTGAATGAACACTACCAAATTCGGAGAAAATCCGATCAGATTTAGATATAGCCCCCATATATATGTTTCACCCGATTTGGCATGTAAGCGCTGTAGGAACTATATTTTAAATCAGATCAGTACGAAATTTGGCAGAGAGAGTTCTCTTATTACATGAATAAACACTGCCAAATTCGGGGAAAATCGGTTCAGATTTAGATATAGCCACCATATATATGTTTCACCCGATTTAACATTTAAGCGCTGTAGAAATCGTGTTTTATATCCGATCAGTACGAATTTTAACAGAGAGAGTTCTCTTATTACATGAATAAACACTGCCAAATTCGGGGAAAATCGGTTCAGATTTAGATATAGCCACCATATATATGTTTCACCCGATTTAACATTTAAGCGCTGCAGAAATCGTGCTTTTTATATGATCAGTACGAAATTTAACAGAGAGAGTTCTCTTATTACATGAATAAACACTGCCAAATTCGGGGAAAATCGGTTCAGATTTAGATATGGCGACCATATATATGTTTCACCCGATTTAACATTTAAGCGCTGTAGAAATCGTGTTTTATATCCGATCCGTACGGAATTTAACAGAGAGAGTTTTCTTATTACATGTATGAACACTGCCAAATTCGGGAAAAATCGGTTCAGATTTGGATATAGTCCCAATATATATGTTACACCCGATTTGACATGTAAGCGCTGTAGAAACCGTGTTTTATATCCGATCAGTACGAAAATCGGCAGAGAGAGTTTGCTTATTACATGTATGAACACTGCCAAATTCTTATCGCAATGCCCATTTTCGCATTGGTAGGTAGGTGTAGGGTATTATATAGTCGGCCCCGCCCGACTTTTTGTCTTTCCTTACTGGTTTTTTCTTTAAAAAAGTAGGGAACCTCGAAATGGATCACCCTATATAAACAAGTAAGAAAGTTCAGTCGGGCAAACCGACTTATGAATCCCCTCACCTTGAGTCCCAAAAAATATTTGTTTTAATTAAATTATTATCAATTTAAATTGCATTTAATAACGGTAAAGTATGTACTGGTATTAAAGTTAAAAGCTGTTTACTTTGAGTACAAAATGGTCCATTTGTGTGGGAGGTACCAAAAGGGGCGTGTCAATAACGCCCATATTTCTCTGGACACCAGATACTATAAAAGCATTACACTGTAAAAAATTTCAAATATTTGTATGCTCTGGAAATAAAGTTATAAGCTTTTAACTTTTGGTTCAAAATTGTCCATTTGTGTGAGAGGTACCAAAAGGGGCAGGGCAACTTCGCCCATTTTTCTCGAGGTAATAGTGACTAATAAACTAATACTGTGTGTAGAATTTCAGTTGATTCAAATAAGTAGTATAGAAGTTATTAAATAATCAATATTTCACTAACCCCCAATTTCACAACCTCCGGTTAGAGCTAACTCACAGCTAAAAAATTAAAACTTCATACAATTTGACAGCTATAACTGTAGGTTAGCTCTAACTGCAGGATAACCGGAGATTGTGGAATTGGCCGTAAATGTTAAGCCTTTGTGGGGGAGGTACTAGAAAGAGTGGACAAATATGGCCCATCTTCGAACTTAGCCGGAGATAGAAGAAAATATTACCACATACCAAATTTGAAGTCAATCGGTTACTCCTTTCGATAGTTATCGTGCGCACCAGCCAGCAGACAGACGGACGTTGCTCATTTGACTTAAAATGACCCAAACGAACATACTTAGGGTCTTAGGTCACTCCTTCGATGTGTTACACTTTTGGTTCGTAGCAAATGATATATACCCTCCTCTCTAAGGTGATGGGATAAAAACACTGTGTAAAGCCCACTTAATATTCAGCCATTGATTGTTTAATATTTAGACATTGATATGCTTGATCAAATTCCTGTCCCCAATATTGTTATTTGTTGGTATAGATCGCCGTTACTAAATCAGCATTCAGCAAAAAAACAACAGTTAACATTTGCCAACGTAAACATCCAAATAACACAACAATCGTCTTGAAACACCTAAGAGGAACGCGTGCGACCATTGATTTAAAAAAAATCGTATCATATTCAGAAAAACATACAAAATGGTATCCATAATTAAAAATATTGAAGACTTCGAAAAGAAATTAGCGAATGCAGGAGATAAATTGGTCGTTCTTGATTTCTACGCCACATGGTGTGGCCCGTGTAAGGAAATGGATCCGCACGTACGTAAACTGACGGAGAATTACCGAGATAAAGCCATTATTTTGAAGATCAACGTTGATAAGTTTCATGAAATCTGTGATTATTATAAGGTCAAGAGCATGCCAACGTTCGTCTTCATAAGAAATAAGAAACGTTTGTCTAGCTTCGCTGGAGCCGACTCGATGATGCTGATGCAGAAAATGGAGAAATTAGCCAATTAATTTTAATATTTCTTTTAAAAAGACATCTGCGATGTTCTAAAGTACAATAAGTTTGTTTTATTCTTTGTGTTTTGTGTTTCTACATACATAGTTTAAATGCTATTATATTGTGTCAATGTTGTAATCGTCAATTAAGTCAATAAAATTTATTTAAAATGTGCTACAAAAATATTTATTCTATTTAATTATATATTGCTATTGTGGCACTGACGAAATGCATATACAACATCACAAAAATATCGCCAAGGGTCAAATAACCAGAGCCAAATCAGTGCATTCGATATCGATAACTTTTCTACCAAATAGCCATTTTAATTTTTGTTAATAAGAAAAAGTGAACATTGATTGGTTTAAAAAACTACGACAGAAGCTTATCGGTGGCTTATATCTAAAAGTGCTATATTAAAATTTTCGAAAATAAGATTTTGACGCCAAATGCTTCTGCTTCACTTGATTTACTTACGGTGCAAATTTTAAATCAAAAAGAATTATCCTACCACTTTTTTTTTGATGTTTTGCTATGTTTTTTTACAAAGACAAATTTATTTGATTTCCAAATTGCTAAAAATTTAAAAACCGCCGAACTCAATCATTTATCGATGCAATATAAACTGTTTTCGTATTTGACTCGCTTATTACAATTTGTATTCACATTTTTACAAATTGTGTACATTTAGAGAAAACCGCGAAAGAAAATTTAAAATTTCATGTATTTTGCCAGCCCGTGTAACACACATAAACCTTCTTAAGCGAAGTTTAAGATTCCTACTGTGAAGAGTGAACTTTACTTCATAAAGTATATTGCAAAATAGTTGAAAGCAATGACGCCTTTATAGCAAAAATTTTTTGCTTTTGACTGCATAATCCTAAAATATCTAATATTGCCTAAAATGCGCTAAAACACGAGGAAATTAATTAATTTTTAAAATATTTAAATCGAAAAATAGTAGAGTAGAAGTTTTATTATGAATTGTTTTATTCAAAACGTTAAAACTCTGACTGAATTTCCAAGGCACGTGTCGCTCGCTCACTTCAAGAGTGACATAACTCAAAATTGAAAATTTTTTAGGTTGCCTTACAAAAATGCGAATTTTGCAAATGTTCATAAAGTAATCTCAGCGAAATTTGTTCTATAAGTAAACAATCATATTTCGGAGTATTAAAGTGTATATAAACCTTCAATTTCATGTTACCTATCATTTTATACGGACATAAAATTACAAATCTTGCCAATTTTAAATTTTGAGTAATGTCACTCTTGAGGAGAGTGATCGATATGATAAAAAAATTGTATGTGTGATATCTACAAAACATCTAAACTATTTACCTTGATATGGATATCGCAGAAAATGTAGAAAAAATATGTTCAAAGTACATTTACAAAATTTGGAAAAAAAATTGCAGTAAATGGCGAAATTCAATTGTTTTAAAATAACGTGAAGTGTATACCGCAGAGAAGGTAGAAAACGCTATGTTCAAATTACATTAAAATATTTGCAAAAAAATGCGAAATGCAATTTGTTAAAAGAAAATGATGTAGGTAACGCAGAAAACAATATGTGTAAATAACCTTAAAACATTTTAAAAATCGGGAAATGCAATTCCTTTAAGCATGATGTGACAACGCAGAAAAGGTGTAAGAGTATCAGCCGTATTCATAAAAAATCCTAATTATGATTTAAAGTGCATATTAGTTAACAAAAACGTTTGGCCTAATAAACGATTCTTAGAAAATCGTATTCATTAACAGCATTTTAACTAATAAACATTTTAATGACTTCGTCAATGTAATGCTGGCAACACCATCTTTTTCACACACAATTTTTCTCTTAATGATGCCTTAATACGATTATCAATTGTAAGAGTAGTCGAATATATAAATTATTTTATTGTTTACTTTAAAAACAACTGTATTAATTAACAAAAATGTATGCTCACTTGTCCAATAATTAAAAAACTACAACTAAAGATCAAATAAATGACCAATTCAGATCATTTTTATATTACATACAAAAAGGTATTCGAATAACGAATAATATTTGACGCACTAGTGAATTTTGGGCTAAAGTGCAGTTCACCGGGGACATCACGAAAATCCAAAAAGTATCCTATCTTGGTTAGTGTTTCAAAAGTTACAAAAATAGTATTCAAAATTGGGGCTCGGACCCATGGGACCCTCAGAATGGACCCGGTCCCCACATAGTATTATTAGGAGTCTGCTCGCCATTTCCTTTCGTTTGAGAATAATATTGGTTTGGGTCCCCAAGTCCCCCAAAATATTGGACCCTAGGGCCCTACTGGATACACATTTTACATATTTACACTGTCGGGGGCAGGGTCCATTTTTTTGGTTCTGAGGGTGCCATGGGTCCGAGCCCCAAATTTCGACCTCATTTTCGTATTCCAGGGGTCATTTAGAGGGGGGTCAAAACAAATTTATTTTTGTTTGGCGATGCCCCCGGTAAAGTGCACTTTTGCCCATTATGTTTGAGTACAATCCTGCAACTGCCGTTTTTATAACCACATGCATACATACATAAGTATGTACATTGGCCCTCTTGTATTTCTGATGACTATATATTCTGTCAATCGAATCATATTTTGAAAAGAATTGATCTACATATTAGGATAAAAAAGGACAATGGACATTCTCCGTAAACCATCTCCTGAATACATTGAAAAAATTTGGCAGTTCACTATAGAGCTGGTATAACTTCAGAGTCTAAACCAACAAATAATTTCATTTCATTTCATTTATTTCGTACAAACTTGTAATTCAAAGCCGTCTGGCCAATTAAACATTAATTACGATATGCAATTAACTAAGCTTTTTAACCAAGGGTAAAAAACTACTCTGTGGTATATGATTTGTTTAAACCTAAGTAAAATAATAAGGAATAAATAATATGAGTACAGATTGGGTATACGGAAAAGTATTTATGATAATTAAATAACTACTCATATATGGAAATAATCAAAATAGAATAAAATTTATAAGAAATTTATTGAAGATGTTGAAGAAGCCGATTAGAGTAAGATGTAATTGATAAACTAAAGTTTTCTAATTCAGCAGGTAAAGCATTGTATAATCGTGCTACTCTTACAAGAAATGCATCATCCAAAAGGTGAAATACCCTAGGTATTAATAACTGATTTCTTCTAGTTAAGTGACAAAACTCAAATGATCTCACCAGGAAACTCGGACACTGATTCCTAATCTGCTTGTAGAAGAAAATTATTAACCGGGAATTCAAAAAAGTGGAGAAACTACACCCCAGAAATTTTTCAACATAAGGGGTATATGAACTCGTCGATTTAATACACATAACGCACAGCTCAGTTTATAGCCAGATGTATCAGACTCATGTTTCTCTGTGTAGTCCCAGAGTATACCTCCAAACAATACAAAACAGTTGGCATAACCATGGCATGCACAAGCCGCTCCCTAACAAAAAGTGGCAGAGATTAATCTGTACCATACAGGTTTTTTAAGGTCAGATTTACCCTCGAAACTACCATATTAATGTGGTGTTCAAAACAAAGCTTATCATCTAACTGAACTCCGAGGCATACCATGCAACGGACAAATTCAATTCTAGTGTTATTATATATTAACTGAATTTTATTGTAGCAAACGGAAGAAAAATATAGTGCCTTGGTTTTTAACGGATTTATGCAAAGCTTATTATGCAACATCCAAACACTTAATGTTTCGAAAACAAGATCAATTTTAGACTGAAGAGTCTCCGCAAAATGATGGTGGCCTTTAAACAGCAACTGAATGTCATCTGCAAAAGCATAAGGAACACACCAGTTTTGTAAACGGGGGAAAAGGTCGTTTATGTATATTATAAATAGCAACGGCCCCAACACTGATCCCTGCGGAACACCACTTTTAACAGGAAAAATATTACTGTACCTACTATCAACATATACCAATTGACGCCTATTAGCAAGATAAGAGCACAGCATGGTACATGCACTACTCGAAAAACCATATGTATCATATGACTTATACAACAAAGTGGAATAATCCACTCTGTCGAAAGCTTTTTCCAAGTCCAATGACACAAGTATACAAAATTTCTCATTGCCATAATTACCGCGAATGGAATCAGATAGACCTAACAATAAAGAAGTTGTACTCTTGCTGTTTCTAAACCCACACTGGGCATCATGGATGAATCTATTATTTTCCATATAGGTCAACATTTGCGATTTCATTACATGTTCCACAACTTTGGAACAAATTGGTAAAATTGAAATAGGACGGAAATCATTCATTGAGTGTGAGGCTCCCTTCTTCTTAACGGGAACAATTTTAGACGTCTTCCAGCCAGATGGGAATACAGACGACAGTAAAATCGTGTTTACAAAATGCAAAAAATGGAAACAAATAATTGGGTATATGATTTTTAAAAATTTTAAGGTAAACCCATCTAAGCCAGCAGCATTAGATTTTATAGCGAAAAACGCCTTATCCAAATCTTCAATGCCCACACACTGAAAAGAAAAACCATAATCTCTATACGGCCAGCTCTGAAAATCGTCAAACATGCAAGGTGAATTTAACTGATTTTCAACGAATACTTGATTCAGGCTGTCAACATTCAAATTGCAATTATAGGATTTCGATTGTCATAGTCCATTGGTTTTGATAAGGTTCCAGAAATCCCGACCACTGGAGGCATTATTAAATAGAGAAGCATGTGCATCCCTCTTAAATTTCCTTACAACGGACTTTGCCTTGTTTCTAGCCTTACAAAAGACTTTCCAGTTCGTGCTACATTTATTATCGATGTACGCCTTAAAGGCCAAGTCTCGTAAGGAAATGTAGTACGAAATCTGAGGGGAATTAAACCAATTTTCATTACAATTATGAACTCTTCTTCTTCTCAACGGAAAAATAGAATGTAGTGAACTAAGGTGTCTTTCCAGCATTTCCCACTGGAAATCAACGTTATTTGTGGAATATAGGTCGGAGAAGTCCATAGATGACACATGGTCCTGTCATGATTGTTTGATTTACTGCATCATAATCTGTAAATTCATAAAATTGCTGTTCTGTACAAATTTCAAAGCGCAGGGATATAAAGATAAAAGAATGCTCAGAAACGCCTGGGCAAATAAACTGGTATACCAATTGAATAGACTCCACCGAAGAAACCAGAAAGTATTCTAGAAGAGAAGTTGAATTATGAGTCACACTGTAGTGAGTAGGACGGGAGTTATGAACAAGGGTGACATTTAACCTTCTACATGCTTCTCTAATACTATTAGAAGAAGAAATATTAAAAAGATCTGTATTAAAATCTCCTAACATCACGACCTCCGAGTATTGAACCAGCAAATCTGTTATGTCATCTTCAAAAGACCGAAGATTCCCATGTGGCAGATAGACCACACCAACAAGAATTTTGCGCCGCCCTACTAGCAACTCTACAAACAAACTTTCTGAAATACCATATAGACTACTCATAATTATTGTTGTGCATAACTCTTCAGTTACAAACTGAACCGCAGATCTAATAGTCAGAGTAGCTCTATAATTATTATAGAAATATTTATTGTTTAAATGAAAGACGCATTATGTGGGCTGAATATTTATTATTTTTTATTGAAAAATATTCATTGAATGATTGAATAGAAAAATGAAATTAAAAACTCCAGTAATAAAGAACCCAAAGATTACCCAAAAAAAAAGATGATCAGTATAATTTTGTAAAAAGCACAGCAAGATACCGACTTAGAAAAAAATAGAGTAAAGTACATAATGCTATGGTATTTACAAGAAAACATTTTCGGCATATATCGTCGTGTATGTTAACCTCTATTAACCTTAAATTAGGAGAATATCAGAACATTCATAAGGATGTTATATAGAAGATAATTAGTCTAGAAACATACTACATAGGCATGTTGTATGGATAAGTATTTCATTATACAAGTGATTATTTTATATATTAGTGTTTTGTTGTCCAACAACTTCAATAAATAATCCTTTCTTTCGTTTTGCATGTTAGAAAATTAGTTAAACATTATACAATTATAATTATACATATGTGTAAGTATATTTATTTGGGATTAGAAAAATAAATATGTATATGTATATATATATTTTTCTTAGTTATCGATTTTATTCCCATTTTAATGCGATCTTAATATGTTTAAATTTTAATCGAACTTATAATTAATTTAAATATATTAAATACTATTCATCTAACTCTACGTTATTTATATGTATATATATCTTACTTTGTGTGTGCGCGGGTCATTATTAATAGTATATATAAAATATCCATGTATTGTTGTATTTTACAATTTAAGCATAATAATTAACAACGAAGCCGGCTGGAAAAATCAAATGATATAAAAGAAATAGTCGAATCGATTGGATACATCGATGCCGCCCTGACATAATAATCCTTAGAAAAGTAATAACAAAGAATTATCCTTGTGGACTCCATTATGTTCCTAAACGCAATCATATCGAATTAGTTAAAGGATTCAAATTCCTAGAAATGCTTTTGTTTTAGGTGTAGAAGGGTGTTGGGGAAAGTAAAAAAGTAGTAAATGCATTTTAATTAATTTGTATGCATTTTTATTCCGAAAAAGCCAGTTTGTGATTGATAGAGAATCTATAATTCGCATAAAACATAATTTACAAAGAAAAACAGAACAGAGTTTTTATCTGTTTAACAAAATATTAAAATACAGTAAAACAGTTATTTTCAATATTAATTTACAAAACATAAGCTCAGCACTTTCTCAAAAAAAAAAATGAGATAGTTTTGGAGGGACTTATCGCAAAGCAGAAAAAATAAAGGTAAAAATAATTATAGCAATCTACAAAAACAGTAATACATAAATTATACTAATGTGACGAACTTACTAGATTACGAAGAATCCAAACTCTGATTACAAGAAGTTACGCAGATTGAAGACGACGAAGACAACACAGAAGTATTCACAGAATCTCGCCTCTTTTTATGTGGGGGTGGACTACTATGCGAATTTATTGCTGCCGCTGCACCAGCACCAAGTTCTTCGGTCACATTTCCTTTGAGTGTTGCTGCTGGATCGTTCGAATGTCGTTTTTTCTGCTGTTGTTCCGGTGATGAGGAGATTTGGACATTTGCAGCACTGGACGAAATAACATTTGAAAAGCTATTCGAAGTAGACGGTTGAGAGTTATTATCAATGGCCTTAACCATTTCATTTTCGACCGATGGAGTCATTAGCGGTGATAGTGGTACATGACTTGTTTCATCCTCGGCGTCATCTAAATGCTTTTCTGGATTGACATTAAGATCATCATCCTCATCTTCAGAATCAGAACTCCAAGATACTTGAGCGCCTGGGAATACATAAGATGCGGAAAGGTCATAGGCGTAATACGTACCACTGTGCAGTCTTTCGGACGCACTCTGGTGTTTTCGCTGCCTTCTGAGATTTTGCTTTTCTGCTTTGGAACAGTTATTGTCCGCAGTTTTGGTGCTGTGTAAGTTATCCACAGAATTTTTGTTTGATATTGCTTGCGTAGAAGTTGCGGGCATCTTAAGGCTTTTCTTTAAATCTCCGTTTTCGGAGAAACTGTTGAAAGCAGGTGGCAAAGCTGAATTCGACCCATCTCCCAGAATACCACTATCTTTAGAGGAATCTATGGATAAATGCCTGTACTCACAAGATCCTCCAAAATCAGTAGTTGATTCCATGGGTTCTTCTAGATAATCTGGTGGTAAGAATTCGTTGCACTTCTTCGAAGAGGTCGATGAGGTCTCAAAGCCGGAATCTGAAAATGTCGTGCCAGATTGTAGAATCAATTCGGTGGATTGCGTTGACTTTATGGAAACACAATCATTGTCCAATGCTTCTTGTGTGCATTTTTCATCTGTATTATCATCCTCATTATCATCATCGTCCAACGAAATCAGTTCGCTGGATTCCTGGAGTATTTCGTCATCGAAGCATATCTCTTTCCAGTCCTCGCCCAGTCGATGACAAATTTGATTAATAATCACATCGCCGTCTCCTAGTAGCTCCACATCGAATTCCAAATGATGCAATTGTTCGCGGTTAATCAGAATCTGTGGCACGTTATTCGGAATGGAACTGGGAATCAATGCAACTGGTCGTACTTTAAGGGATGAACCCATAACTATGAGTAAATCACATTTGTCCTTATCGCTTCCCATGACAGTGTGGAATTCATCTGGTAAACCTACAACAAAAAAATGTTTGAAATGCATATGCTGTCATTGTTGTCTTCCGTCGTATACTTACCCTCGCCAAAGAAAACAATATCGGGTTTCATTATGCCATTTTCCACCAGCATCCTAAGTTCCATCTCTGACACCGGCTGGGATGCATCAACACTCTGTTCGACATTTGGCTGACAACGAGGACAGGCTGGTATGCGCTGGGCAAATATATCATCACGAATGCTGTCGGCATCACATTTATATTTGCACTTGGTACACGATGCCGTAGAGAAGGATCCATGACATTCAATGACATTTTTAATTCCAGCCACTTGTTCCAATGTATCGATATTTTGTGTGTAGTTGCGCAGCAGCTTCTTTTTTTGTTCCAACATTTTTATAAACCGGTGGCAGGGGGATGGCCTGAATTGTCCAGGATAGATCTCACGGGCAAATTTAAAGAATGGCCGCGGATCTTTAGAAAAATAATTAATATCAAACATGGCCTGTGGGTCGGGAAGATTTGGAAAATCTTTGGCCAAGCGAGAGTAAATTCCATCTGAAGATCTAAAGTCAGGTATTCCGCAAGATACTGAAACCCCAGCCCCGGTAAGAACAATGATGTTCTTTGATTTCTCCAAAAGCTCAATGACATCGTCAAAGGTGTTGACGTACGACAGCTTCTTTCGCCTGGGAGGTTCTGCCATAATGCTGGCCAGAATGCGCCACAATGTCATATCTGTCAATTCAGGACTGATACGCTGAGCAGATGTGGGTAAAAACTTCGATATAATTTCACGAGGATCTGCACCCGCATGAATTTGCTTCTGCACCCAATTTAAGGGCCGCTGACTAATTGGCTTCCATTCTCGCCCCGACATGTCAGAAAGACCGCTTAAATCTGAGTAGTCCGAGTCGGAAGAGGACTCGTCTGTATCTTCGTCGGCGATATCTTCTTCGTCATCATCGTCATACTCCTTGGATGCTTGTGCCATACTTCCCATATCCTGTGAATGTTCGTTATCAGATCGACAACATTCTTCTTCAGCATCTTCATCCGCCTTTCCAGAACAACATTCAGAATTTTCTTGTTCACTGACGGGTGGGGTGTCTGTGATCGTTGACGATAGTTGCAATTCCTCTGTGGAAGGCGGAATTGTTATTGTTTGTATTTCATTTGTTTTGGTCTCCCCTTCGCTGGCATTTACCGCAGTTGAAGACATTGTTGTTGTGCTTAAAATATTGGCGCCAAAACTAAATTTTTGTGTTTTTACATCAATTTCAACGCGTTTGAAAAACTCGGTCTTCTCGGGGAAATTTAATTGGTGGATGTCATCAATATCCTTTATTCTCTCCGCTGACAATCTCGCCTGGTCATAGTTATCCATCATTTTTATCGCGTTCGAACCAAACAAACCAGATCCTCGATCTAGGATGCTTATAGAATGTTATTATTTGAGATACTGGCCCCGGATTCCAATCGGTCAATTATTTTGGCGATTAAGAGAATGACCAATGATTTTGCCAGATGACTATGGCGCGTTTTTTGTTCAGGAAAAGTTTAACAAATTAATATTAAAAAATATATATTTTCGACTGAGAGACAGAGACAGGAACAGAATGCTGACGTGATGCTGCTTCTTTCTGGTCTTACTAGCGGTAGGGGATTTGTTTTATTGCTTTCTACTTGAATTCGTAGGTATACACACACAATTTTTTCATCAATCTGAATCGGCTGATGAAACAAATGTTTTTTTCACTTAGTCAGCTAAAGATCCTTTGGATTTTTATATGTTTACTGGAATCCCTAAATTGTGTACGTTAAAATGCATTTATTTGGGTTTGTAATATGCGGGTGTTTTTTCTTTTTAAATATACGTAATTATTATTTCGTCACACACAACACAACAACACGTCTGCCTGTTTTGACGTTTTCTCTTGTCTTCGCTGGCATAAAATATACTTGACGAACTTCACGAAAATTCCACACATATACAATACAATCCACAATCCAAACGAGAGCGCGAAACAAAGGATGCGATTAGTGTCATAAACGTAATGTAACGTGAACCAACGTATAGGTATATGCAAGCACAATAAGCCCCGGTTCATTAGGCATGTTTTCGTTACAAGTCCCCATTTACATGGTACTTTTTTTTTAAGTAACTTATCGGCTTATTCTCTTTTGAAAAAGTATTTACGTTCACACGCGTACTTTTTTTTCAATACTTAACTTATTTTCATTTGTTTTGTTTCGGCTTTGCCTGTGTGAATTGTTGTTGTTTCCAAGTGAGAACGAAAAACACAAAACGATGAGTAGGATAAGTACGAGTACGGCATACTTTTTTTCCCCCCGTTTCCGACTGCCTCTCTCGCCTACAAAACGCCGATAAGTATGCTTAATACTTAAAAAAAAAAGTATCATGTAAATGCAGACCAAGCTAGCAATTTTAGTTTAGCACTTTGCAACGAAAACAACTGCCTTCCATTAACTGGCGCATTAGCAGTAAGTGGCGGATTTCCTTCTATCTTGTTGCAATGGTGTCATGAGTTGCGAAGAAAGAAGAGTGCGAAACAGACAAGAAATTCGTGAAATGTATTTATAAAACATAAATTTACTACTCTATGTTCAATTGTTTACACTCTTTTTGCAAATATTAAAATATTTTTAAATTTTTGTTCTTTTTGCCGTTAATTCACTATAATTGATAACAATCTCTCCAAAAATGAGATGCCATACTGCGAAATATAGGATGCCCAATCTGGCAACACCATACTCGATTAAGACAGGAACACAACAACCAAACTTTATCGGAACTAATAATGCTTAAAAGTCTTAGCTCCCCATACAAATTAAGCACCTTTGGTGTAACGAAAACACACCTATTGTTACACAATTCACAGATTTATTTTTAAGTTCACAAAATCGAATCAACAACAAGGAACTAAAAGGGCCAATAGACGATGCCAGCATTCAGGTGCAATCAAGTAATTGTGCACACCAGCATGCAGGTCAAATTTTCATTTCTTTACAAACACCCTCGGCTCCAGTCGCTTGTTGTGCTTGTTAACGTTAATTGCAATTTCGCTTAGTTTTTCTATAATTTTATTTGTGTTTTAATTATTTTCTTTTTTTCGAATTCATAGATGTTTAAGACCGGCCACACTGGATACGGAATTTAAAACATACGTAAAAGTACGATACTGGTCGTACGAATTGATTGCGCACATTGAATACGTTTTTCTGTGTTAGGGCCTATTTACATCATGAGATTTCTTCGCGCAATCTGTCAAAAACACCTCGGCGACTAGTTTTTTAGGTGTAAGGGTATCTCTTAAATACCAGTGAATGCGTCCGACGCCTGTCAAACTCTATTTCAGATATGTAAAATGTAAAAATGAACGATTTCTAATGTATTTAAATATACTAAATCTACCACTCCAAATACGTATTTGGGCAGTTGTAGTACATATAAATGCTTTTTAAGTACGAGTTTGACAGACGTCCGACGCCTTCACTGGTTTTTAAGAGGTATCCTAAACGGGGATGGCGCGATTTTGAGAGAGGGTCGCACGACAAAATTTACATCGGATTACAAGCAGGGATGGAAAACTAATTTTTTGAAGAGTACTAAACTACTACTTTTTAAGCTCAATATGTACCAATAGAATTAATTTAAGGAACGTAATTTTCAAAGTATGAAATTGCTTCTTTTTTCGTGAAAATTTTTTAGATATGTTAGATGATTTTGCGTTTTTCACTATTACAGCAATTATAATTAGACATTCTGCTTATAGCTTTTTTTAAATATAATTTTAGAGAAATCTGATCGCTATTCCAAAAGAATACTTTGAATTAGTGAATGTGTTCCGCAAAATATTAATAAAAATCTTTCAGTTCATATTCTCTTCATAGTTATAAATAAAAATGGAAAATAAACACATTTTTAGAAAAATGCTGCCTCCCGTACCTAGTTACCATCGACATAAATTGTATTCAAATTAATTAGATTAATTGTGATAGAAAACGTACGCCGAGAGTGTGTGAATTAGAAGAAAAAATGCCACTTGATTTATGTTTATATAAACAATTGTCCATAATCACACTTGCAATTTCCCACCCCCGCAGAATTGCAGTGTTTATGGGAGAGGGACGCAGTCGATAAGGGGGTAACCGGTAACCGACTGCGTCCCTCTCCCACAAACACTGCATTCTGCGGGGGAAAATTGGAAATGTGAATATGGACTTTCTAAACAATAGATAGATCAAATAAAATACATATTACTGAAAGGGTCGTGAGGATACGTTGGTACTTTTTAAAGTGAAAAGGTACTGAAAAATGTAATAAAGTACAAATTTTTTCCATCCCTGCTTGTTGTACGACTTTGTCTGTTGCGAAAACGATTTTTCGTGCGATTTTGAAAAAATCGGGAGGATAAAATGCAAATTCTCACTGGAAAGTCGCGTGACAGACCCTTAAATGTATTTAGTTTTTTCAGTGATACCGTAGTCGTTAAGTTTTCTTCAGTGCACTATGAATAGTATTAATCTGCTTCTTCATATTAATCTGTATCCCATCACAATGCGATCAGCGAGCACATGCAAATACGAATAAAAATCCAAACATGTCGGGATTGCATTCGTACATCGGAATTACATGTACGTGTACGAATAAAAATCCAAACATGTCGGGATTGCATTCGTACATCGGAATTACATGTACGTGTACGTAAAACTAATTCGAGCTTTCATAGTACTTCTTGTGTTGGGAAGGTTCGTACCACAGACTCTCTATTATACAGATGTGCCGTCGTGACTTTGTTTACATTTTCGTTAGTTACGAACGAATAGAAATGATTTTCGAACTCGAAAAAAGTAGTTTTCTGTATCATTTTTTGAACTTTTTTTGTACTTAACGATCGATATTTATTTTCTAAATGTGATAATTGCAAAAAAAATCTGGAAAATCGATCTTAAAATACGCGAAAACATCACACGCTGAAATCAACTTTCTATTCGTTCGTAACTGATAGACTTCTCTCTACTGGACGGAACTTCTTTATAACTTTATTTTCTTTGGTTCGTACGTGTTTGCACAATTTAAATTCGTACGAATTATTATCCAGTGAGCGGCCGGACTAGTCGCCCAGGGATGCATTTTTGACAGATCGCGGGACGAAATCGGATAATGTAAGTCTGTATTCACACATGCAATTTTTCCCCGCTGAATTGCAGTGCTTGTGAGAGAGGGACGCAGTCGGTAAGGGGGGAGAAAAAAGTCTTCCGTACTTGCAATTTTTTCGCAATGCGTTTTGTGTTTTCTTTTGCTGTGAAGTGGTGATTTTTTTTCGACATTTCCGCATTCCTTTTTATCTAATATTTGTAGTTTTGTGCTCGGTTCAACATACATATGTAAATTTGTGCGACATACATTTTAATGAATTTAATAAATTTTAATGAACGATGAAAATAAAATTGTCGAAACATAATACGTTGTCTGAACGCAAATGCAACTTCAAAAGAGAATTGCATAAAAAAATTGCAAGTGTGAATCTGGACTTTGTACCACCACTAGTACGACAAAAGCGATTAGTGATGAATTCAACGTTACGTTGAGCCTAAAGCTAAACGTTTCTGCATACATTCGTAAGGATATGTCACGTCTAACGTTACGACACAAATGTCACTAATCCCGGCATTGGTATTGTTTTAATAGTGAAAATTTGTTGAGTGACCGAGAAGTAAATTTAACGTTAATTTTTTATTCGTAATCACATAAATAACATAGAGCCGGTGTAAAAAATACACTTAAACTGGGGCAACAATGGACCATTTAGATTTATATGAAATTCTTGGTGTTAAAAAGGACTCGGCAGATGCAGAAATAAAAAAGGTAAAGAAAAGAATGTTCATTCATAAGTCATCTTCAGGGTTTGTGAATGGCATTGCAAAATGCATTTTACAGGACAGAAGGAATCAGGTTGGGACAATTATCAAATTATCGGAAGTAGAGAATTAATGTACAAATGTCTGGAAATTACGGATGACTAGGTGGTCATAACAAAACTTACACACCATGAAAGGATGAATTGAATTTTAGTTCATATGTTTTTATTATTGTCCAGCAGAGCGAGAGAGAATCTCTAAAAATAGAGATATTCTTACTGCTCTTGTCATTACTACTGCTACCACAAAATACAACGCTGTATGTCTATATAAGAATAACCGTTAATTTAAATTGTCTTTGTAGAATTACCGAAAATTGGCAAAGGAATTCCATCCCGATAAAAATCCCGACGCTGGTGATAAATTTAAGGAAATCTCGTTTGCCTACGAAATTTTGTCGGATCCGGAAAAACGAAAAATATATGACCGCTATGGCATCAAAGGCTTGCAAGAAGGAGCCGATGGCTTTAGTGAAGGCAACGAATTCTTTTCGCAATGGTTTCCATTTACCGGCATGGGTGGCGGACAAGGCCGTGATGGACGAGGGAAGGCGGCGCAAATCGTTATACAGCTTGAAGTCACCCTAGAAGAGGTGTATAATGGCAATGTGGCGAAAACGGTGGAATATAAACGGACTTCGTATTGCTCGCAGTGCAATGGCGATGGTGGTCCCAAAGAGGCTCAGGAAAAATGCAGTCATTGTAATGGTTTGGGTAGAACTGCTAGTTATGCATTCATGGGACTTACAGCTATGGAAACGGTAAGAATTATTTACAACGAATTCCTATTTCGATTTTTATATAAATTCGTTGGCGGTAGATCTGCTCGGCATGTCATGGACACGGTAATGTTATCCCTGAAGATCAACGCTGCACCTCTTGCCAAGGAAAGGGATTAGTTGAGGAAAATGTTAAACGAGAAATTGTAATTGAAAAAGGAGCGCCAAATATGCAAAAAATTCCATTTGTATCTGAGGGCAATCAGGGCCTGCAAGGACCCCGGGGAGACCTGATTGTTGTTCTTGTGCAGGCTGAACATCCCGTATTCGATCGTCGAAATAATGATCTTTTAATGCGCAATATTCGCATTAATATAACACAGGCCTTGTGTGGCTTTGTGCATTGCTTTAAACATTTGGATGATCGCAACATCTGCATTTCCACAAATCCCGGTGAGGTGATACGTCACGGAGAATTGAAAGTTGTTCCAACCGAGGGTATGCCACTGCGGAACAATCCATTCGATCGCGGTGACCTTATGGTACAATTTACAATTCAATTTCCGGAGAATGATTTTGCCACACCAGAACAATTGGACAAACTTGAAACGCTGTTACCCCCAAGGGAGACCTTTATAATGCCACCAGAAGCTGAAGAAGTGCAATTAGTCGAATTTCAACCAAGAGACGATCATGAGGGACGTGGCGCTCATGGCGGTATGGATGATGATGATGAATATGTGGGTGGTCCACATTTCGAAAGAGTCCAGTGTCAGACAGGTTAAGAGATCATATTGTATATGTACAGAATATTTATATAGATACATATAAACTACTCCCATATATACATACATATATGTATGTATAAGTATATATATATATATTGTTTATTTAGTTTATGTCGCATACAAGAAAAAGAAAAACTATTTGGAATAATAACTAAACTTTACATGTATTAAAAACGCTTTGACATCTTAAAGCATTATTTTATCCTCCGAGATCAGGTCTCATTCTTAATATTACATATTGTGTTGGTGTTAACCTATTCATCATCTAGCCACCAAAAACCAAAAGTGGTTGCAATAAAGTTTCTAATACGTACTACAGAATAATTTATTTTTAGTTTTAGTTTAAAACCACTTTACTCTAACTTCCCTTTTTAATAAAATCGTACATACTTATTTATTATTGTTTTTAAAGATTTACCCAATGACTAAGGATACAACGGTAGAAACACATCTTAAGTTATTTAATCACACTCCTCAAAAGAACACAACAAAAAGAAAAATAAACAAAATGAATAAATAAAACAAATGTTTTGTTTTTATTTAAGTGATCTAAAGAGATCGTTGAGCCGTTCTTTCCAAAGTTTTGAAAGTATTTTTAAACTTGGCTTTATCGTGCTAGATTGTTTATATAATATACGTTCGAATACATAATTCATATCAGATTAAAATTATCGCGAAATTTTAAAATTAAACAGTTTACTTGCTCTCCTGGAAAATTAGGAAACAACACATATATAGCTCATTTTGCACGACGGTGACGAAGTGTAATATGGTAATTAATAATGTAACGAATTGAAAGACAATTCAATTGGTATTTACATTATCATACTTGATATTTTTCGACAACTATTTTTCGGTCACTGCTTTCGAGAGTTCTGCGCACCAGCCAGACGGACGGATGTAATGAATGTTGAAAAAAAAATTGGAAATTGGGTGTGTACGTTTCTGATAAAATGTCGAATCCGAAATTCTGACATAGTCTATTCCAGAAAATAACTTTTGCAATTTGTTTGGTATTTTTTTTACATCGTGTTGCAAATTTTGTTGTCAATTCAGTAAAGTTGATGAGAGAGAAATCGGTTCATATTCTGAACTGATATTAATAATATGCCAGGCCTGTCCTGTCAGGAAAAAAATGAAAGAAATCAATATTCAAATGCATACAATAATCTAATAACGTCATAAAATATTTAAAGTTGAATATACATACATATTTCAATGAAATGTCAATGAATAGAGTTTGTAGGTCTTGACATCAGAAATCGAAAGTAATTCGCGAATGATTATATTTGCAAACGTCAATCCGACAATTCCCAATTTTGCATTTTCCCCTATATCTACTATACTAAAAGCCGGACTCCAAAATCACTTTGTTGTTCAACGTGCAACACCTCACCAGATATACATACATATAAATAATAAAGTTTTTCCTATTTTAGCTTTGCGAGTATCGAAATTTGTGAAAAAAATGGTGTAAAAAGGAAAAGCTTGGTTGGCATTTGTTGCAATCCCAGTTTTTGTCGCAATTGGTTGTCTGTTTAAGAAACGGATTAAGTATTGCCCTTTTTAATTCATCCCACTGTGGGACGGATGGACATACATAGTTCAGATGACTTAAAATGTCCTAAAACTGATTTCCCGCGAACATATCGCTAACTTACTTCAAGAGTGACATAACTCAAAATTGAGAATTGCCAAGATGTGTAACTTTAAGTCCGTATAAAAAGATAAGAAACATGAAATAAGATGTTTAAATACGCTTGAATAATCCAAAATATGGTTATTTACTTATAGACCAAATTTCGCTGAGATTATTTTATGAACATTTGCGAAATCCGCGTTTTTGTAAGGCAACCTCAAAAATGTTGAGTTATGTCACTCTTGAAGTGAGTGAGCGATTGTATGTCGAACTCCGTCTTCGGTCGAACTTTACGCGAGGGAAAATCGGCAATTTTATGTGTTTGAATTGAAAGATAATATATTTGGAACCAGCATTTTTATATAGTACATATTATATATTTGTAAACAAATAAAATCAAGAAATTTTGTTTGGAACGTACATATATGCAAAAATAATGAATAATAAGATATGTCATCCCGGCGCGAGTAAGTTGTCAGTTACGAACGAATAAAAATTTCAACGAGTAGGACTTCAAAGAGTGAGGTTTTCCGCGGATTTCGGACCGTTTTTTCCGAATTTTTTGTAATTGTCACAATTAAAAAATTAATATCAATCGATTAGTGCAAAAAAAGTTGAAATTACCTTCGCGGAAAAGTGTTTTTTCGCGTGTGACATTTCATTCCTATTCGTCCGTAACTGATAGATTTTGACAGTTCTCGGGATGACTTATCTTCATAATTTATAATTTTTGCATATATGTATGTATATGTATATTAATATATTAGAACAAAATATATTTGCGCACTGAGTTTCACAAATAAAATATGTGTTTACATAGAAACAAAGTAATTATTTAAGTTTTCCAAATATATTTATTTATTTATTTATTCGTTCATGTACGTAATACCAAGCCTTCAAGGCCAAAAAATGTATTACATGACAAATTTAATGATTTTATATAAAAAAGATTTTTAAAACTGCAGACTTTTCCGAATTTTAGTTTAATTTTTTACTAGATTTCGTGTTATGTAAATAGTAGGTAAATATTGTTTAATATTTTTTTAATTTATAAATATTCCAACTCATAACTTTTTGTCAATTCATCAATGCAATTTATAGTTGCGAAAGGTTGTACGATTTACATTATAATTTAATTTTACCAACATATAAAATTTCACGTTGAACTTCTGAAAAAACCCATGAGTTATTGTTGAGAAGCCTCTCCATCCTCAACGAGTGACTATTTGGTGCGGTTTATGGTCCGGCGCGGTCATTGGACCTTACTTTTTCGAAAATGAGGTTGGATCAACAGGTACGGTGAATGGATTGCGCTATCGAGAGATGATTAATGATTTTTTCTGGTCGGAGTTGGATGGTATTGATCTGGACAACGTTTACTTTCAACAAGACGGCGCTACGTGTCACACAAGGAACGAAAGCATTACTCTGTTACTGGAAAAGTTTTCGGACCGTGTTATCACAATTGGCCACCGAGATCTTATGATTTAACACCTTGCGACTTCTTTCTGGGACCACGTGAAAGATAAGGTCTACGCCAACAACCCAGCGTCGATTCAAGACCTCAAAGATAGAATTCGTGAGGCTATCGAGGACATAGGGCAGCCACTTTGCGATTTGGTTATGGAAAATTTCATCAAAAGAATATGGTCCTGTAAGCGTGGTCGTGGTGGCCATTTGGCTGATGTTGTTTTTCATTATTAACGACATACCTTCCTCTTTATTATGAAATAAACATCCGCTCATTTATCTCAAAAAATGGAATTTTTCTGTGAATACCAAAATAACACCTCTTGTTGGAAAACCCTTTATTTGGAGTGTGCACTAAACACATGTATCTTTCCAGAAGAAAATGTTTGGGACAATATACTACATAAGCGATTTTTTTTTCAGCGTATAATAAAGGGTGGTTAAATTGTAAGGGCCGATGTTGAATATGTACCACACCTAAACATCAAGTTTTTTCTGCATTTCATTTGACATTTCTCAATTTCAGAGTAACTAAATTTGAACCATGGAAAGATACACAATCGAGCAACGCGTTAAAGTTTTTTAAGCCTTTTACGAAAATGGGCGTTCAAATCAAAATGCATTTCGTGCACTTCTGATGTTTTTTGATCAGCATAATCGACCAAATGTGTCCACAATCGGGAGAATTGTGCGCAAATTTCAGCAAACCGGGTCTGTAGGAGATGTGAAAACACATGTGCATGCTCGCCCAGTTCGTTTGGTGCGGCTTATGGGATGGCGATGTCATCGGGACATACTTCTTCGAAATGAGGCCGGTCAGGTAGTTACTGTGAATGGTGCTCGCTATCGTGAGATGATAACGAACTTTTTATGGCCAGAATTGGAAGATATGAATGTGGACAATATGTGGTTTCAACAGGACGGTGCCACTTGCCACAGAGCTAACGAAACAATGGCTCTTTTGCGCAACAAATTCAATGGGCGTGTTATCTCACGTCGTGGCGATGTCCCAGTTTGCTGACCGCGATTCTCGCGATTGTGGACACATTTGGTCGAATATGCTGATCAAAAAAACATCATGAAGTGCACGAAATGCATTTTGATTTGAACGCCCATTTCGTAAAAGGCTTAAAAACTTAAACGCGTTGCTCGATTGTGTATTTTTCCATGGTTCAAATTGAGTTAGTCTGAAATTGAGAAATGTCAAATGAAATGCAGAAAAAAACTTGACGTTTAGGTGTGCATTCAACATCGGCCCTTACAATTTAACCACCCTTTATATGGTCCTAGGTCACTCCCTCGATGTGTTACACCAACTCTATTCCTGAATACTGAATATGCGTAATTATCTATTCGTAAAGAACGATAAATAATTACTCAGGTCAAAGGGCAGAGAACTTCGAGTAACAAACTTGGAAAATTGGAAACCTTTCGAAGCCACGAAGGATGAGTTGAAGCACTGGGCAGTGATGGCTCACAAAACTGTGTGGAATAGAGCAACTGTAGGAGAAACTGCAAAGATACTGTGGGGTGACCCAAATGAGAAGAAAACCAGTAGTTTTCTGAAACTAAACAAGATCGAGATTAGTAAGATGATAAGTGTTCTAACGGGACACTCAAGCTTACAGGCACATCTTCATCGCATAGGACTAGCAGAAAACGTCGAGTGCAGGGCATGCAGGGAAAACATGGAAACGATAGAACATTTTCTGTGTCACTGCCCAGCTTTCACACATGCAAGATCCCGATATTTCGGTTCCGACATATTGCCAGACTTGACTCATCTCAGAGGATATGACTGGAAGATACTGAGAAAATACGTGTCTAGTACCGATTTTCTGTAATCCGTGGGGTATGAAAATCATAAATAAGGAGCGCACAACAGGCCGAACCACTGGCTTAAGTGTATGTCCATGGACATGAGACGTTTTAAACGTCTCATCTATTCAACCTAACCTAACCTATGCGTAGTGATGGCCACAACCAAAACAAGAATTCACCAACAAAAATCAACCAAAAGATTGTTGTCTTGGCTGATTTCTAGTTTTGGTGGTGAAAACCGCTACACATGCGCACCTGGCGGCCGCATTGTTTATCAGTGACATGCAGAGCTGCTGCTATTATCACTTCTGTATGATGAAATGTATATATAGGGTGATCAATTTCGAGGTTCCCTACTTTTTTAATGAAAAAAACACTGAAAATTCAAATTGAATGGGGAATGTTTATTATCATTTGAAAGAACATTCTTTGGCATTTATTCTTTGAAGATTATGTCTATCAAATTTTGGCCGCGGCTATGTCTCAGATGGTCCATCCGTTGAGTCCAATCGGCGAATAAGACGCGTGGTGTTTTGGCCTGAATCGAAGCGGGTTTGTCCGCATAAACTTTAGACTTTACATATACCCACAGGAAAAAGTCTAACGGTATGATATCACACGATCTTGGTGGCCAATCGACCGGCACAAAACGCGAAATTATTTGCTCACCGAAGTGTGATTAAATCCATTGATTGATGCGATGTGTGGGAAGTGGCGCCTTTCGCATTTAGAGAAACCCAAATTGATTTTCATTCGCTTAGAAGGCGAACGAAACTGTTCGTTCGAGATAGAGAAACTGACTATTATGTGTACACATACCAAATTTGAAGTCAATTGGTTAATCCTGTCGAGCGCATCAACAAGACATGCAGACGGACATTGCTAAAATGACTTAAAATGGTCCCAAACGGATTTCCGTCAAATATGTGTTACACTTTTGGCCCTCAGCATCTGATATATATCCTCGTTTACAATATTGGGGGTATAAGACCATGATTTTGTTGAAATTCTCTTATTTCTACCAAAAGTGAATTGTCTTCTTCGTTGGATGTTAGCTTTTAAAATCTGGAGCAAACACATTTTTTATGAATTTGTTCTATTATTATCCCCTCACCTTAGAAAGGAGGGTACATATCATTTGATACGAGCCAAAAGTGTAACACATCGAAGGAGTGACCTAAGACCCTAAGTATGTTCGGCGGAAATCCGTTTTGGGTAATTTTAAGTCATTTGAGCAATGTCCGTCCGTCCGTCTGTCTGTCTGCTGGCTGATGCGCACGATAACTCTCGGAAGGAGTAACCGATTGACTTTGGATTTGGTATGCGGTAATATTTTTCTCTATCTCCGGCTAAGTTCGAAGATGGGCCATATTGGTACACTCCTTCAAGTACCTCCCCCACAAAGGGTTAACTTTTAGTGAAATATTGATTCTTTAATACCTTCTATACTACTTACTCGAATCTTCTGAAATTTCACACATAGTATAAGTTTGTTAGTCCCTAACACGTCAAGAAAAATGGTCGAAGTGGCCACTCCTTTCTCACTTGTTTATGCTATTTTCGCGCCGGCAAAAAACGATTTTTTAGAAGAAAAATCTAATTTTTTCCAATTATTTTAACAACAATTACTAAACTTCTGTCTCCACGTGAAATTGTCGTTACTAAAATTTTTAGTAATGTAATTTCCTTTATTTTAAAGTTTATCCGCCTTTATCGGACATATACTTAGAAAAATATGGTCCAAACACTAAAGGCACCTTCCAAAAAATGGGAATTTTACAGAAGTTTTTTTTTTAAAAAATTTGCCATAAAAAATGTATAAAAGTATTTTTTTCGTGTAGGACACCATACTACATCAGAAAATGTTATGCACAACCCTTCGACAAGAATGTTGTTGCTTAGTGTAATTAGGTTATATGGAGGAGGAAAAAGGGATGTTTGACCAAAATTTCAAAATTCAACACCCTACTCGGACAGTCCTTAACCGATAAAATATGAACTGATTTAAAAAATTTGTACTTTGATGAATTCTTGCCTTAATTAAATACAAACTGCAAAGATTCAATTAAAATCTTAGAAAATATGGTATTTATGGCTTAAATACGAATATTTTGGAGCGACCTCTATAGTGTGACTATAACAAAATATGAACCGATTTGTACAATTTTTGGTGTGATGAATTCTTGTCAAAATAGAATACAAACAGCAAAGCTTCTGCTAAATTGCTTTAAAAATGTGGTATCTAGGGCTCAAAAGCCGTATTTTGGAGCGACATCTTTAGGGGAGCTATATCAAAACATTGAACGATATGGTCCATTTGCAATCCCAAACAACCTGCAACTATAAGAAATATTTATACCAGATTTGATTAACTTAGCTTTATTATTACGGACTGTAGCGTGATTTCAACAGACGGACGGACGGAGTTGAACATTTTAACCCTCTAGCTGCTTTTTGGTCCCTTTTGTGGACAAGTTTATAAATCACCCCTATAACACCTATCAAAAATATTCTACAAAAATATTTTCCATAAAATAATTCTCTGAAATCACAAAAACTCAAAGTTCAACTTAAATGACAAAAAAATAATTTTTCAAATTTTATCGTCCGATAACTCGTTAACTAGGCAAGCTATCGAAAAAATGTTCGTTAATTTTCCAAATCGAGGTTTATGGTGGTCGCCCTTTATAGTTCCCTTGTTAATCGTCATTCTCCTGGCGTATTTTTGACAGGGGAATGCAAGTGACGCAAGGTAGTTAGAGAAAAAATTATTTATTTTTGGTTTTTTATTTCATAAAACAGTAACTAGGTTTTTGTTATCAAGTCAGAATTTATTCGGTATAAGACCATATTTTTCAGTTACTTTCTGTCTATTGCAAAAATGTAATAGAAACAAATACAACAATTAGTAGAGAGTTTTAATTTCTTGGTAGAATTGACTGCAGTTTCGATAGACACCACTCTATCATCTCCAGAATTCAATAGCAATAGTGTATGTCTTTAATTAAATCAGCTGAAATACTTGTGGAAGTAGTACATTGAAACCGTATTTTGACGAACTAGGTCAACATACTAAAACTCTCATACCAATACATTGTTGTTTTTTTGCTTGGGAAACATAGTTATACATAGTTCTCCGAAAATTATTGATGTAATTTTACCAGTAAAAATTAATGTTTATCGATAAAAAGCCTGTTAATTGTTCTTCTTATTTTTAGGTGTTCTATCCAGAATCATGGTGGTCGCCCTTCCCTTGTTAATCGCCATTCCCCAGTCATTTTTTTTGACAGGAGAATGACGATTGACTATAAAAGTATCTATAATTTCGGGTTAAATACTTGCATTCCAAAAATAAGCATGGATCGGAACTTGGTTTTCGCAATGAAGTGAAGCACAAAAAAATGTTATAAAAAGTATTGAACTTTACAAAAACAGCGCCGGGGAATGACGCACGTGGGTGTGAATGCTCATTTCGAAAGGCAAAACGCGACTTACATTATTTTATTAATATTGTTGGCGCAAAACCAAGCACATGTTTATGTAGTCGATTTAATACTCTTAATAAAAAAATTTGAATTTTAAGGAATATAAGATTTGCCAGGGGAATGACGCAAATCTTCAGCGACAAAATATTATCATCCATAAAAATAGTAATTGTTAAAAAATGATAAACATTATCATTAAATATTGTATTTTACATTGAACCAATTTTATTAAATATATTTTTACTATTTTTGTCAAAAAATTTGGAAAAAATTAAGTGAAAGTAGAGTTAGACACAGCCAGGGGAATGACATTTGAGCACTTTGGTAGACAATTTTTTCATAATTTCATTTCACAAAAAATAATATTTTTCAAAAAAAATATTTACGGCCAATTCCACAGTCGCCGGTTATCCTATAGTTATAGCTGTCAAATTTTATGAAATGTTTATTCCTTAACTGTGAGTTAGCTCTAACCGGAGGTTGTGAAATTGGTGGGTTAGTGTCCGCAAAGGACCTAACGGGATTTCCATGATTTTGATATGATTTTGAAGTGACGTTTCGCCAATTTTTTATATTCATGATCTGTCATTTGTTTTTCATTATATTCCGTAGTGTTTACAATTTCATAATGGAGAGATATACGCAAGAACAACGTTTACAAATTATTCAATTTTATTATCAAAATAATCGTTCTCCAATTGCAACCTTTCGTGCGCTAAGTCCATTTAAAAAAAAAAAACACTTTCCAGTCGACCTACGACCTTGACACGCATGAGCACTAGTTTAGCTCTCGTTAAGAGCTATATTTTTGCCATTGACCGATTCCCGATCAGAGTATGAAGCCGCCGAGCCGAGCCGCCGATTTTAGCCGCCGCTGACCTATTTTCACCAGCCGAAGCCGCCGCCGATCTTTGCGGCTAAAATCGGCTGAAACACAGCCGCCGTTCTATATTTCTATAAAAAAAATATGGATAGATACAATTTACATTTTGCTAAGCAAATAGCTATATAGCAGATATATCGTCCCCTTAGTAGAAGAATAAAGTGTACGCATATACACTATAATTTTTTTATTGCATTCTAAGAATCTACGCAATTGGTTCTATATCTGGTGAAATTCTACTTCCACAAATTGGGTTATTGGGTGTTTGAAATTGGTGTATGTACGTATAGAGATAAAAATATTTTCGGAAAAAAATCAATGGAGTATTAAAGAATAGTTTAACATATAAATTAATACCTCCATTCTAAAGAATCAGTCAAGTTAAGCTCAAAACAGTAGAGGTCATTCTATTTAAACCACAAGGTTATTCCACACAAATTTAAAATTTCACTAAAACGTCGATTCGCCTCTCCTGGAAACAACCTGTTTCGACTTAAGCTATGTATAGACGAATAGCGGAAAAATGGAACCCTGTGAACGTATAACCGTGTGAACATACAATTTTTGTCTTGCAACGTTGGCAGAAAAGTATTTGTGAGATAATTTGCAGATTGTAAAATGTGCGAAGTTTATGCATGTGACAACGGCGCCATTGTCAGAAAAACATTTTTATTGGCCACTGTCTATAAAATATTTTTATTGGCAACCCTGCATATAAATATTTACAAAATATATTTTAAATAAAGGGTGAAGGTATGCCGTTAATAATGAAAAACAACATCAGCCAAATGGCCACCACGACCACGCTTACAGGACCATATCCTTTTCATGAAATTTTCCAATAACTCTTGGGTTTTCCGAGCCCCAGATGCGACAATTTTGCTTGTTGACGTAGCCACCGAGGTGGAAATGGGCCTCATCAGTTAAGATGATTTTTCGATGATTTTCGAATTTTAATAATTTCAATGCGTTGTTGAATCGTGTATCGTTCCATTTATAGTAATGGCGTAGTTTCTACTTGTCAAATCGTCGGCTTGATGCTATTTTGGTCCATACGCCATTTTTGCGTTTTTGGAGTTGATTATATGGGTTTTAAGCATGATCTCGTCTAGTTTTCGAGATATTGGTAGGGTAAATCGATTTAACTCTGATTTAAGGGAAATAACTTTTATATTTTTGTTCTATATCCCCATTTTTCTATCGCCTTATATTTTTTACTCACTATTTTACGTTCTTTCGATCACAATATGTAAATTACTCTCCTTTCATACCGACCTTCTCTGTGGCATGTAATACAAATACGAAAAATATTAAAATAAAAGTGGATATGGACCAAAATGCCATGTACAAAAATTGTTATAACTTGCTTATTTTTGAATATAATGGCATAGAAATGCATGGGAATAATACAAATACTGTTGGGAACCCTATGGAATAAAAAGTGTGTAACTCTTCAGTCCCGTTTTTACTCAAACAATAAATTGCGTTTTTTTCCGATCATACAAAATGGCGTATGGAACAAAATAGCATTAACCCGACGAAATGTCAAAGAATAAAAGCTTCAAAAGTGACAGCTACAGAAATACCGGGCGATTCACAATAACACCTCTTGTTGGAAAACCCTGTATATGAAATTGTAAGGGTTTCTTGCAATCGTCTTCACCTTTGCCTAACAATCTGTCTTTGTCCGTACATTTGCGGCACTTCAACAGGGTTAATAAAGTTGTCCGATCTGACAATCGTCTATACATAGGTTTAGCATACTTTGAAAATAGAGTATATCATAGAGCCTCCTAGCGGCATGGAATCGATGAGTTTTTTACCTCACAATATCTCACAATTAACTTAAAAACATCTATTATTTAAGAATAAATACCATAGCTTAACTTTTCAACTATTATTTTAAATGTTAAAATGTCTATCATAGAGCCGCCGTATGTCAATTTTATGTCGGCTTAGCCGCCTAGCCGCCGCCGCCGATCTATAATTTTCAATGGCATCCGCCGCCGCCAATTTTGGCTCGGCTTCATTCTCTGTTCCCGATCCGACGATAGCGTTAAGAAGCTAAAGCAAAAATAAACTTTCCGTTCACATTTGAAAATGATGCTGTCCATTTTTTTTAATAAAAAAAAACACTTTCCAGTCGACCTGCGACCTTGACACCCATGAGCAATATTTTTGCTCTCGTTAAGAGCTGTCTTTTTGCCATTGACCGACTGTGGCTAGGTGCCACACAGCAAATGATACAATTAAATTGTTTCGAGAAAAGTTTGGAGATTCGATTATTTCAAGAAATTGTGATATTCAATGGCCTATTTCTTGTGGGGTTATTTCAAGTCATTGGTCTTTCGAAATAATCCAGACTCTCTTCAAGCTTTACAAGTCAATATTGAACGTGCCATTCATGACATACGACTTGATTTAGTAGAAAATGTGGTCGAAAATTGGGTTCATCGATTTCGTTCCTGCAGAAGAAGTCGTGGAGGCCATTTGAATGACGGTTTATTTAGAACTTAATCGTATCGATTGTACTTCACATTAAATAAAAAACTTTTGAATTTCCTTAACAGTAAGTCTATTTTTTTTTTCAAAGAAATCATATCGCTCATACAGGAAAACCCTGTATAAAGCTTTGCAATAAATTGAATACCAAAGTGGAATGTGTTTTATTTTTTCTAATTTAAATACACAACGACTGAAAATTATCCGGTAATGTCGGTACCCTCTCTATCAGAATCCGTTGTTATTTTTTTTGTGTTCCACAGCGATATCTATTGTTTTAATGAACAAAGTTATTTTCATTAAATAAATCGATGAAAAACTCCTCAGTAGTTTTTGGACTGCCACTCCTGGATAGCCCAAAAACGATAGAACTACTTCCAAAAAATCAATGTCAAGGACGAGTGTGTCACGTTTACGTATTCCATTACAAATAATTGCTGTGTATTTTGTTTGTTTGTCGAGAAAATGATCCCAAGTTATTTTTTGTTGGAAATTCATTTGAACTCAATTCAATTCAATGCTGCTAAACTATATTTTTGCGTAATACTTCAATAGCTAGTTAGTTAGTTATACTTGTTGTTCTTGAACTAATTCTACGGCTAAAGAGAATCGAGGAGATTCTATTGTGATCAACTGGTAATCAAGGCAAGAAAAACGCAGTAAGCCATATGGCAACAGGCTGAGTTACATTGGTAATTGGAAATGCTTAATCATCAATGACATTGATAACAAATACGCTATGTATTAAAAATTATGTATTTTAATTAAATTGTTTTGTGTGGCAGATAATGACATACATTAATAATTTTATACCCTCACTTTAGTGGAGTGTAAGCGTTACACATCAAAGGAATGACCTAAGGCGCTAAGTATGTTTGAAGGAAATCAGTTGTAGGATATTTTTAATCATTTGAGCAATGTCCGTATGTCCATTGGCTCCATTTTGCCAATGAACACCTTTGAGTTCGAGGTCAATTTTGACTGTTGACTTCCTGTATTTCGTTTCCTATATCCATATAATACCTATTTCTCATAACGTCCAAGAAGACTTCTTGGAAAACCATGAATCTTTTGCTTTAAAAAAATAGGTCATCCTACACTAGCTATAATTCATTTTCTTCTGGATCTTCTTGGATATTATTTTTGAATATAATGGCATAGAAATGCATGGGAATAATACAAATACTGTTGGGAACCCTATGGAATAAAAAGTGTGTAACTCTTCAGTCCCGTTTTTACTCAAACAATAAATTGCGTTTTTTTCCGATCATACAAAATGGCGTATGGAACAAAATAGCATTAACCCGACGAAATGTCAAAGAATAAAAGCTTCAAAAGTGACAGCTACAGAAATACCGGGCGATTCACAATAACACCTCTTGTTGGAAAACCCTGTATATGAAATTGTAAGGGTTTCTTGCAATCGTCTTCACCTTTGCCTAACAATCTGTCTTTGTCCGTACATTTGCGGCACTTCAACAGGGTTAATAAAGTTGTCCGATCTGACAATCGTCTATACATAGGTTTAGCATACTTTGAAAATAGAGTATATCATAGAGCCTCCTAGCGGCATGGAATCGATGAGTTTTTTACCTCACAATATCTCACAATTAACTTAAAAACATCTATTATTTAAGAATAAATACCATAGCTTAACTTTTCAACTATTATTTTAAATGTTAAAATGTCTATCATAGAGCCGCCGTATGTCAATTTTATGTCGGCTTAGCCGCCTAGCCGCCGCCGCCGATCTATAATTTTCAATGGCATCCGCCGCCGCCAATTTTGGCTCGGCTTCATTCTCTGTTCCCGATCCGACGATAGCGTTAAGAAGCTAAAGCAAAAATAAACTTTCCGTTCACATTTGAAAATGATGCTGTCCATTTTTTTTAATAAAAAAAAACACTTTCCAGTCGACCTGCGACCTTGACACCCATGAGCAATATTTTTGCTCTCGTTAAGAGCTGTCTTTTTGCCATTGACCGACTGTGGCTAGGTGCCACACAGCAAATGATACAATTAAATTGTTTCGAGAAAAGTTTGGAGATTCGATTATTTCAAGAAATTGTGATATTCAATGGCCTATTTCTTGTGGGGTTATTTCAAGTCATTGGTCTTTCGAAATAATCCAGACTCTCTTCAAGCTTTACAAGTCAATATTGAACGTGCCATTCATGACATACGACTTGATTTAGTAGAAAATGTGGTCGAAAATTGGGTTCATCGATTTCGTTCCTGCAGAAGAAGTCGTGGAGGCCATTTGAATGACGGTTTATTTAGAACTTAATCGTATCGATTGTACTTCACATTAAATAAAAAACTTTTGAATTTCCTTAACAGTAAGTCTATTTTTTTTTTCAAAGAAATCATATCGCTCATACAGGAAAACCCTGTATAAAGCTTTGCAATAAATTGAATACCAAAGTGGAATGTGTTTTATTTTTTCTAATTTAAATACACAACGACTGAAAATTATCCGGTAATGTCGGTACCCTCTCTATCAGAATCCGTTGTTATTTTTTTTGTGTTCCACAGCGATATCTATTGTTTTAATGAACAAAGTTATTTTCATTAAATAAATCGATGAAAAACTCCTCAGTAGTTTTTGGACTGCCACTCCTGGATAGCCCAAAAACGATAGAACTACTTCCAAAAAATCAATGTCAAGGACGAGTGTGTCACGTTTACGTATTCCATTACAAATAATTGCTGTGTATTTTGTTTGTTTGTCGAGAAAATGATCCCAAGTTATTTTTTGTTGGAAATTCATTTGAACTCAATTCAATTCAATGCTGCTAAACTATATTTTTGCGTAATACTTCAATAGCTAGTTAGTTAGTTATACTTGTTGTTCTTGAACTAATTCTACGGCTAAAGAGAATCGAGGAGATTCTATTGTGATCAACTGGTAATCAAGGCAAGAAAAACGCAGTAAGCCATATGGCAACAGGCTGAGTTACATTGGTAATTGGAAATGCTTAATCATCAATGACATTGATAACAAATACGCTATGTATTAAAAATTATGTATTTTAATTAAATTGTTTTGTGTGGCAGATAATGACATACATTAATAATTTTATACCCTCACTTTAGTGGAGTGTAAGCGTTACACATCAAAGGAATGACCTAAGGCGCTAAGTATGTTTGAAGGAAATCAGTTGTAGGATATTTTTAATCATTTGAGCAATGTCCGTATGTCCATTGGCTCCATTTTGCCAATGAACACCTTTGAGTTCGAGGTCAATTTTGACTGTTGACTTCCTGTATTTCGTTTCCTATATCCATATAATACCTATTTCTCATAACGTCCAAGAAGACTTCTTGGAAAACCATGAATCTTTTGCTTTAAAAAAATAGGTCATCCTACACTAGCTATAATTCATTTTCTTCTGGATCTTCTTGGATATTATGAGAAAAATGCATCATATGGATACACAGCACATAAAATGAGTTATAGAAGCAGTAGAGTGAACTACTTATTTGCAGGATGCAGGACCCGAAATATAGGAAGTCAACCGTCAAAATTTACTTCGGAGTCAAAAGTTATCAAAGGGAAAAATGAAGCCATTGACAAACTATGAACAACGGTATGCGGTTTGTTTCGATACGAATAACAAATAAAACATATTTGGGCCGTATGTAGGGTGCACGGATCAAAAGAATTGTTGTTGTTCTGAAATAGTCTGTGCAGCTCCAAGACCGCCGTGTTCGAATGACAGACAATCTGACAACTTTGTAACGAACCAGAGAAGGAGAAAACAACAGCTGATTCCAAAATAAGTTTTCTCACTACGGCTCTAGCATTTTAAGTAATACTTCGTAAGATTTTGTGAACTAGTTTTAGTAATAATAAATAGATTTAAATAGTTGTTAAATGTAAATACGTACATCTTATTATTACATCGAAAAAAAAAACACCATTTAAAATGATAAGGTTTGATCTTAATAAAGGTTAATTATTGCAATAGTATCTTAGTCCCCATCTACATGGTACTTTTTTTTTAAGTAACGTATCGGCTTATTCTCTTTTGAAAAAGTATTTACGTTCACACGCGTACTTTTTTTCAATACTTAACTTATTTTCATTTGTTTTGTTTCGGCTTTTCCTGTGTGAATTGTTGTTGTTTCCAAGTGCGAACGAAAAACACAAAACGATGAGTACGATAAGTACGAGTACGGCATACTTTTTTTCCCCCCGTTTCCGACTGCTTCTCTCGCCCACAAAACGCCGATAAGTATGCTTAATACTTAAAAAAAAAGTATCATGTAAATGCAGACTTAGGAAGTCAGCTGATTTGTTTTCACACACTAAAGCTAAATACACACGATTTGCAGATCGGACAATATTGCCAGAAAAATGGCAATATTGTTTGTTTGTTTGTCGAGAAAATGATCCCAAGTTATTTTTTGTTGGAAATTCATTTGAACTCAATTCAATTCAATGCTGCTAAACTATATTTTTGCGTAATACTTCAATAGCTAGTTAGTTAGTTATACTTGTTGTTCTTGAACTAATTCTACGGCTAAAGAGAATCGAGGAGATTCTATTGTGATCAACTGGTAATCAAGGCAAGAAAAACGCAGTAAGCCATATGGCAACAGGCTGAGTTACATTGGTAATTGGAAATGCTTAATCATCAATGACATTGATAACAAATACGCTATGTATTAAAAATTATGTATTTTAATTAAATTGTTTTGTGTGGCAGATAATGACATACATTAATAATTTTATACCCTCACTTTAGTGGAGTGTAAGCGTTACACATCAAAGGAATGACCTAAGGCGCTAAGTATGTTTGAAGGAAATCAGTTGTAGGATATTTTTAATCATTTGAGCAATGTCCGTATGTCCATTGGCTCCATTTTGCCAATGAACACCTTTGAGTTCGAGGTCAATTTTGACTGTTGACTTCCTGTATTTCGTTTCCTATATCCATATAATACCTATTTCTCATAACGTCCAAGAAGACTTCTTGGAAAACCATGAATCTTTTGCTTTAAAAAAATAGGTCATCCTACACTAGCTATAATTCATTTTCTTCTGGATCTTCTTGGATATTATGAGAAAAATGCATCATATGGATACACAGCACATAAAATGAGTTATAGAAGCAGTAGAGTGAACTACTTATTTGCAGGATGCAGGACCCGAAATATAGGAAGTCAACCGTCAAAATTTACTTCGGAGTCAAAAGTTATCAAAGGGAAAAATGAAGCCATTGACAAACTATGAACAACGGTATGCGGTTTGTTTCGATACGAATAACAAATAAAACATATTTGGGCCGTATGTAGGGTGCACGGATCAAAAGAATTGTTGTTGTTCTGAAATAGTCTGTGCAGCTCCAAGACCGCCGTGTTCGAATGACAGACAATCTGACAACTTTGTAACGAACCAGAGAAGGAGAAAACAACAGCTGATTCCAAAATAAGTTTTCTCACTACGGCTCTAGCATTTTAAGTAATACTTCGTAAGATTTTGTGAACTAGTTTTAGTAATAATAAATAGATTTAAATAGTTGTTAAATGTAAATACGTACATCTTATTATTACATCGAAAAAAAAAACACCATTTAAAATGATAAGGTTTGATCTTAATAAAGGTTAATTATTGCAATAGTATCTTAGTCCCCATCTACATGGTACTTTTTTTTTAAGTAACGTATCGGCTTATTCTCTTTTGAAAAAGTATTTACGTTCACACGCGTACTTTTTTTCAATACTTAACTTATTTTCATTTGTTTTGTTTCGGCTTTTCCTGTGTGAATTGTTGTTGTTTCCAAGTGCGAACGAAAAACACAAAACGATGAGTACGATAAGTACGAGTACGGCATACTTTTTTTCCCCCCGTTTCCGACTGCCTCTCTCGCCCACAAAACGCCGATAAGTATGCTTAATACTTAAAAAAAAAGTATCATGTAAATGCAGACTTAGGAAGTCAGCTGATTTGTTTTCACACACTAAAGCTAAATACACACGATTTGCAGATCGGACAATATTGCCAGAAAAATGGCGGAAAAATGCAACCCCTTGAATTTACAAACGTGTGAACATAAAATTTTTGTCTTGCAACGTTAGCAGCGACATTATTTGCAGATTGTTAGATGTGCGAAGTTTATGGATGTGACAAGGACGCCATTGTTAGAAAAAACATTTTATTGACAACACAGTCTATTGAATATTTTTATTGACAATCCTGCTTTTAAATACAGGGTTTTCGAACAAGAGGTGTTATTTTGAACCACCCGGTATTTCGGTAGGTGTCACTTTCAAGCTTTTATTCTTTGACATTTGACAAGTAGAAACTGCGCCATTACTAAAAATGGAACGATACACGATTCAACAACGCATTGAAATTATTAAAATTCGAAAATCATCGAAAAATCATCTTGACTGATGAGGCCCATTTCCACCTCGGTGGCTACGTCAAATTGTCGAATCTGGGTCTCGGAAAACCCAAGAGTTATTGTTGAGAAGCCTCTCCATCCTCAACGTGTGACTGTTTGTTGCGGTTTATGGTACGGCGTTGTCATTGGACCTTACTTTTTCGAAAATGAGGTTGAATCAACAGTTACGGTGAATGGATTGCGCTATCGAGAGATGATTAATGATTTTTTATGGTCGGAGTTGGATGGTATTGATCTGGACAACGTTTACTTTCAACAAGACGGCGCTACGTGCCACACAAGCAACGAAACCATTGCTCTGTTACGGGAAAAGTTTCCGGACCGTGTTATCTCTTGAAGATAGAATTCGTGAGGCTATCGAGGATATAGGGCAGCCACTTTGCGATTTGGTTATGGAAAATTTCATGAAAAGGATATGGTCCTGTAAGCGTGGTCGTGGTGGCCATTTGGCTGATGTTGTTTTTCATTATTAAGGTCATACCTTCCTCTTTATTTTGAAATAAACATCCGATCATTTATCTCAAAAAATTGCATTTTTCTTTGAATACCAAAATAACACCTCTTGTTGGAAAACCCTTTATTTACAAAATATATTGTAAATACAGGGTGATCCATTTCGAGGTTCCCTACTTTTTTAAAGAAAAAAAACACAGAAAATTCAAATTGAATGGGGATTGTTTATTATCATTTGAAAGAACATTATTTGTCATTTAGTTTTTGAAGAGTATGTCTATCAATGTTGGCCGCGGCTACGTCTCAGAGGTACCATCCGTTGAGTCCAATTTTCGATGACTCGTTCGAGCATTTCGACTGGTAACTGGCGAATGACACGCGTGATGTTTTGCTCCAAGACCTGAATCGAAGCGGGTTTGTCCGCATAAACTTTAGACTTTACATATCCCCACAGGAAAAAGTCTAACGGTGTGATATCACACGATCTTGGTGGCCAATCGACCGGCCCAAAACGTGAAATTTTCTGCTCACCGAAGTGTTCTCTCAATAAATCCATTGATGGATGCAATGTGTGGGAAGTGGCGCCGTCTTGTTGAAACCAAATGTCGCCGAGATCACGAGCTTCAATTTCAGGCATCAAATAGTCGGTTATATAATGGTCGCCATTGAAGGTTACGTTCTCACCGGCATCATTTTTGAAGAAGTATGGACCGATGATTCCGGTACGTCGGATCGAGAATCGGTCAATGGCAAAAAGATAGCTAAAGTATTGCTCATGGGTGTCAAGGTCGTGGGTCGGCTGGAAAGTGTTTTTTTTGGATTTAAAAAAAATGGGCTTAGCGCAATCGGCGAACGATTATTTTGATAATAAAACTGAATAATTTGTAAACGTTGTTCAGGCGTAAGTCTTTCCATGATGAAATGCCAAACAAAACTTAACAAATATAAGATGACAGCATTACACGACTCACACGTGATCTGTCAAAAAAAGCCTATTGAAAAAAGTATCTCTACTTAGATCACCCTATATATGAAATGGTTAGGTTTTCTTGCAATCGTCTGAACTGTCAATTCACCTTTGCCTAACAATCTGTCATTGGCCGTACATTTGCAGCACTTTAACAGAGTTGATAACGTTGTCCGACCTGGCAATCGTGTATACTTAGCTTTAGAATTATTATTGGGAATCGTACGTCACTAGTTACAGCGTACTGTAAGTCCTGATTCACAAGAGGATTTTTTTTCCAAGCTAGGGTCAAAGTTTGTAGGAGAGATAGGCATGCGGAAAGAGCTCTATGCCTCTCTCTCTTATAAACTTCGACACTTGCTTGGAAAAAATCGCCTCGTGTGAATTAGGACTAACTAATAACGTAATATTATTGCGTGCCTATTTTAGTAACGAGCTTGGCTGTGATTTCAGTGACGATACGAATATTTTATACACATTTAGAGGTTATATTGTACCAAAATCTGACAAAATAGGCGTGTTTTTGTTACACCATAAGTGCTTAATTTGTATGGGGAGCTAAGCACTATTACTATAGAAATCCAAACCAATTTTTTTAATGGATAAATTCAGTCTAATAAATTGTCTTACGATCAAGTTTTTCCTGAACTGATGATAGGGTGA
Source organism: Eudasyphora cyanicolor (assembly GCA_963930755.1). NCBI lineage: Eukaryota > Metazoa > Arthropoda > Insecta > Diptera > Muscidae > Eudasyphora > Eudasyphora cyanicolor. The sequence goes on from OZ005737.1 coordinate 267,408,387, forward strand.
GTGGGGTAGGGGGACTTATACATGCAACATCACACCGCATAAGCAACATGTTTCATCCAACTTCAAACTCATTGCTATAACACATGAAGATTGACTGCGTTGAGTGAGTGCTAATTTCTTAAACAAGTGCGGCGTCGTGAGAATGTGTTTGTGTCTGTTTCGTGTTTATAAATGGCAAACCAAGGAATACATTTTAAGGCATAATAACTTTGTAACCTTGACCTGATTCTTAGAAATTACAAAAGCAAACTAATAAAACGTGGACGTAGACGCAGCTGAGGTGCGGAGAGCAGCAGCTTTGTCAGCCAGTTTTATAGGTGTGAGTAGGTATGAGATAGCCGTCGTTACTACTGCACATGACGATGTCGCACGATGTTCTGTGGAGACCGGTTTTGCTCTTGGATTCTAAAGATGGTGTGAACGAAAGAGAGGCAGACAGAGATAGACTCGTACATCGACGATAGTTGGCCTAACTAACTAAATGGCTACGCATGCGCCGTTTTCTTAGCGCTGTTGTTTGTGAAAATAATCAAATAAAATAATATAGATCGACATAGAGTTGCCATCATGCGCAACTGCACAAATGAAAATTAACCCCTTTTGTATTGCAATAATGTCCCTGAGTCAGTTTAGAACAGGAGTTCGGATGTCGACATTGGTGAATTTTCATCCAATCATTACGTAAATTGTTAGAGAGAGGCTTTTTGATCCAATGAGCATGAATATTTCGGAATTTTAAATCCTATGGATGCAAACATTTTTGACTTGTGTTAATGCTAAAGGTAGACACATTTACACACAAGTTAGTTAGAAATAAAATATATGTATTTGAAAATAAAACATAATAACTTACAAGTAATAAGTAAGATCATTTCAGTGGCATAAACCGACTAATGTTTTCTTTTGTGCCAAAAAATGCTAAATTTGGTTTGCCTTTCACCCCAAAAACGCATTTTTGTTTTCGTTTGTAAAAAAATGCTGCACTGTGAAAGCGTTTCGTTTTCTTGTGCAAAAAATGTCGCACTTGCGCGGTGCAAATATGCAACATTTCAGCCCTGTATTTAATCGAAGGGGTGGACGCTGCCCTACAAAACAGATCTTTTTCGGCGTCGAGCGAATAGCCTAATTAACCGCGTGTGTATGTGCGTATTTTTTTAGACAGATGCTTGATTTAGGTGACGCCGTAGAGTATTATGTCTTTTTAGTTATTTTTTTGTGACTAAAAGCCTAGCCTTTTGCATTTTTTGTTAATGGTCGATATAATTTTTAATTTTATTAGATTTATTGAATGTTTTCACATTCGAATTGTTCAGCTTTTTCTATTCTGACAAATAAAACGTGCTCTCTGACAAGTCAACATCATTTTTTAGAAAAGAAAACACCATAAGGTATACACCCTACCTCTATTTCGTTTCCTGTATCCATATGATGACTATTTCTCATAACGTCCAAGAAGACTTTTAAAAATTTTTACTTTAATCTTTTGTTAACTCGAATAGAATTTTTCTACAAAATTCCGTTGAAATTGTACTTTTCTACAAAATTTCCTAAAATAATATTTATTTTAAAAAGTTCCACAAATTTTTTTTTCAGCCCTGTATTTAATCGAAGGGGTGGACGCTGCCCTACAAAACAGATCTTTTTCGGCGTCGAGCGAATAGCCTAATTAACCGCGTGTGTATGTGCGTATTTTTTTTCTAATGCAGTTTAGACAGATGCTTGATTTAGGTGACGCCGCGGAGTATTATGTCTTTTTAGTTATTTTTTTGTGACTAAAAGGCTAGCTTTTTGCATTTTTTGTTAATGGTCGATATAATTTTTAATTTTATTAGATTTATTGAATGTTTTCACATTCGAATTGTTCAACTTTTTCTATTCTGACAAATAAAACGTGCTCTCTGACAAGTCAACATCATTTTTTAGAAAAGAAAACACCATAAGGTATACACCCTACCTCTATTTCGTTTCCTGTATCCATATGATGACTATTTCTCATAACGTCCAAGAAGACTTTTAAAAATTTTTACTTTTACTTTTGTTAACTCGAATAGAATTTTTCTACAAAATTCCGTTGAAATTGTACTTTTCTACAAAATTTCCTAAAATAATTTTATGGTTTTTTCTCACTGTGGAGTTGAGCTGAAGATCAAAGAATTCCTTCAAAGTGAAGGGAGGTATTTTTGAATAGTCAAGTGAAATAATATTTATTTTAAAAAGTTCCACAAATTTTTTTTTGTAGAAAATTTTGTTGAGATTTTTTTTATTACAAAATGTTGTTGAATTTACATTATCTTTAGATAACTTTTCCCTAATCCGTGATCATGTATATGACCACGGTTATTGGCCACTAGATTTCAGTTGAATTAAAGGATGTACATGCAATTGCAACGAAATTTTGTAGAAGAATTTACTTTTCGCAAAATTTTCTTAAACTTTTTGTAAAAAAGGGCAATTAGAAAAAATTGAATTTTGACAAAATTTTCTAGAAAAACAATTTTCTATACATTTATTTATCTTTATAGAAAATGCAAATTCGTTTTATTTATAATTTAGCAATAATTTTTTTAGATAAAGTAATTTCAAAGAAAATTCTCTAGAAAAATTAAATTTCTCCAAAAGTTTTGAGAAATATTAAATATAGACAAAATTGCCAAAAAAATGTGATTTCGAGATAAAAAAAAACTTTTGACAAAATATTCAACAAAATCGAAACTTTTTATAAAATAATTTAATTTCAGCACAATTTTCTAGGAAACAACTAAATTTTCAATAAAAATGTTAATTCTATTTTCAACAAAATAGTAAAAAAAGTAAAATTTTGAAGAAAAATTAAATTTCAGCACAATTTTCTTGAAAAGGGTAATTTTCTAAAAAGAAATTAGATACAGGAATGCATTTCCAACGATCTTTTTAACAAAAATGCAATTTTCAAAAACAATTTTAAGAACGGTCCATTTTTTAGAAAAAGTAAATTTCTCTAAAAATTTCGAGAAATATTGAATGTTGACAAAATTTTCTAGAAAAACGAAATTTTCTATAAAAATGCATTTTCGACAAAATTAACAAAAAAAATGTAATTTCAGGATAAATGAATTTTGACAAAATATTGTACAAAAACAAAACTTTTTATATAAAATAAATAAAAAAATTATTCAATAAAAATTTTAATTGTATTTTGAATAATGGAATATTTACAAACCTTTATAATAAAAGCAATAAAAATTATTCAATAAAAATTTTTATTGTATTTTCGACATAATATTAAAATAAATATCATAAAATTTGTAAGAAAATTGAAATTTTTTTGAAAAATGTAATATTTACAAACCTTTCTAAAAAAATCAATAAAAATTTCAAAAAATGTTATTATCGAAAAATTTTTTTAGTAAAAAAATTTAAATTTTCTTTATAAAAATGAATTGCAATAAACGAAAATTAATTTAAAAAAAATCTAGAAAAACGAAATTTTGGCAAAAAAATGTTTTTGTATATATTTTATAGAAAAAATTAATTTCCATTAAAACTTCGCTTTTAATAAAAGCAGTTCTAATGTAATTTTCTAAAAAACGTTTTTTATAAAATATGAAATTTCGATTAACTTTATAATAAATATGCTATTTCAATAATTTTTTCAGAAACATTCAATTTTTTAGAAAAAGTAATTACAGAAAAAATTTTCTAGAAAAATTTAATTTCAGCAAAAGTTTCGAGAAATATTAAATATTGAAAAAATTTCTAGAAAATCGAAATTTTCTATAAAAAATCAGTTGCATTTTCGACATTTTGTACACAATTTTGTTATAAGAAATGTAATTTTGACTAAATTTATAATAGATATGCTATTTAAAAAATTTTTGTAGAAAAATTAAATTTTTTAGATAAAGTATTTCAGAAAAAAATTTCTAAAAAAATGTCATTTCAGCAAAAGTTTCTAGAATTCTTTTAAAAAAATACCTATTGTATTTCCGGCAAAATTTAGAAAAAAAAATAAGAAATTCATCAAATTTTTAAGGAAAATAAATTTCAGAAAAATTTTTAGAAAAAAAAGAAAATTTTCTAAACAAAATAATTTCAGCAAAATTTTCTAGAAAAATCAAAAATTCTAGAAAAATGGGATTTGACAAAAAAAATATTTCCATGTCATGTGAGTAAAGGTTCAAAGGCAGTATCTTCTGATCGGGATGAAATGTGCACCAAGTTTAGTCCAATTGGATAGTATTTGGTCAAACGGCCCTTTATTTCCAGCCATATAATTTAATATATAATTACCTATTGTAATTATTTAGGAAATGTTGCCGAAAGTGTTATCGACAACTTTTTCTTCGCATTTTTTAAAAAATGAAAAAATCACAAAATTATTATTTGTTATTTTTTTTTGCGAAATTAAAATTAATTTAAATTAAAACTGTTTAAACATTTTTGTCAAAAACACATATTTTTATTTTTGATTTCTTTTTTGCTCAAAACCGATATGCTTGAAATGTTGTGTCATAACTTATATATATAATAGGATTAAACTAGGTGCAAGTCTAATCCCAATCAGAAGACATAGGCTTTAAAAATGCACTCACTTGACATGAAATCCCACATATGTGTCTACCGATTTTTCATCTAAAATCTATCTTGGAGGAGCATCTCGATTCATAAACGAATGTGAAGAAAATTTTTGATGTGTAGAAATGTTATATGCATAAGGAAAGCAAAAATATGAAAAATATGTCCGATGAAATTTCACAAAAATGTTTGTACAAAAACATTTCACTTTAACTATTTTAGTAATATTTATAATTTACAAATACATATTTTTGTAAAAAATTCTTGGATCGCTATAGTAGAGGCAACACTGGTTCCCACCGTATTCTTTGACATCATCGATTCGTGTTGTTTCATTTAATTTAGTTTCATTTCATTTCAATACGATGCAATTCGATTTAATTATTTCAAATGGCAATAATCTGTTACGTTAATCGAATTTTAAATTATGTCTCTCTAATGCGGTTTTTATTGAAATGCAACGCCGCATGTTTTGCTTAGCCTAGAGCGCAGCTCAACGGAATGACGGAGTTGGATGGCTGATGTCGTTTTTTCCATTTTTTTATTTTGTATTTTCTATTCGATTTTCAAGTTTATTTTCGAAATGAAATCTGTTCTAAATTCTAAACGTCGTTTGAGGTTTGTTTCATTTGCAGCAGATACTAAATCGAGGTGATTTCGTCATTGACGCTTGGCTAAGGTCAATGTTGCACTTGCATTTGCAGCGTAAGGCACTGTAGCGGTGGTGGCGGCGGCGCACACACAGTGTCACCGTTTCATTGTCAGCCAGTTTTCACTTTAAAGGCAACAATTTAAAACTAGAAAAAAACAAACAAGTGCCACCAATGACTCTAGATGTGTACGCGTACAGATACACATACATATATGTCGTACGAATTGCTTTGCAGAAGGTGAAACGAATGACTCACCATAAAATGAAAATCTCCTAAGAATATTATTGTTAGTAATAAAGTGTTGTAGATAATTATGATCGAAAATTAATAAAAGTCGAAACGGTTCATAACATTCGACACAAGCACTCATAACCTATTTTGCGTGTTTTGAAGATGTATGTGTGTCGTATGCCTAACGTGTTATGTGTAATGTTACTCATACGTACTACTAGGATGTCCTTATTATAGTTGCTTCACATACGATAGTCAGATCGGACAACGTTATCAACCCTGTTAAAGAGCTGCCAATGTACGGACAATGACAGATTTTTAGGCAAAGGTGAATTGGCAGTTCAGAAGATTGCACTTAAACCTTAGAATTTCATATATTTACAATATATATTGTAAATATTTATATGCAGGATTGGAAATAAAAATATTTCATAGACAGTGTTGCTAATACAAATATTTTATAGACAGTGTTGCCAACAAAATGTTTCTCTGACAATGGCGCAATTGTCAGATGCATGAACCTCGACCATCTTACAATGTCTTACAATTTATTGACGATGACTTTTCTGCCAACGTTTCAGGACAAAAATTGTAAATTCATACAGTTGTCAGTTCACAGTGATGCATTTTTTCGCCATTTTCCCGACAATATTGTAAGATCTGGCAAACGTGTGTACATAGCTTAAGGCTTATAAAGAAATTTGGTTTGTCTTATGTATATTCCCAAGATATACTCTCTCATCTCTTTAGTGGATATGAGTGGGGATCAATTTGTGTGGGTGGAAAAAAAGAACAAAGCTTCAGGCAAAAATGAAATCTACCGAAAATTTTAAGAATATTTCTCTAAGAAACCATTGGTCTAAAATGAATTCCTAGCCGGCGGAAATCTACTTCAAATTCTATGACGATCTATCCATGTGCGTCTGTCTGTAGACATCAGAAAACAGGTCAGACTGACTAACAGGTGGCTGACATTTTGCACAAACATTTGTTATTGCCCTGCAACAGTTGGTATTGCAATTGGTCGAAATCGGTCGAGGATTAAAGATTTTCCCCATACAAGAACTAAAGAATGGTCGCCTAAAAACTTCGTTTTTCAGCTTTATATCCTGTATTATAAGAGCTGGAAAGACGCAACTTGGTATGTAAGTCATTGGAACAGAAATAAATTGTTTTTTTTTTTTGGCAAAGTAGGCGGAGCCATGCCCCTTTGTTAAAAACGTTATATCGATCAGAGATCTTGGTCGATCTCAATAAAATTCAACAAATTCCATTGTATTGTCCCTAGGAACACCACAGCCGAATTTCAAATACATCATTTTCGATAAATTTCCCATGAAGAACATAAATATATACACAGGGTGTTTTGTTAGACGTGTGGTTTTTAATCTGGCAATACTTTTTTTCGGAGTTGGTCTTTTTGACAGCTGTCACTTGATTTATGCTCAGTTTGGTTTTCCATTTCATAATGAATAGACTTAAGGCTGGGTTAGGCAAACGTAACCGTAACGCCCCCGTAGCGTAACGAATCAGCTGATTCAATGTGACATATGGAAATCAGTGTAAACGATTAGCTAACATAAACGAAACGTAAACGGAAGGCCTAATCTTCTGAAATTTGATTTGGACGGTATGTTTACGTACATTTGCAAACAAATTTAGTAAAATAATTAAAAAAGAAAAAATAAAAGTACTAATAAATAAATAATAAAATGATAAATTAGCAGCAAATAAATATAAAATAAAATTAATTTGTTGCTATTTTTGTTGTGAATATCTGAGTGATACAGCACGTTTTTCAAGTTTTGGGTAATTGCTCCAGCGGGCAACGTTACGGCGGCGCTAAAGTTAAATTACGGTTAAATTTGCCTAACCCGGCCATTACTCCGGAACAACGTGTGTAAATCGTGCAAATTTATTACCAAAATAATGGTTCGGTTCGCGTGAAGCACCGAAATTTTTTTCAGCGATGAAGCTCAATTGTCGCATTTGGAGTGATGATAATCCACAAGCCATTGTTCAGACGCCGTTATATCCACAGAAATACATTGTTTGGTGTGCTCTATGGGCAGATGAAATGGTTTGGTTAGGTTAGGTTGAGAAGAGGAGGCGGTCAAATTCCGCCTGATGTCCTTGGACATACACATAAGCCAGTATTCGGCCTGTTGTGCGCTCCAATTGTTAATGAATGGTCCTTGGAAAGTTATTTTAGGAACTCGGTACTATCGACAGAGTCCTTAATCGTTTTCCAGTCTACGCACCTAAGTTGGGTCAGGTCTTGTATAGTATCATGGCAGAGGGAATCAGTGGTCCATATTTCTTTAAACATGAAGCCGGCCATAATGTTACAGTCAATGGGGAACGCTATAGAGCCATGAGTAATGACTTTTTCGTGCCTGAATTGGAGGATGTTGATGTGGACGACCTTTGGAGAGAACAAGACAGCACTACATGCCATACAGCCAACGAAACAATCAATTTATTGAAGGAAACTTTTGGTGAGCGCATAATCTCGCGTCGTGGGCCTGTGGCGTGGCCTCCAAGATCGTGCGGGCCTCTCGGCTGGGATTTTGTTCGAGCCAGCCCGGCGGCTACTTGCCCGAAATCATTTTTAAAACATAATGGCAAACCTGATCTTTATAATAAAGCAAAATTCTTGGCCATAACATTAAATTAAATATTAGTTCCCGATGAAGTTTGGTGCTTGTGTTCATGTCTTAATCGAGTATGATGTTGCCAGATTGGGCACCCTATATTTAGCAATATGGCATCCCATTTTTGGAGAGATTTTATCAATTATTGTGAATTAACGGGAAGAAGAAGAACAAAAATGGGAAATTATTTTAATATTTGCAAAAGAGTGTAAACAATTGAACATAGAATAGTAAATATATGTTTTATAAATACTTTTCACGAATTTTTTGTCTGTTTCGCACTGATCTTTCTTCGCAACTCATGACACCATTGCTACCAGATAGTGAAAATCCGCCACTTATTGCTTATGTGCCAGTTAGTGGAAGTCAGTTGTTTTCGTTGCAAAGTGCTAAACTAAAAGTGCTAGCTTGTAACGAAAACATGCCTTATATGCGTTTTATTTCTTCTTGAAAACCACAAAAAAAAACACCCGAAACAGTCACAAAATTCGTAAAATGTATTTACATATATTTACTTTCTATTTTCAATTGTTTAGACTCTTTTTGCAAATATTAAAACAAATTTTCCATTTTCGTTCTTCTTCTTCTCGATAATTCTCAATACTCGTAATTGACAACAATCTCTCTAAAAATGAGATGCCATACAGCGAAATATAGGATGTCCAATCTGGCAACACCATACTCGATTAAGACATGAACGCAAGCAGCTGTGATGTTATGAAAACACACCCAATTAAAATGTTCTATATTTTAAGTACAAAATATACTCATTTTAAAGACTAAGAACGCTTTTGATTTTATGACAAAATTTTTTTCTGAGCTGTTTTTTCTACTTAAAAATTTTTTATCCTTTAGTTTTTTGTCTCTCGTATAAAATTTTCAAAATTGATGATAGGCCCTTTTTCATTTCTGATGAAGAGATGTTTTTTATTTCATTTATTTGAAGAAGTACTATGTAACGTATGAAAATTGTATTATATGCCGCATTACTCTTCATGAACCATTCGGTTTCAAAATAATTACGATTAAGCCACAAAAATGTGTGTTACGGTCAACAGATTGCAAAAAAGTCAACAATTTATTTATTGTGGAAAACGTGTTTATAAATATTTATCAAAAATAAAATGGTGTTTATAAATATTTATCAAAAATAAATGGTCTTTATGGTAGATTCACCTATGGCGATTTCTTTTCTGCAAAAAAGGGTAACATTGACCCTTTGAAAGCATAAACGTTGGGGGATTTTAACATATGCCAACCCCGCTATCTCCCCTAAGAAATGAGAGCCTACGGTAGCCTGGCGTTTTGTAGGGAGAGTGGGCATACTTACTTGGTCGTGTCCATAACAAAACTATGATTGGTTTCCCATTGTTGTACAGTACAATAATGGTTTCCCATTCGGGAGTAGATGAGTGTTAAGGTTATTGCATTTGCATAGGCAATAACCTTAACACTCATCTACTCCCGAAAAAGCAGAATATTGTTCATGGAAAGATTCCATAGCAGATGAGATAAATCTATGGAGGTCAGCTGATCCTAAGCTGGTTGAAATGCGTCTCTTACTCAGTAGGTTATGAATGAACCTTCGTATACTGGCACCTACTGACACAGGGTTGCCAGAGTCGTGACTATTGCGGCTGGGTTTACACCAGATGCATAACCGGTTTTTAATACATATAACATGTTTAAGCATAAGTCGCTTAAAAAGCACTTATTGTTTTAATATTAATAGATCATCATGGTGCTACGTCTATTTTTTTAGCTTCCCTCTTGTCGTGGTCAGTCAGATCTTGTTGTTTTGATAGTGCGGCTGTTACGGATAAGTTATTTTTAGCCGCAGAAACTACATAGTATTTGTGCTAAAGGCTTCAAAAATTGATGTGAAATTTTTCCAGTGCCCTGGCTGTGAATCGAACCCAGCCCCTTGCCGTTCCTACTGAATGAAGGATAAAGATTATCATTGATGTTGGTCTTGGCAAGTATGCAGACTCTACGTCTTACATTAGCTGCACCTTGAAGCTGCTTAAATCCAGGCGTCCAAAGCCCCCAAATCATATATCCTCTCCTGCCTCTGATTGCATTAAGAGAGATTTATGGGCGGCGAAGGCAGCCTTAGAGTGGTGGAGGTTTATCTCCGGACCCTGCATGATCAGGATTCGCACCACCGTTATATCTGCCACGTCGTCGGTGTCCGCTAAAACCACATCCTCACATGATTCTTCCGATCCTGTGGCGAAGAGTTTCTCAACGCATCCAAGCGCATCGGAAAAGGATGCAGCCAGATGCAGCTCTGTTACTTGTGAAGAGCGTGATTCATCTTCAGATACTACACTAGTGTTATCTGGTAGGGCATTTTTTGAATCTCCTCCCTTATCGATCTTGTACACCTGGATTTTGATGGATCCATATGATAGCATGCCATCGCACTTGACGAAGCATAGAATAATTGCATCAATCAACTTGTAATTTCGTATGGGTTTAACTGACCGAACTATGAGTGACCCAACAAAGAATGCGTGATATCGAACAGGTGGACGTTCTGTTCGCTAACACGATAACAATTATTTTGTGGGTCCAAATGGAAGATTTGGATTTTGGGGACTTCTGCCTCCAAAACGACAGTATCACACTCCACCTCATTACCATGCTCGCTTGTCCTTTACAAACCTAATGCATTAGGGAAATACATTTTTGGGTTGGTTATCACTTATTTTATAATTCCAATGGTAATGGTAATCATCTCCACGTAGTTAACTATGGGGGTAAATGAGTAAAAAAACGATTGGACCTGTACTAATTTAAAAGTCATACAATTTTATTCCATAGCTTCCTCCCCTGCAAATAAATATTAATAACATCAACATTCTGCTAAGAACAGTCAAACTAGCAGTCCCACGGACAAACCAATTTAACAGTGGTCATTATACTAACATACTTGAAGCTCATATACATACAAATACGCTGTGCGGAAGAGAGCAACCATAGATAGAGAGAGAAGAGTATAACAATGTTTGGCGCATTATTTTTACGAGTACATTTAACCATTCGCTACTCTTCCTCCAATCAATGGTTCTCTTAACCCTGATTCTCTTATAAAGACGACGAGAGCTTACAACTCTTAAAATATATGGCTGCAATTAAAGAGCAGAATATATGAAATGCGTATCATCGGCATCGTCGTCTTATTTCGTTCGTTTATTTTGTTAGTTTTGTTATTATTATTATGTTTCTTAATATTGTGGTGTACATGGGCAGCGGCAGCGGGGAGCTTTCGGTGCGAAAATGTTATCAATTATTGGAAAAATTTTAGCAATAAAATTCGCAACTGTCATTGAAATTTTAATGTATATTTATTCATTGTAAATAGAGATATTCTAAGTACTGGATTTTTCTCAATATTTCAAATTAATTAGCTGAATGAAGGATGGGTAATGTGGACCATCTTTACTTAGTTTTATTTTCAAGTGATAAGTGCAGTTGCGATCGAAATAATAGCAGCACAACATTATATTATAATATTATATTATTTCCATATTTATATTGGAGCTGACCATTGACCATTTCGTTTGGATTTCGCTTGAAAAGGTGCAGCATTTTCATTTTTCCTGAAAAAAGAACTGTTCTAACAAATTTTGGAAAATTGCACTCAAGCTAAATTCGAGGGACATTTGTCCCTCTCGATTTTCCACTATTCCAATTTTGGTCTGTATCAAATGATATATATGTATATACCCTCTTCGTCTAAAGTGTGGTTATAATTAAGCCTATTTATTATTTTTTGGAGGAGGTACAATGTGTCGTATGAGTATGTATGTGTTATATGTAATGTTACCCATACGCATTTCTGGGATATTCTTATTCCAATAAAAAAAAGAGGAAAGTTGGTGGATTTGGTTTTACATTTGAAATACAAATGGATTATAATCATTAGGTTTGTTTGAGAGTAGAGAGTAGGTATAAAGCCAATTTGAAAGGCTGTGGCCAGAATTAAGAATCAAATTTTGTGCGAAGGCACTACTTAGGGGATTAAGTACTCGTATAACATAACTAAGTTAACGTTATACTATAGCATTGAATGCGAATCGAACTTACTTTTTACTTATTTTACTCCTTGATAATGATAATTTCACAACACTGCAGACATAAAACTTTTTCAAATGTAAAAGAAATCTGTTAAGATTTCTTTATTTGTATTTTCTTCAAATCATTCGTTAAAAAATCGTTGAAATTGAACTTTTATTAAAAATTTCATCGAATTTCATATTGCAGTTTTCTAGAACATTTCTTCAAATACTTTTTTTTAGTAAAATTTATCATTTATAGAAATTGTATATTTTCGTCCAAATTTCTCTGTTATTGAAAATTTCACCTAAACTGTAATTATCTAGAAATTAATGTCAAAATTACATTTTCTAGACAATTTTGTAAAAATTTCATTTTATCACAAAAAAATTTCTAGAAAAATTCATTACAAATGATTTTTTTTAGAAAATTTCATCAAAATATAATTTTTCTACGAAATTTCGTCTAAATGCTCTAGAAATATTCTTTTATCAAAATTAAAATTTTCTGGAAAATTTCATCATAATTTCATTATTCTAGAAAATTTCCACAAATAGCATTTTTTCATTGAAAACTCAATTAAAATTAAATTCTTCCAGAAAATATTATCGAAATTACAATTTCCAAGAAATTTAATTTAAAAAAAAAATTAATCGAAATTGCATTTTTCTAGAAAATTTCGTCAAAACTATATATTTTTTTTTACAAATTTTCATTGAATTTGCAATTTATTGAAATTTTTTTCAGACATTTAATTTTGTTGAAAATTTCGTTAAATTCCATTTTTTAAAACATTTTTTGTCATTTCAGGTCAGAAAACGTCAAATCGCCATTTTCTAGTTTTGGTACTGAAGATTTTTTTTTAGCAAATTTCATAAAAATTGAATTTTTAGAAAATTTCGCCAAATAGCATTTTTAGAAATATTCTTATATAAAAATTAGTTTTCTAGAAAATTCCATCATATTTCGTAATTTTAGAAAATTGCATTTTTTTATTAAAAATTCTTCGAAATTATATTTTTATAGAAAATTTCATTGGAAAATTCATTAAAATTAATCTATTCTAGAAAATATTATCGGAATTACAGATTTCTAGAAATTGCGGTTTTCTAAAAAATATCATCGAAATTAAATTTTTCTAGAAAATTTCATCAAAATAAAATTTTTCTACAAAATTTCATTGAATTTTTGAAAATTTCAATTGATAAAAATTCATTATAAATGCATTTTTATGGACAATTTATTTTTTTTATTTTTTTTATTATAATTTATTTTTTCTAGAAAATTTTTGTGAATTTTGCATTTTTCTAAAAGTTTCATAGAAATTAAATTGTTGTAATTTCTAGTTTTGGTCCTAAAAATCGTCAAAATATGTCTTGTTATTTCTTTTGTAGAAATTTTCGTCAAAATTGTATTTTTCTAGAAAATGTCATCAAAAAATCATTAATTTTCTAGAAAATTTCTTCCATATGTTCTAGAAAATTCCCAAATCAGCAGTTTTTATTGACCTTTTTTTCGGAATTACACTTTTATAGAAAACTTTGTCAAAATTATATTTTTCTAAAAAATATTATCAAAATTACAATTTCCAAGAAATTGAATTTTTCTAAAAATTGTTATCGACATTGATTTTTTTCTAAAAAAAAGTCGCCAAAATTAAAAATTTCAAAAAAATGTCATTGAATTTGCATTTTATTGACTATTTCTTTAAAATTGCGCGTTTATAGAATTTCATAGAGATTTATTTTTTGTCCATATATCATTTTTCTACAAATGAAATTTTGTTGAAAATTTCGTTAAAATTGAATTTTTCTAGAAAATTGTTCGCCAGTCATTTCAGCTCAAACATCGTCAAATCGCCTTTCTCTAGTTTGGGTTCTGAAAATCGTCAAAATATTCTATTATTTTTTTTTTTAGAAATTTCCATCAAAAATTAATTTTTCTGCAAAATTTCGCCAATATATCATGTTTCGACCAAATTTAGTCGAAATGTTCAGGAAAAATTATTTTATAAAATTTTTGAAAATTTCGTCCAAATAAAGTTCTAGAAATATTCTTTTATCAAATTTATATTTTTTAGAAAATTTTTCCATATTTAATTTTTTCATTGAATTGCATGTTTATGAAAACGTCATTGAAAACTTCTAGAAATTAATATCGAAATTAGAGTTTGCAAGAAAATGAATTTTTCTAAATTTCTAAAAAAAATTATTGAAATGGCATTTTATTTAAAATGTTGTCTTTATAGAAAATTAAAAAAAAATCAAAGTGATTTATTTTCCTAGAACATTTTTGTCCAAATTGCATTTTTCTACAACATTTTATAGAAATAACATTTTGTTGAAAATTTCGTCAATATTAAATTTTTCTAGAAAAATTTCTTCGATCATTTCAGGTCAAAAATCGCCATTTTCTAGTTTTGGTCCTAAAAATCATCAAAATATGTTATCGTTATTTTTTTAAATTTCATCAAAATTGTATTTTTCTAGAAAATTTCATCAAAATATCAGTTTGCTACAAAATTTCGTCGAAATGCTCTAGAAATATGATTTTACCAACAATTTTTTTCCACAAAATTCCATCATAATTTCGTTATTTTAGAAAAATTTCCAAAATTGAATTTTATAGAAAATTTTATTGAAAACTTAATTAAAATAAAATTTATTAGAAATTTTCGTCGAAATGTTTGCTGGAAAAAATTGCTTAAATTATATAAAGAAATCTTTGAAATGTTTATATTTCTTGTAAACTTTTTCAAACTTCCAGTTTTCTAGAATTGCTCATTAATAAAAATTGTATTTTTCTGGAAAGAATCGTGAAAATTGAATTTTTATAGAAAATTTCGTTCAAATTTCTCTTTTAAGCTGCATTTATCTAGAAATGTCGAATTTGTCGAAATTATATTTTTCTCGAAATGATTGTAAAAATGACTTTTTTATTAAAAATAAAAGTATTTTTCTAGAAACTGTCATTGTAATTTATTTTTTTTTTGCAATTTCTTCTAAATTGTATTTTCCTAGAAAAATTCGTTAATACAGCTTGTATTAAGATTTTATTTTTCTAGATAATTCCATAAAAATTTCGCTATTTTAGAAAATTTCCCCAAAATTAAATTTTTTATTGATAATTTCATTGGAATTGAATTTTATTAGAAATGTCACATCATTTCAGTTAAATTCTTCTAAATCGTGTAGAAAATATTATTGAAATTATATTTTCCAAAAAAATTGAATTTTTCTAGAAAATTTCGTCAAAAATTCAATTTTATACAAAATGTCTTTGAATTTAATTTTATTGAAAAAGTCGTCAAAATTGCATATTTATTTCTTCTAGAACATTTCTGTCGAAATTGCATTTTCCTAAAAAATTTCATAGAAACTACATATTGTTAAAAATTTCTTTAAAATTTAATTTTTCTAGAATTTTTTTGTCATTTCAGGTAAAAAATCGCTGTTTTTTAGTTTTGGTCCTAAAAATATTCATAATTTAATTTTTTCTGAAAAATTTCGTTAACTTAGCATGTTTGTAAAAAGTTCGCCGAAATGTTCTAGAAATTAATTTTTTCTACAAAACTCCATCACAATTTCGTTATTTTAGAAAATTTCACCAATTGAAATTTTTTTATTGATAATTTTGTCGGAATTTCATTTTTATAGAAAATTTAATTGAAAACTTAATAATTAAATTCTTCTAGAAAACATTATTGAAAATGCAATTTCCAAGAAATTGCATTTTTCTAAAAAATTTCATCGAAATTGCATTTTTCTAGAAAATTACGTCAAAATTAAATATTTCTAAGAAATTTCATTGAATTTGCATTTTATTGAAAGTTTCTTCAAAATTGCATATTTATAAACAATTTCAGA
Source organism: Eudasyphora cyanicolor (assembly GCA_963930755.1). NCBI lineage: Eukaryota > Metazoa > Arthropoda > Insecta > Diptera > Muscidae > Eudasyphora > Eudasyphora cyanicolor. Next base: position 267,424,407 of record OZ005737.1, read on the forward strand.
AACATTTATTTCTTCAAGAAAAATTTTGTTCAAATTGCATTTTTGTAAAGAAAATTTTCGCCATTTCAGGTCAAAAATCGTCAAATAGCAATTTTCTAGTTTTGGTCCTCAGAATCGTCAAAACATGTCACTGTTTTTTTCCTTTTTTAAGAAAATTTCATCAAAGTTGTTTTTTCCTAGAAAATAATCAAAATAGCATTTTGATACAAAATTTCATTGAAAATGGCCAAAATCTTCTAGAATTAATATTCTTTTATAAAAATTTTATTTTTCTAGAAAATTCCATCATAATTACGTTATTGTAGAAAATTTGTCCGGGTTTGCATTTTTATAGAAAATATCATTCAAAACTTCATTAAAATTAAATTCCTCAACAAAATTTTATCGAAATTAAAATTTTTAAGAAATTGTATTTTCCTAAAAAATTATAAAAAAATCGAAAATACAGCTTTCTAGAAATTGCATTTTTTTAAATATGTACATCGAAATTGTATTTGTCTAGAAAATTTCGTGAAAACTAAATGCATTTTTATAGAAAATATCAGTGAAAAAATTCCTTAACATTAATTTCTTCTAGAAAATATTATCTAAATACTATCTAAAAAATTTCATCCAAATTACAGATTTCGAGAAATGCACTTTTTTTTTGAAAAAAATACGTTGAAGTTGTTTTTATCTAGAAAATTTCGTCAAAACTAAGTTTTCCCAAAAAATTTCATGGAAATTGCATTTTGCTACAAAATGTCGTTAAAATTAAAATTTTATATTTATAAAAAATCCATCCATAGAAAAGTTCCCCAAATTACATTTTTTATTGATAATTTCATTGGAATTGTATTTTTATAGAAAATTTCATTGATAACATCATTTTAATTAAATGCTTTTAGAAAATATTACCTATATTATAATTCCCAAGAAATTGTTTTTTTCTACAAAATTTCATCAAAATTGCATTTTTTCTAGAATATTCGGTCAAATTAAATTTTTCTACAAAATGTCATTGAATTTAATTTTAATTGAAGAAGTCGTCAAAATTTCATTTTCATCATCAAAATATGTCATCAAAATTGCTTTTTTTCTAGAAAAGTTAATCAAAATATATTTTTTTTTTAAAAGGTCTTCGAAATGTTCTAGAAATATTCTTTTATCAAAATTTACTCAATCACAATTTCGTTATTTTTGAAAATTTCCCCAAATTGAATTTTTTATTAATATTTTTGTCGGAATAGCATTTTTATAGAAAATTTCATTGAAAACTTTATTAAACTCTTCTAGAAAAGATTATTGAAAATGCAATTTACAAGAAATAGAATTTTTAAAAAATTTCCCCAAATTGCATTTTTCTAGAAAATTTCGTCAAAATTAAATCTTTTTCAGAAATTTCATTGAATTTGCATTTATTGAAAATTTCTTTAAAATTGCATTTTTATAGACAATTTCATAGAAATTTATTTCTTCTAGAAAAATTTTGCATTTTTCTAAAAAAATTCATAGAAATAACATTTCGTTGAAAATTTAATTTTTGTAGAAAAATTTTCACCATTTCAGGTCAAAAATCGTCAAATAGCCATTTTCTAGTATTGGTCCTCAAAATATGTCATTGTTTTTTCTTTTTTATGCAAATTTCATCAAAGTTTAATTCTTTTTCTAAAAAAATTAATCAAAATAGCAATTGCTACAAAATTTCGCTGAAACGTTCTAGAATTAATATTCTTTTATCAACATTTTATTTTTCTAGAAACTTCCATCATAATTTCGTTATTTTAGACAATTTCCACGGAATTGCATTTTTATAGAAAAAATCAATGAAAACTTCAGTAAAACTAAATTCTTCTAAAAAATATTATTCAAATTAAATTTTTCAAGAAATTGTATTTTTCCAACAAATTTTATCGAAATTACAGCTTTCTAGAAATTGCATTTTTTTTTAATATGTACATCGAAATTGTATTTGTCTAGAAAATTTCGTCAAAACTAAAAGCATTTTTATAGAAAATATCAGTGAAAACTTCATTAAAATTAAATTTTTCTAGAAAATATTATCGAAAGTATAATATTCAAGAAATTGTATTTTGCTAAAATTTTTTTTTATCTAAATTACAGCTTTCTAGAAATGCACTTTAAAAAAAATACGTCGAAGTTGTATTTTGTCTTGAAAATTTCGTCAAAACTAAGTTTTCCTAAAAAATTTCATGGAAATTGCATTTTGCTAGAAAATGTCGTTAAAATTAAAATTTTATATTTCTAAAAAAATCGATAACAATTTCGGTATTTTAGAAAAGTTCCCCAGATTAAATTTTTTATTGATAATTTCATTGGAATTGTATTTTTATAGAAAATAGCTGGCCCCGGTCCACTTCGTTGCCCCAGACTTCAGATTTCCGATTCCGTCCATTTTTGGATCAATCACGAATACCGCCATCAAATGCATATACATAAAATAACAGCACTCTCTCTAACAAATTTTTCGAGATATGTTCCAAAAAATGGCTTATATGGGCAGGGTCACGCCACTTGGTCCGATCCCGCCCATTTTTTAACCAATTACGTAGACTGCCATCAAATGCATATTCACAAAATTACAGAACTCTCTCTAAAAAATTGTGCAAGATATGTGTCTAAATTTCGAAATTTGGCTTATATACGCGGGGCCACGCCAATTAGTTTGATCCGTCCCATTTCCTGACCAATCACGTAGACTGCCACCAGATACATATACACAATATACAGCGCTCATTTAAACAAATTGTGCAAGATATCTCAATTTCAAAATTACGTTTATATGGGCGGGGCCACGCCCTTTGGTTGAATCACACCCTTTTTTGTTTAATCACGTAGACTGCATGAGATGCACAAAATTACAGCACTCTCACTAACAAAATGCGGTGCCATGTCCATTGGTCTGATCCCGCCCATTTTTGGATCAATCACGTAGACTGTCATCAGATACATATAAACAAAACTGCATCACTCTCGATAATAAATTGTGCAAGATATCTCAATTTCAAAATTTGGTTTATATGGGCGGGGCCACGCCCATTGATCCGATACCGCCACTTTTTAGACCATTCACGTAGGCTATCACCCAAAACATATGCATAAAATTAGAGCACTATCGCTAACAAATTGTGCATGGTCTATCAATTTCAAAATTTGGCTTATATGGGCGGGCCACGACCATTAGTGTGACCCCGCCCATTTTTGGCCAATCACGTAGACTGCCACCAGATATATATGCACATAATTCCAGCACTCTCGCTAACAAATTGTGCAAAATATCTCAATTTAACAATTTGGCTTATATGGGCGGAGCCACTCCTATTGGTACGAACCCGCCCATTTTTGGACCCATCACGTAGATCGCCAACGGATATATATATACACAAAATGCCAGGTCTCTCGCTAAAAAATTGTGCAAGATATGACATTTTTAAAATTTAGCTGATATGGGTGGTGCCACGCCCATTAGTCCTATCCCGCCCATTTTTTGATCAATTACGTAGAATGCCACCAGATACATATACACAACATTGCAGCACTCTCGATAGCAAATTGTGCAAGATATCTCAATTCAAAAATTTGACTTATACGGGCGGGGCCACGTCCAATGGTCCGATCACGTGTACTACCAATAGATACATATACACACAATTACAACACTCTCTTATGAATTGTGAAAAGTATCTAAATTTCAAAATTTGACTTATATGGGCGGTGCCACGCCCGTTTGTCCGTTTCCGCCCATTTATAAAACAATCATGTAAACTGGAAAAATATACATATGCACAAAATTACAGCACTCTCGCTAACAAATTGTGCAAGTTAATTCAATTTCAAAATTTGGCTTATATGGGCGGGGCCACGCCCATTCGTCCGTTTCAGCCCATTTTTGGACCAATCACGTAGACTACCACCAGATACATATTCACAAAACTACAGCACTCTCGCTAACAAATTGTGCAACATAAGTCAATTTCAAAATGTGGCTTATATGGGCGGTGCCACGCCCATTGGTCCGTTTCCGCCCATTTTTGGACCAATCACGTATACTACCACCAGATACATATGCAAAAAATTACAGCACTCTCGCTAACAAATTGTGGAAAATATTTGAATTTCAAAATTTGCCTTATATGGGCGGGGTCACGCCCATTGGTCCGATCCCACCCATTTTTGGACCAATTGTCCAAAAATTGTGCAATATATATCAGTTTAAAAATTTGGTTTATAAGGGCGGGGCCACGCCCATTGGTCCAATCCCGCCCATTTTTGGACCAATCACGAAGACTGCCACCAGATACATATGCACAAAATCACAGCTCTCTCGCTAACAAATTGTGCAAGATATCTCGATTTCAATATTTGGCTTAAAGGGCGGAGCAACGCCCAGTAGTCCGAGCCCGCCTATTTTTGGACCAATCACGTAAGTCGCCAACAGATATATATAAACAAAATTACAGCTCTCTCGTTAACAAATTGTGCAAGATATCTCAAATTCAAAATTTGGCTTATATGGGCGGGGCCACGCCCATTGGTCCGATCCCGCCCATTTTTGGACCAATCACGTAGACTGCCACCAGATACATATGTACAACATTACAGCACTCTAGTTAAAAAATTGTGCAAGATATTTCAATTTCAAAATTTGGCTTATATGGGCGGGGCCACGCCCATTCGTCTGATTCCGCCCCTTTTTGGACCAATCACGTAGTTCGCCAACAGATATATTTACCCAAAATTACAGCTCTCTCGCTAACAAATTGAGCAAGATATCTCAAATTCAAAACTTGGCTTATATGGGCGGGGCCACGCCCATTGGTCCGATTCCGTCCATTTTTTAACCAATCACGTAGAGTGCCACCAGATACATATGCACAAAGTTACAGCTCTCTCGCTAACAAATTGTGTCAGATATCTCGATTTCAAAATGTGGCTTAAAGGGGCGGAGCCACGCCCATTAGTCCGACCACGCCCATTCTTGGACCAATCACGTAGACTGCCTCCATATATATATATACAAATTTGTAGTTCTCTCACTAACAACTTGTGCAAGATAACTCAAATTCAATATTTGGCTTATATGGGCGGGGCCACGCCCTTTGGTCCGATCCCGCCCATTTTTTGACCAATCACGTAAGTCGCCAGCAGATATATATACACAAAATTACAGCTCTCTTGCTAACAAATTGTGCAAGATATCTCGATTTCAAAATTTAGCTTAATGGGGCGGGGCCACGCCCATTAGTCTGACCCCGCCCATTTTTGGACCAATCACGTAGACTGCCTTCAGATATATATAAACAAAATTACAGTTCTCTCGCTAACAAATTGTGCAAGATATCTCAAATTCAAAATTTGGCTTATATGGGCGGGGCCGCGGCCACGCCCATTTGTCCGATCCCGCCCATTTTTGGACCAATCACGTAGACTGCCACCAGATACATATGTACAAAATTGCAGCACTCTCACTAACAAATTGTGCAAGATATCTCAATTTTAAAATTTGTCTTATGTGGGCGGGGCCACGCCCACATAAGACATCTAGAAATGCGGAAAAAAACAATTTTTCTAGAAAGTTCCATCATAATTTCATTATTTTTTGAAAATGTCTCCAAATTGCATTTTTTTATTAAAAATTTCATCGGAATTGCCTTTTTGTGGGAAATTTCATTGAAAACTTATTTAAAATTAAATTCTTCTAGAAAATACTATCGAAAGTAGTTTTTTAGAAATTTAATTTTTTTTCGAAAAATGTCGTCGAAATTGGATTTTTCTCGAAAATTGTGTCAAATTTTTATTGATAACATGCTCAGAATTGCATTTTTATGGAAAATTTCTTCTAGAAAATATTATCGAAATTACAGTTTGAAGAAAATTTTGTAAATATTAAATTTTTCTACAAAATTTCATGGACAATTTCTTGAAAATTTAATTTTTATAGACAATCTCATAGAAATTTAGTTTTTCTATAAAAAAATTTCTAGAAAATTTCGTCAAAATTAAATTTTTCATAAAAATTGTATTGAATTTGGATTTTACTTAAAATTTCGTCAAAATTGATTTTTTGTAATAAATTTCAAAAATTTATTTTTTCTACAAATTTTTGTCGAAATCGCATTCTTCTTCAAAATTTCATAGAAATTACATTTTGTTGAAAATTTCGATCAAAATTCAATTTTTCTTTAAAATTTTCGCCAGTCATTCGCCATTTTCTAGTTTTGGTCTTGAAAATCGGCAAAATATTATTGTTATGTTTTTAAATTTCATCATAATTGTATTTTTCTAGAAAATTTCATCAAAATATCATTTTGCTACAAAATTTCTTCGAAATGTTTTAGAAATATTATTTTATCAAAAATTTTTTTTTTCAAAACAATTATATCATTATTTTAGAGAATTTATCAAAATAGCTTTTTGTTAGAATATTTCAAAAAGATTTATTTTGTTTTAGAATTTTTTTTAATTTTTTTTAGAAATTACATTTGTTGAAAATTTTATTAAAATTCAATTTTTCTAGAAAATTATTTGTCAGTTATTTCAAGTCCATAACCGTCAAACCGAAATTTTATTTTCTCTCTTAATTTTTTCGGAATTATATAATATTATCAAAATAACAGTTTTCAAAAAAACTTAATTTTTCTAAAAAAAAAATCATCGTTTATCAAGAAAATTTGTTAAATATTAAATTTTTAAATTTTTTTTTTTAAATTTTTCGACAAAATTTTCTTGAAAATTAAATTTTTATAGACAATCACATATAAATTTACTTTTTCGATAAGTTTCTTTATAGAAAATTCGACAAAATTAAATTTTTCATAAAAATGTCATTAAATTTAGATTTTACTAAAAATTTCGTCAACGTTTAATTTTTGTAGAAATTTCATAGAAATTAAATTTTGCTGAAAATTTCGAATATATTCAATTTTTCTAGAAAATTTTTGGTCAGTCATTCGCCATCTTCCAGTTTTGGTCTTGAAAATCGGCAAAATATTTTTGTTATTTTTTTTTTAGAAAATTTCATCAAAATTGTATTTTTCTAGAAAATTTCATCAAAATATCATTCTGCTACAAATTTTCTTGGAAATGTTCTAAAAATATTATTTTATCAGAATTTTATTTTTCCAGAAAAATACATAATTATTTTAGAAAATAGGATTTTTGTAGAAAATTTCATAGAGATTTATTTTTTAGAAACTTTTTGTCAAAATTGCATTTTTCTATAAAATTTTCCAGAAATTAAATTTTGTGGAAAATTTCTTTAAAATTAAATTTTTCTAGAAAATTGTTCGCCAATCATTTCAGGTCAAACATCGTCAAATCGCCATTTTCCAGTTTGGGTCCTGAAAATCGTCAAAATGTTCCATTGTATTTTTTTTAGAAAACGTCATCATAATTGTGTTTTTCTAGAAAATTTCGTCACTATATCTACTACAAAATTTTGTTCAGGAAATATTATTTTTTAAAATTTCTTTAAAATAACGTTTTATAAAAATTAATATTTTTTTGGAAAAATTTTCCTTATTTAATTTTTTTATTGCAAATTTCATCGGAATTGCATTTGTATAGAAAATGTCATTGAAAACTTCTAGAAAATATTATGGAAATTAGAGTTTCAAGAATATTAATTTTTCTATTTTTTTAAAAATTTTTCTACAAAATTTTATTAAAATTGCATTTTATTTAAAATTTTGTCTCTATAGAAAATTAAAAAAAATCGTAGATATTTATTGTTCTAGAAAATTTTTGTCTAAATTGCATTTTTCTACAAAATTTCTTAGAAATTACATTGTGTGGAAAATTTCGTCAAAGTTCTAGAAAATTTCCTTTAGTCATTCGTCATTTTCTAGTTTTGGTCCTAACAATCGTCAAAATATGTCGTTTTTTTAGAACATTTTTTAAAAGTAGAATGTTTCTAAAAAATTTAGTAGAAATGTTCCAGAAATATTCATTTATCAATATTTTATTTTTCTAGAAAATTCCATCACAGTTTCATTATTCCAAAAAAAATCCAAAGAAGTGGATTTTTTAAAAAAAATTATTGAAAATTTATTTAAAATTATATTCTTCTATAAAGGCATTTTTTTTAGGAAATTTCCCCAAAATTGAAATTTTCTGGAAAAAATCGCCTAAATTGTTGTTTTTTATAAAGAAACTTTGAAATTTATTTTTCTTGAATTTGTTTTCAAAATTCCAGTTTTTTAGAACTGAAATTTTGAGTAAAATTAATCATTAATAGAAATTTTTAGTAAAATTAATCATTAATAGAAATTGTATTTTTCTGGAAAATTGATTTTTTTATAGAAAATTTCGTTCCAATTTGTCATTTAAACTGCATTTTTCTAGGAATGTCGAAAAAATTCATTTTCTAGAACGTTCCATCATAATTTCATTATATTAGAAAATTTCTGCAAATTGCATTTTTTATTAAAAATATCATCGGAATTGCATTTTTATAGAAAATTTCATTGAAATCTTATTTAAAATTAAATTCTTCTAGAAAACACTATCGAAATTAGTTTTTTTAGAATTTTTTTTTTCGAAAAGTTTCATTGAAATTCTATTTTCTATTTCTATTTTACATAGAAAACTTCATTAAAATAAATTTTTCTAGAAAATATTATCGAAATTATTATTTCAAAGAAATTGCATTTTCCAAAAAATTTCATCCAAATTGCATTTTTCTAGAAAATTTCGTAAAAATTAAGTTTTTTACAAAATGTCATCGAATTTTAATTTTATTGAAAGAAAATATTATCGAAATTATAATTTCGATGAAATTGAATTTTCCAAAAAATGTCATCCAAACTGAATTTTTCTAGAAAATTTCGTAAAAATTAAGTTTTTTACAAAATGTCATCGAATTTTAATTTTATTGAAAGAAGATATAATCGAAATTATAATTTCGATGAAATGGCATTTTCCAAAAAATGTCATCCAAACTGAATTTTTCTAGAAAATTTCGTAAAAATTAAGTTTTCTACAAAATGTTATCGAATTTTAATTTTATTGAATGAAAATATTATCGAAATTATAATTTCGAAGAAATTGAATTTTCCAAAAAAATCCATCCTAATTGCATTTTTCTAGAAAATTTCTTAAAAATCAAGTTTTCTACAAAATGTCATAAAATTATAATTTTATTGAAATAGTTGGCAAATAGACAATCTCAGTCATTAATTTTTTCTAGAAACTGTTCGTCCAGATTGCATTTTTCTACAAAATGTTATAGAAATTACATTTTGTTGAAAATTGCTTAATTTTATTTTCCAAGAAAATTGTTCGTCAGTCATATCAGGTCAAAAATCGCCAAATCGCTATACTCTAGTTCTGGTCCTGTAAATCGTAAAATATGTCATTGTTATTTTTTTTAGAAAATTTCATCAAGATTTATTTTCCTAGAAAATGTTCTCAAAATATCATGATGTTCTAGAAATATAATTTTTTATTTTTTCAAAATAATATTTATCTAAAAAAATCATTTATTTGGTTATTTACAAAAATTTGTTCATTGATTTCATCGGAATTGCATTTGTATTGAAAATTTCAGTGAATACTTCGTTAAAATTAAATTCTTAATTTTTATCGAAATTACGATTTTCTAGAAACTGAAAATTAGAAGTAATAGAAAATTAGACGAAATAAAAATTACATTTTGTTAAAATTCCATTTTTCTAGAAAATTGATTTCAGATCAAAAATCGTCAAATAGTTTGGGTCCTGATTTGCATTTTATTGAAATTTTTTAAAAATTCTTTTTTTATAAACATTTTCATAGATTTATTTTTTCTAGAAAACGTTTGTCAGAATTGCATTTTTCTAAAAAAAATTCATAGAAATTAAATTTTGTTGAAAATTAAATTTTTCTAGAAAAATGTTAACGAAATTTTCAACAAAATTTAATTTCTATGAATTTTTTTAGAAAAATGCAATTCTGACAAACATTTTCTAGAAAAAATAAATTTCAGGTCAAAAATAGTCAAATCACAATTTTTATGTTTTGGTCCTAAAATCGTTAAAATGACGATAAATCATTACCTTATTTTTATAAACATGTTCATAGATTTATTTTTTCTAGAAAATAATTCCATTTTTCTAAAAAAATTCATAGAAATTAAATTTTGTTGAAAATTTTTTTAAAATTAAATTTTTCTAGAAAAATGCATTTCTAGAAAAAATAAATTTCAGGTCAAAAATAGTCAAATCACAATTTTCATGTTTTGGTCCTAAAATCGTTAAAATGACGATAAACCTTTACGTTATTTTTATAAACATTTTCATAGATTTATTTTTTCTAGAAAAGAATTGCATTTTTCTAAATGGTCTTCATTTCAGTTCAAAAATCGTCAAATCGCAATTTTCATGTTTTGGCAACACTGTAGGTGCAGTTAATTGTTTTTCCTGACTTGAAGAGATTATTTATAGAAAATTCCGATTTTTAGATGTGACAATCTTGTGCTCCAGTAGCCTTCAGTAGAGTGTCATGCATTCGAGCTTGACCGCCTAGAATGTTTGTTGGTTTTCTGCATTATTTATTTGATTGGAAAATCTCTGTTCATTTTCAAAATTAGGTCATCTTTATTATTCGCTGCGCTTTAACGTATTCAAGAAGCAAATGCACAACTTTATGTGCCAACAAATGGATGGTATGCATACGTATGTATGTATGTTCGTCTGCATTTGTGTGTGTGTGTGTGTTTGAGTATAAGTGTGACCAAACATGTGCGTTCACTTGCAGTTTCTTTCTGTGAATGTATAGACACAATTTAATAGTTTGCCATTGTTGTCGTTATTGTTGCTGCTGTTATTGTTGCTGCTGGTAACTAAGAGTACTGAAAACAGAATTATTGCAATTTTGCCTCAAGTCTTAAATTAAATTGTGTGTACAATATGGTAAATTTGCAGCGGCAACAACAACAACAACAACAACAACAACGGCAACATGGATGCTGTATAGCAATAAATAGGCAGCAACAGGCAAAGCAACGGGAGCAAAAAACAAGAAACAGAAATTGAACAGAAATAAAAACGAGTTCAAGCATCACACAGAATATTAGAAAAATTGAAAATTGTACAACAAAAATCCCATAATGATGTCTTCACGAACATACAAACATACGGACAAACATACATACATCGCACTCACATAATACATACTGACATTTGCACATACTTACTAGTTTGTATGTACGAATGTATGTTTGTATGTACTTTGCAAATTATAGAACAAGAATGTTTACATATTGTTCTACTGCGACCAGCACCAGCAGTACTTGTCTACTCAACAACGCCAGCAGTAGCAGCAGAGCAGCAGCAGAAGCAACTGAATTCTACATATGCCAAGATAAGCATCAATAACGTTCCGAAATAGTACATAAATACAATAGCAACAACAAGAACAGCAACGGCACAAGCAGCAGCATCAGCCCAACTAAACAGCCTTTAACTATGGACTAAGCAACACTCGTACACACACACACACTCCCGCATACACTGCACACTACATGCGAGTCAAGGAAACGAAGAAGAAGAAGAAGCTGAGGAAGAACCAATGAAGGCAACAGTACTAAAAATTGCTCACAAAAAAATTCAAAACGAACACAAAAATCAACAACAAGAAATAAATAGAAGAAGAACAAAACCAAAGAAAATTTGCAATATGGATGTCGACAAGTGGGTGACGTTTACTGCAAGATTAAATTAGAACACAACACACCACAGAGTACAAACGCACTCACACGCGCTCATAGAGATGCCCACCCCGCCATGCACCCAATACCATAGACGGCGGCAGACTCACTCACACAGTACACAACAGATCAGAAATTACTGCAAAAAAGAAGAAAACAAAAAATGCGCCGCAGACTGCATTATGTTTGTCAGACAGTGAGAAAAGGAATTACTAAGAATGTATGTATGTATGCATGTGTTTGCAGTTGTGCGCCTTTTTCATCGTTGCACAAGAGACCAGGCCACGACAAACACACACACGCAGACACATAACGAAGGCATACTCTCGTAACATTGCCAAATGCACATAACACAGGCAGTTAGACAAACTGATGTACAGACATCCATACATATCTATGTATGTAAGTGCAAGTAATGGGCAACAGTTATTGAGAAACTAAAGTAAAACGCATAAAATGAGAACATTATGAAATCAAGCAAAGTACAGATGAATAGAAACCTAAACATATGTGCATACATACGTACGTAAGTATGTACGTATCTTTGTATATGCGTGCAAATACACACTCCAAAAATATTGTACCCCTGGAATTAGAGGAATTTGTGCACACCAATAACACTTCAGCGCTACATTCATACAAAATACGTACGACTAAAGTGTAGCCTCACTTTGTGAGAGATTCAGTATCGCTCAAGAGCGACATGACTCAAAATTTAAAATTTTTGAGGTTACCTTATAGAAATGCGAATTTTGGAAATATCCATAAATTAATCTCAGATAATTTTTGTTAAAAAGTAAACAACCATATTACGCAACAAAATTAACCCTTGGGGCAAAACATTTTTATACGATTTTACGCTATTTTTATGGTTAATTAGTTATATGGATGGGAAAAAGGACCGTCTGAGCGAGGTTTAGCTGTGATTACTCGGTAAAAACTCCACCTCTAAGAGGAATAGCTTCTTCCAAACAAATAAGAATTTGTCCTCACTTCTGTTATTCAACTCGAAAAATCCACGTCAAGTAATAATCACACACTGAAAAAAAAATTTGGAAATATCTCTTTCACTTAGAAACAGTGGTTTAGTAACAGTCAATTAACAAACTGGAAAAAGCAGATTTTTCCAAAAAAAAAAATCCTGGGACAAAAAAAACATTAAAAATAGAAAAAAAATCCTAAAAAAAATATTTTATTTTATTTTTAAAATTTTGCATCCTAGCGAAGAAAATAATGTATACCTTTTTTCAAAAAAAAAAAATCCTGGGACAAAAAAAAACATTAAAAATATAAAAAAACCTAAAAAAAATATTTTATTTTATTTTTAAAAAAGTTTGCATCCTAGCGAAGAAAATAATGCATATTTGAATATATATATATATAAATGTAAAAATTATAGCCCTTTTGGTCGAGGTAAGAGAATTTCAAAAAATCTTTTTTTTTAAATTTCAGTTTAAATAGCGATTTTATTTATTACTTTTATTTATATTATGTACATTTCAGTTTATTTACATGAACAAGTTTCATTAGAAGTAATTGAGAGCCCTCTGTTGACGTTTGTAGATTTAGGATTTCCCATCATTCTTTCATCCCAGTGCACTTGGTAACGCCGCTCGATGGACTTCAATTCTTGGTGAAACCTTTCGCCATGTTCGTCAGTTACGTCGCCAAGATTTTCGGGGAAAAAGTTTAAATGAGAATGCAAGAAATGCATTTTGAGGGACATATTTACACCTGTTGGAATACATGAAGCGGAAAATAAGTTGGAAGAATACGTATGTGTTATATACATAAATATAAAAAAATATATTTCTAACCAATTTTTTCATAATTTTTTAACAAATCATTAATCATTGTTTTATATTGCGGGCTTTTATTGGATCCAAGGAAATTTGAAACTACTAGCTTAAACGACCTCCATGCTGCAATATCATCCGACGTCAAATATGATTCGAAATTCACATCTTTCATCAGTTTCCTTATTTTAGGCCCATCAAAAACTCCCTCTTCGATTTTGTGAAAAGAAAGACTTTTAAATAAACTTTTCTATCACATTGCATATCATGTTTTATGGAGGGTTACGAACGGCCATAAAACCTCGTCCTGTCTATAATTTTATAATGTCCGATCAATCCTCATAAAATAAAATGCAAGTGCAATGTCTCTTATATGTCTCTCACATATGGCGAAGCAAAAACATCATTTAAAAACGAAAAAATAGGAAACAAGATTTTTTTGAATTTCCCTAACATTTACAAAATGGCTCATATCTTTTACATCTATCCATAGATTTTTTCAAATAGACAGTGTTTTCTTCGTTAGGCTTTTGTTTTTGTACCAGGAAAAAGTGTTTAAAAAAAAATCATTTTTTTCTCATATTTTTGACGACTGTTACTAAACCAAATGTTCTACGATATATTTGCAGCATATGTAGCCCTCATAATTCCCTTTAATTTGTGGCATAACACGGCTCAATCAGGCTTATACTTGAAAAATTATGGTCCAAATACTGAATGTACTTTCCATGAAAGCTGGAATTTAAAAAAAAAATTACCATACAATTTTTTTAATATTTTTTTCGTGTTTGTGACACCTAATTGCACCAGAAACTGTTATCCACATCCCTTGGACAAACATTTGTTGCATAGTGTAATCGACCTTTTATTCAATATTATTTTGTTTTTTTTTTAAATGACCTCGAGCTTGTCATTTAAAAAAACGGATTTTATACAAAATTTGTTGTAGAAATTAAATTTTAGACTTTTTTGTAAAAATTCCACTTTTATTAAAAAGATCCTTGATATTGAATTATTCTTTGAATCAATTCATTCTCGAAAATTTTGTCAAAATTGTAAATTTCATTGAAAATTTCGTTTAATTTGTTCTTATTTTGAAAAGAAAACTATATTTTTCTAAAATTTTTTGTAGAACTTAAATTTTTTAGACATTTTTTGTACAAATTCCGCCTTTATTACAAAGTTAATTGATATTGAATTTTTCTTTGAATCGATTTTTTCTCGAAAATTTTGTCAACATTTTTTGTAGAACTTACATTTTTTAGACAATTTTTGTACAAATTCCACCTTTTTTTAAAAGTTAATTGATATCGAATTTTTCTTTGAATCGATTTTTTCTCGAAAATTTTGTCCAAATTTGCAGTTTTCTAGAATATAATGTCAAGAATGTTCTTTTTTGTAAAAACTCACATAAATAAAAATTTTAGTTTTCTGGAATATATGTGAAAATTTTAATTTTATTGAAAATTTCGTTCAAATTGCTCTATTATTAAAAATGTCATATACTAAATTTGGATTTTTCTGTAGAAATTACATATTTTTTTAAATATTTTTTTTTTAAATATGTACTATTGTTATTAACATTTTTCTTGAATTTTTTTTAGAAAATTTCATTGTAAAATTTCATCAAAATTCCATTTCTCCAGGAAGTGTCGTTAACAAAATAAATTTCGTAGCAATATTCGTTATCAAAATTTTATTTTTCTAGAAAATTTCGTCAACATTGCATTATTCTAGAAAATTGCACTTATTAAAAATTTTATTTTTCTGGAAAATATATATGAAAATTGCATTTTTATTGGAAATTTCGTTTAAACTGTTCTTTTATGGAAAATGCGAATTAAACGAATTATCTAGAATTTTTTGTGGAAATAAAATTTTTTAATTTTTTTTTAAAAGTTCCATTTTTATAAAAATATTTCCTGATATTGAATTTTTCTAGAAAGTGTCGTCAACATGGTATGTTTCTACAATATTTCGCAATGTTCTGGAAATATACTTTTGTCAACATTTTATTTTTCTAAAAAATTCCATCACTATTTTTCTAGAAAATATGCCCAAAAATTTTATTTTGTAGTGAAAATTTCATCGGAATTGTATTTCTATAGAAAATTTCATAAAAATTAAATTTTTCTAGAAAATACAGTTTTCTACAAAATTAGAAATTACATTATTCTATTTGTATATTTTACCAAAAATGCATTTTTGTAAAAAAAATCATGGAATCTGCGTTTTTCTAGAAATTTTCATCAACATTTCATGGAAATTTAATTTTCTAGATGATTTCATCGATATTGCACTTTTCTTGCAACTTTGCCGAAAATGCAATTTTCTAGAAAATTTTATTGAAATTGCATTTTTCTAGAAAATGTGTCGAACTGCATTTTTCTAAAAAGATTCGTCAAAAATATTGTTTTTTAGAAAATTTAGTCGAATTTGCATTTTATTAAATCTTTCGTCAAAAGTTTACATCCAGAATTGTATTTTTGCTACAATATTTTATTTTTCTAGAAAATTCCATCAATATTCCATTATTCTAGAAAATTTCCCCAAAATTTAATTTTGTTGTGAAAATTTCATCGGAATTGCATTTTTATAGAAAATTTCATCAAAATTAATTTTTTCTAGAAAATTAGAAATTGCATTATCCTATTTGCATATTTTATCAAAATTGATTTTTTGTAAAAACAATCATCAAATCTGCATTTTTCTAGTAATTTTCATCAACATTTCATAGAAATTTAAATTTTTTTTTTGGAAAATTTCATCCAGATTGCTTTATTCTAGAAACTTTAACCGAAATTGTAATTGTCTACAAAATTGCCGAAATTGCATTTTTCTAGATAATTTTGTCGAAATTGAATTTTTCTAAAAAATTTTTGGAAAATTTAGTCGAAATTGAATTTTATTGTATACTTCGTCAAACGAAGAATTACATTTTTTGGAAACCGTCAACGAAATGTATTTTTTAGAAAATTTCATCAAAATCTCATTTTTGTAAAAAATTTCAAGGAAATTTAATTTTTCTATAAACTTTGACCGAAATTTATTTTTCTATAAAATTTTGACGGTATCGAACTTTTCTTAGAAATTCCGCCAAATTAAATATTTCAAAAAATGTAATCGCAATTTGCAGTTTATTAAAAATTTTGTTAAATTTGCATTTCTTCCAAATTTAATTTTTCTAGAAAAGTTCGTGCATTTTCTAGAAAAGTCATAGAAATTGAATTTTTTGGAATTTTTGGTCAAAATTTCATCGAAATTGCAATTCATGTCCATGGCTTTTAATTGTGTCAATTGTTTTTAATCTAACCATTGAACTTTACTCCGGCCAATGAAAAATGCAATTTTGACGAAATTTTAAATAATATTTCGATGGTAGAAAAATGAAATAAAATAATATCACATTTCGTAGAAAAATAAAATTTTGATAAACAATTTTAGAAAAAAATGTCTATGAAATTATCTATAAAAATGCAATTTCGACAAAATTTTCAAAAAATGCAATATCGATAGAAAATTAAATTTTGACGAAATTTTCTAGAAAAATGCTATTCGAGAAAATTTTGTAGAAAAATACATTTTTATAAAAATTTCTAGAAAAAATCAAATTTGATGTTTAAAAGCTGTTATGAAATATTTCGTAAGAATGCAGTCGATAAAATTTTCTAGAAAAAAAATTTCGACCAAAAAATTGTTTTAGAAAAAAAACATTTTAAAAATTCAACAGCAAAATTTGGTATTTTCTACATTTTCAAAAAAGTGTTTTTATATCGCAAAAAATAAGCCCTCTGATATACTTAAAAAAAAACAAAACTTTGTATTATTTTTAAAAACACTTACTTTCGAACGAAACAATTGTTGTGTAATGTTGTTTTGTTATTCAGTCAGAATTTATTTTGTTGATCCTATTCCTAAATAAAATATCAATAAAGGGTAATTTCGGACACTGAAAAAAATCGTATGTCAAATACATTTGCTTACTGTATGTATGAATGTGCATTTTTAATGAGTCAGAGGAAAAAAAATTAATATTTTAAAGCTTTTTTCGAAAATATTGCTCGTAATAGTAGTATGTACGAGTATGTGTTTTATATAACGTTATTAATATAACCAGCGTTCAGCAGTTAAGGCGTGGTTGTCTCTGCTAAAGGTGCTCAAATGTTAATTTCTAATGATTGTCTTCTAAACCAATTGAAATTAAAAAATATATACCATAAATAAAAATCGGAAAATAAAATAAGTGTCCAAATACCACATTGCGTATGAGTAATAACAGACTTTACATACAACACTCATACGTGCATATGTGTGGGTGTGTTCTTTTGTCAGCCATGTCAGGTGAAATTCATATTCAACAAAATTGTGGTGAGTAATACACACACACACAAACACAGCGAAGAGCTATTATGTTACTTTAATTATCGGTTCATGTTCAAACAAAAGCTTTTGGTGTTCTCTTCCCAAAATTCATTAGTATTTATTTTCGTAGTTTTTTGTTGATTGTTTTGTGGGTTCAAAGGCAATAAACGTTTAGAGATTATTTTTCATTTATTATTTGGCGAAACGAGTGAGTGGTAGTGTTGTGTACTCGTAAATATTAGAAAAAACACTGTTTATCGTTAGTTTGCAAAACTACAATTAAAAAAGACGAGCCGCAGCCGTTGAGTTCGTCGAGCGACAATAGTGCTCAACAACGGCGGCAACCATGATAATTCTATTGACAGTAAATATGTCGTCGTTGTCGTGCCTTGCAAAGGGTAATTATCATAAAAAGCTGCAAACAATAACGACCGACACAAACAACAAGAGCAACAATAAAACAGTAAGAGCGACGGCAATGACGACGAAGAAAATAATAACAAAAATGCTATTTTCACTGCTCAGCTAACCAACCAACTAACCAATCAGTCAAAATGTCAGTCAAGTGTAAAGAAACTAAATTACAAATCTCCCGAACCACATATACACAAACACACACTCGCCAATACCAAGCACTGACATATCACATCACGAAATGATGTACCTGAATAGGTGCAAAGTCAGACACACACACACACACGGAAGAGAGGAACAGAGGGAACACTCGCATTCATGCAGGAGAATTGCAGAAACACATACGAGTATACACACATACGCATAGTGAGCAATGACAGTATAACAATTAACAAGTGACGATATCAACATCCAACACATTCAGTTGTTGTTGCTGCTGTTTTTGCAGTCGATAAATCATAGCATCACCATCATCAAATCACGCATCATTCCATTATTTTGTGAACAATTATACATATATATACCAACTCGTATATTCATACCTCCATCCCAAAGTATGCTAAATAGAAAATTATAGTACAGTTTTTCAGGAGAGATGTATGGAATTCCTTTCAAATGTAAATCATATGATATTTACAGTTTTACACCTAATTCCCACAACTTTTGTTGAGAAATGGAAAAGATAAGTTATTTCAGCGATGTCTGAGATTGAAGTTTAGATGACAAATATTTGTCTTGAGAAATTCTATTTGGTAGCTCGTCCCGTTAGCACTGAAAAATCTGCATCAAAAATTACACTATGCAACAAAAAACTTTTTTTTGTGTCGGAGACCTAAACATTTTTTTATAGAACATTTTTTATGCTACTTTTTATACCCTCACTTTAGTGTGACGAGGGTATATATCATTTGCTACGGAAAAAAGTGTAACACATCGAAGGAGTGATCTAAGACCCTAAGTATGTTCGGAGGAAATCCGTTTTGGGTCATTTTAAGTCGAATGAACAATGTCCGTCCGTCTGTCTGTCTGTCTGTCTGCTGGCTGGTGCGCACGATAACTCTCGAAAGGAGTAACCGATTGACTTCAAATTTGGTATGTGGTAATATTTTTTTCTATCTCCGGCTAAGTTCGATGATGGGCCATATTGGTCCATTCCTTCTAGTACCTCCCCCACAAAGGGTTAAAATGTTGTGAAATATTGATTCTTTAATAACTACTATACTACTTATTCTAATCTTCTGAAATTCCACACATAGTATTAGTTTATTAGTCGCTATCAACTCGAGAAAAATGGGCGAATTTGCCACGTCCCTTTAGGTACCTCCCACACAAATGCACCGTTTTGCACCAAAAATTAACAGCTTATAACATTAATAACGGTGTATAAAAATACTTGAAATTTTGCACAGTGTTATGCTTTTATATTGCCTACAGTCCAGAGAAAAATGGGCGTTGTTGGCACGCCCCTTTTGGTACCTCCCATACAAAGGTACCATTTTGCACCAAAAGTTAACAGCTTATAACATTAATACAAGTGAATAATAATACTTGAAATTTTGCTCAGTGTAATGTTTTTATAGTGCCTATAGTCCTGTGAAAAATGGGCGTTATTGCCACGCCCCTTTTTGTACCTCCCACACAAAATAGCCAAATCATACCACAATTTAATATCTCATAACGTTTATACCAGTGCACATAAACGCTTATAATTCGGCGCAGTGCAATGAATTTAAAGTATCTACTGTTCAGCGAAAAATAGGTGTATTTGTTAAACCCCTTCTGGAAGCTCCCACACAAATTTACAGAATAATTCGTGTAATATTCTATATTACATTACTCACAAAGTGACACAAATTGACAGAATAATTCGTGTAATATTCAATATTACATTACTCACAAAGTGAAGGTATACCTTAGTCGGTTTACCCGACTGAAACTTTCTTACTTGTTTTTTAATTTTTTTTATTAATTCAAATTTTCATTGAAGTTACCTTTAGTATTTGGACCATATTTTTTTAAGTATAAGCTCGATAAAACCCGGATTCCATTTAAAATTAAAGGGAAGGGCTGGAAATGCTGAAAGCATCAGCTTCAGGTAGAAAGCATCAGTTTCAGGTAGAAACGGAAGTTTAGCAACTGTTGTTAAAACAATTAGAAAAAATGCATAAAAAATCGCAAGAATTCCATTTCTTGAAAGCTATCATCCTAACGAAGAAAACAATGCCTATGCCTAAAATATATATGGATAAATGTATAAATAATGACCCATATTGTATAAATAATGACCCATATAAATGTATAAATAATGACCCAAAAATAGGGAAATTATAGGATAATAGTTATGGAAAAATTTCAACGAGAATAAGGACTGTCCGAGTTGGAGGGTGTTGAATTTTGAATTTTTTTTCAAACGACCCTTTTTTCCCATCCATACTAATTAGTTGTTGTATTTAGAAATTTGGCCCAAATTGTTTTCTAGCTTTTTTTCCATCTTTTTCTGTGGAGCTAACGTTTTTGACAAAAGCTATACATAAATGTGAATGTTCGTATACTCGTATGTGGAAAGTGATACTCATGTTCATCCGTAAATATCGGCCACTTCTGTTCAATTCCAAATAACGCGTCTTTATTTACACATTTTATATTTCGTAACGTCGAAAAACTCTTGCACTGTGAATGAAAAAAGTTAAAATTAATGATTCTTTTTGGGGGGATAAGATTAGATCAAACATCAATTGGCAAACAGAACATGTGAAGACACCTTACAGCTCAAAAGGAGAAGCAACACATTTTCCAGAATTGAATGTAGCGAAATCTTCGAAACGTGGAAAACATATGATTTTCGGAATTCATACTCGTACTCCCAAAGTTTTTTTCTTGGAATGGATTTTTAAATGTAATGGATTTTTAAAATATTTCTATATGCGCGATAATTTCCGAAATCGAAATTTATAGGAAGAAAACGAATCCTCACCTCCGAAAACTTAAGTTAGTGAAATAATAAATCAGCACCTTCTCCAAAAATGGGAGGGATATGATTAGTCGGCGGGGTATACATTTTATTTTGCAGATTAATAGTAACAATGGAAATAACTTCACGAAAAATGTGCGATGGAGGGAATAGGTAGGCGCAGCTTTTTCTATAAAAATTGTCATATTAAATTTCAGATTTCAGATTTTTGAATTTTGTGTGAGTAAGTAAATATGTTAAACGGAAACACAATGAGCACCGGATAGCGCTCAGAGTTCTGACGAAGTTGGAGGCTGTTGAGGTTTCGGCTCTTACCGAAAAACAAAAAGAGTCACTTACCTGGGCTAAAGGCGTCTTAGATGCTTCTAAGGCCAATCAGCCGGCTGAAAGAGCCACAAATTCAGCTGTGTTAACGGCTAATAAAGTCAAAAGAATCAGATCACCTGATGAACCCCTGCCCTCGAAAAAGGCAAGAGGCCCAAATGTCACTATCAACAGGACACTCACCAAGCCCTTCAATGAAGTGGCGAAGGAGAGTCTAGTGATGGCCGTTATAGACAGAAGTAGTGAGGATGGATCCATCCTCAAGGACAAATGGAGCCATGTGCAATCAGCCATTATGGCTCATTACCTCGATGTCCGTAGAGAGATGCCGGGCACACCACCAATCTGCAACGATGCAGGATGGCATCAGGGGAGAGTAAAGCTCTTACATTTCGGTGATGCCAGATCAGTAGACCTGTATAAGGCTGCTCTGAGTCGAGCGGGTGAGGTGTGGCCGGGTGCCCAGTTGGATATTGTCGAAAAAAACAACATCCCTAGTCATCCTAGAGCCATCACCTGGGTTACAGAAGAGCCCTCCAACCCGGCTGACATATTAGAAATAATAAAAGATTCCAATCCTGGTCTGCCCGCCCATAATTGGAGAATCAGCAAGGTGGGTGAGGCGGATGGTAAAAAGCGGCAGGTCAATTTGATCCTTAACGCTGAATCCACCTCCCATATACAACGTGCAAGTGCAACCCTACAGTATGGCTTCGAGACTATAGTCTTGAAGGTATACAAGCAGGATATAGTTCCCACTGCGGAAGGTGAGTCGTCCACCGCGGTTGAAACACAGCTTTCTGGAAGTGCGGAGGTATCCACGCCCATTATTTCGGGTGACTCCAACTCTAACAGAAGATCTGTAACGTCCTACTCTGAGGACGAAAGCTCTACTTCTGACACAGAGGGGCTGAGGGGAGTCTCCGGACTCTTTGACGCATCTGGCGGGGACACGCTTCTCGATGATACGGACGAAGAGTTCGATAACACCCTTGTAGGGGTGGAAGTTAATCTGTCAATTACCAATGATGGTAAGAATTTTACAGATTAACCTCCATCACGCTAAAGCAGCCTCAGCGGCTCTATTGCTGCGCCTGTCCACAGGTGCAGTAGACATCGTCCTGATACAGGAGCCCTACGCAGTGGGAGGAAGGGTGTGCGGTATCAGGACACCCAACTTTAAACTGCTTGTGGCCAACTGTGAAGGCACTCCAAGAACCTGCATTTTGGCCAGGAAAGATCTAAGTATCTTTCTCCTGGCTAATTTAAGTGGTAAAGACCAAACATCTGCTAGTCTGGAGATCGGTAATCGCATATATTGGGTGGTCTCCAGTTACTTGCCTTATGAAGCTGTAGTACCGACTGCTCTATTCAGGGAAGTACTAGAAGAAGCAACATCTGACGAGGTCGAGCTGATTGTTGGCGCAGACACGAACGCTCATCATACTATCTGGGGTAGTACGGATATAAACAATAGGGGTGATTCGCTTCTTGACTTTATTCTAACTACCAACCTAAGTATTTGTAACATAGGTAATAAACCGACCTTTACAATTAAAGACAGACAAGAAGTACTCGACGTAACGTTTGCTACTGACCGGCTGTCAGACAAAATTATTGGGTGGAATGTACTAGACGACCACTCATTCTCAGATCACCATTATATTGAGTTCAAACTCGCTGAAAAAGCGCCTGAACCTGCCGTCCACAGAAATGTGAGAAAGACAAAGTGGCACCTGTATGAAAAGAATTTCAAGAAAGTCCTCAACTCCAAACTTCTGTACGAACCGAATGACAAAGCCGGTCTGGATCATCTGGTCGAGCATATCACCACATCATTCAATAGTTCCCTTGAAGAAGCCTGTCCAAAAACAAGGTACAAGGGTAAAACTAAACCCCAATGGTGGACTTCTGAGCTAACGGCTATGAAAAAGACCTGCAACAAGCTATTCAACAAGGCTAAATCTACTGGGGTCGCTAATGTTTGGGATGCCTATAAAGAGCAACTCAAGATCTATAAGAAGGAGCTTAGAAAGGCGCAAAGACGCTCTTGGTATACTTTCTGTGGCGAAGTGGAAAAGGTCTCCGACGCCGCAAGGCTGAGGAAAATATTATCAGCTTCACCCTGTACAGTGGGTTACTTGCAGGATGAGGCAAATAATTGGACCAAAAACAGCGAGCAGTCGCTCAATGTACTGCTCGACACACATTTCCCGGGGAACTCTCTAACAGAACCAGAGGATCAGCAGGACCAACAAGAGTGCGAGTGGACTGCGAGCGTCGCTAGCTTGTTGACTGAAAGATCCAGAATAAGCTGGGCTATTAATAGCTTTGAGCCCTTCAAGTCACCTGGACCAGACGGTATCACTCCAGCAGAAATGCAGAAAATGTTGAAATACATTATCCCCTGGCTGGAGAAAATTTATGTAGGCTGTATCAGGCTTTCATACATCCCGAATCGATGGAGGGATACCAAAGTGGTATTCATACCAAAAGCGGGGAAGATATCACACACTAGGCCAAAAGACTTCAGACCAATTAGCCTATCCTCCTTCCTATTGAAAGGTCTGGAACGACTTTTAGATTATTTCATTAGGGAAAACCTGGATACAAAACTCCTTTCAGTGAACCAACATGCTTACAATAAGGGGAAGTCTACAGAATCAGCCCTGCACGAACTTGTGAGCACTATCGAATCGTCCCTGCATTTCAAGGAATTCACCATGGTGGCATTTCTTGACATAGAAGGGGCTTTTAACAACATTCACTCAGATGCAGTAATTGCGGCACTGTCACATCTTAATGTTAACTTTAGTTTGATTAGACTAATTCAAAGTCTGCTCAACAGAAGACGCATAACAGCATGTCTTGGGTCCACAACTCTAACAAGGTTTGTAAACAGAGGGACCCCACAAGGAGGAGTACTGTCTCCACTAATTTGGAACCTAGCGTTGAATGAAATTCTGCTAGATCTAGAACGTTGTGGCTGCAAGGTCGTGGCATATGCGGACGACGTTGCAATCGCAGTGAGTGGCAAATTCGAAAACGTCCTCCGAGACATTCTACAGGTAGCTCTGAACAAATTGGCTAGATGGGCCAGAAGCAGCGGTTTGGGCATAAACCCAAACAAGACAGAATTGGTTCTCTTTACTAGGATGAATAAAGTCCCACATGTGGACCCTCCACCTCGGATAAATGGAACAGATCTAGTCTTTTCTGAAAGTGCAAAATTTTTAGGAATAATTCTAGATAGAAAACTGTTATTTAGACTTCATGTATTGGAACGTGTAAGGAAGGCTAACGTCGCCTTATATTCCTGCAAAAAGGCTGTAGGGTCGCGGTGGGGCCTCTCTCCTAAAATCGTCCACTGGATATATATAGCAGTAGTTCGTCCTATACTGCTATACGGCATTGTGGTATGGTGGACGGCAACTGACAAACTAACCATCACCAACCTACTAACAAAGGTTCAGAGAACTGCCTGCCTGAGCATAAGCGGAGCCTTAAGGACTACAGCGACCGAGTCTCTACAAGCCCTACTCCATATACTGCCGATTAATATTGTGGCGAGAGAAGTTGCAACCAAAGCGGCAATAAGATTAAACTGCCTATCAATGTGGAGGTACAAAACCTACGGTCACATGAGAATATCAAAGTGTAGTGCTATGGTAACCGACCGAGTGGACTATATACCAACGGTGTACACCTTCGAGAGAAATTACATCACTATGATTCCCGCGAGAGATGAATGGGTTGGAAGAAAACCAGGTAATAGAAACCATCTCCAATTTTACACGGATGGTTCGAAGCTTGATGAAAAGGTTGGCTTCGGAGTACACTGTGCAGAGCTTAGATTGGATATAGCTCACAGACTACCAGATACCTGCAGTGTCTATCAAGCCGAAATAATGGCAATATGGGAAGTAGCCAAGTGGCTGAGTCGCAACATAGTAACCAACACTGGCATTGTCATTTACTCGGACAGCCAGGCTGCCATCAATTCTCTGGAGGCAACATCCCTAAATTCACAAACAGCCCTCGACTGCCGCAGATCTCTTAACGAGATGGCTGAGCAGTTTAACATACACCTCATATGGGTGCCTGGGCATAGGGATATCCCGGGGAACTGCAAAGCCGATGAACTTGCTAGGAAAGGGACGACATTACAAATTCTCGAAGAATTTGCATATATTGGTGCGCCACTATCCACGTGCAAGCTTTGGCTTAGGCAAGAGGCAATCAGGCAGTCCAACGAAAGATGGACAGAAATCGGCACCTGCAGGGTAGCTAGACAAATCTGGCCAAGGTATGACCTGAGAAGATCAAAATATCTCCTCGCACTAGAGAGGCAAAGATTGTCTACGTTAGTATCAGTTCTGACGGGACACTGCTTGATCGGCGAACACGCCAAAAGATTGGGTATTGACTCTAATGACTTCTGCAGAAGCTGTGGAGATGAGGAAGAAGTGGAGAGCATTGAGCACTTGCTATGCGACTGTCCCGCTCTGAGTAAACGACGACTGGACATACTGGGGTCGGCTGTTCTAGGCAGCCTAACAGATCTTTCCAGTACCGATATTCGTAATATCGACAAATTTGTATATCAAACAGGTTGGTTTCGATGAGGGGCATTTCAGCCCGTGGTAACACTAGGGACCTAAACTGGTCTATGTGAGCTTGTATAAAAAAATACGGCTGCCACCCTAACCTAACCTAACCTAAGTAAATATGTTAAAAAAGTGTTTTCCTAAAAAAACTAGGGTAAAAGACTTGGAAGAATATGTTTGCGTTGGAAATCAGGATTATCGAAATTCCCCGATGTAGCCTATTACTTTGAATTCGGCTGAATAATAAATGTTCACATGCGAAGCAGCGGATACTTGTTAGTTGGTCTATCAATATCGAGGTAGGCCAGTGCGAGATATGCCTCTTATTCAGGCCTTCCCAACAGGGGAGCCGTGTTTAATAAATACATATGGGTAGTGCTTTATCAAGTGTGAAGTGTCACAGGTCAACAATTAGATCTTTCTCAAATTCTCCGAAAATTTTGCCCTAGTATGTGGGAGTTATGACCCGGAATATTACAAAATTTAAATAAAAATTGGAGGAAGGGGCGAGGTAAAAGTTCAGAAAAATTGATAAAATTAGTATTTTTTCATAAAAAATAAGATGTTGCCCTGTCAGGGAGCAGCATTTTGATAATGCCGCCTACACCCTCTTGTACTGCTGCATTTTTTATAATCAGAATCGAAAACTAAAATGCAAAAACTTGCCTTTTAACTCACTAAAAAAAATATAAACAAAGAATACTCGAAAACTAAAATGCAAAAACTTGCCTTTTAATTCACTAAAAAAAATATAAACAAAGAATACTCCACGGCGTCGCCTAAATAAAGCGTCTGTCCATACCTCATTAGAAAAAAGCACGAATGTACACACGCGGGTGTTTTGGCTATTCGTTCGACGCTGAAAAGCATCTGTTTTGTTGGGCAGCGTCTTCCCCTTCGATTAAATACAGGGCTGAAATGATGCATTTTTGCACCGTGCTAGTGTGACATTTTTTACAAAAGAAAACGAAATCCGATCACAGAGCATCATATTAAAAAAAAAAAAACAAAAAGTTATTTTTGAGGCGAAAGGCAGAAAAAATATAGCATTATTTGGCACAAAAGAAAACACCATAAGGTTCGTTCGTTCGCCTGGCCTTACATCTAAAGCTTAGTACAGACGATTGCCAGATCGAACTATATTGTCAGGAAAATGGCGGAAAATGCAACCCTGTCAAGGTACAAGCGTGCGAACAGACAATTTTTGTCTTGCAACGTTGACAGAAAAGTCATTGTGATATAATTTGCAGATTGTTAGATATGCGCTTGTGACAACGGCGCCATTGTCAGAAAAATATTTTATTGGCAACACTGTCTATAAAATATTTTTATTTTATTCCTGCATATAAATATATACAAAACAGTGGTTACATTTTAAGGGCCGATGTTGATTTTGAATAAAACACAAATTATTTAGAAAATTATTGTCATTTCTTTTTGTTATGATAATATTGGTATGGTTCAATTATGTATGGAACAAAATATCGGCCAAATGGCCACCTCCATCCCATGGTCCAAATTTTTTAATGACGCTGAGGCATAATTGAGGTTCTATGCCTTCAATGTGCCGAATTATTTCATCCCTTAGCTCTTGAATTGTTGCTGGCTTATCAACGTACACCTTTTCTTTCAAATAACCCCAAAGAAAGAAGTCCAACGGTGTCAAATCACATGATCTTGGCGCCCAATTGACATCGCCACGACGTGAGGTAACACAGCCACGGAATTTGTTGCGCAAAAGAGCCGTTGTTTCGTTAGCTGTGTGGCAAGTGGCACCGTCCTGTTGAAACCACATATTGTCCACATCCATATCTTCCAATTCGGGCCATAAAAAGCTCGTTATTATCTCACGATAGCGAACACCATTCACAGTAACTGCCTGACCGGCCTCATTTCGAAGAAGTATGGCCCAATGACGTCGCCAGCCCATAAGCCGCACCAAACGAACTGGGCGAGCATGCACAGGTGTTTTCACATCTCCTACAGACCCGGTTTGCTGAAATTTGCGCACAATTCTCTCGATTGAGTCGATTGAGGACATATTTGGTCGATTATGCTGATGAAAAAAACATCACGAAGTGCACGAAATGCATTTTGATTTGAACGCCCATTTTCGTAAAAGGCTTAAAAAACTTTAACGCACTGCTCGATTGTGTATCTTTACATGGTTCAAATTGAGTTAGTCTGAAATTGAGAAATGTGAAATGAAATGCAGAAAAAAACTTGACGTTTAGGTGTGGTTCACATTCAACATCGGCCCTTAGAATTTAACCACCATTGTACAGGTGGCGCAAAAGTAACCTTTCGATGTTTTTTGGCTGTAATTAAAAAAAATGAGAAACTTTGATTCTTCTTGTGGATTATTTTTATTTGGTCTTTTAATTTTTTTTACATCAAGTCGAGAATATGATATCATGAAAATGGCCGCCGCCACAGTTGATTGTCATTTGAGCCCTTTTTATGGCATTTTCCATCACTTTGGCCAAAACTTCCGGCGATAGGTCCTCACATTCTTGACGGATATTGTCTTTAAGAGCTGCAAGAGTCTGAGGCTTGTTGACATAAACCCGCGACTTCAAAAAGCCCCACAAAAAAAAGTCTGGAGCGGTCAAATCAGGCGATCTTGCTGGCCAGTGCAAATCGCCAAAACGGGAGATTAGGCGCCCGGGAAATGCATCCTTCAGCATATCGGTTGTGGCACGTGCAGTGTGTGCCGTTGCACCCTCCTGTTGGAACCACATGTTTTCCAATCCCAATTCATCAAGTTGCGGCAAAAAGAACTCGTTGATCATTGCTCTGTAGCGCTCACCATTCACAGTAACCGTTTGGCCCGCGACGTCTTCGAAGAAAAAAGGTCCGATGACTCCTCCAGCGAAAACAGCACACCATACAGTGACTTTGAGCGGGTGTAATGGCTCTTCGTGGGTTACACGCGGATTTTCAGTGCTCCAGAAGCGTAAATTTTGCTTAGTTACGTACCCGCTAAGATGGAAATGGGCCCATCACTCATGATTTTTTTCTTCGAAGACGTCGCGGGTGAAAAATCATCTTCCTTCATAGTCAGCAATATTCCACGTTCTGGAGCAGTGTAGCGTAACATTGTTTGTTAACATGTATTTCGCATGTGTTTACTACACAAATGTCAAAACAGAACTGACATTAGGTGCCAATCGCAAAATTTATAGCATTTTCTGATGGGAGGATTACTTTTGCGCCACCTGTTATATGCAATTTAAAGGTTTTCTTGCAATTGTTTGAACTGTCAATTCACCTTTGCCTAATAATCTGTCATTGTCCGTATAATGTTGTCCGGTCTAGCAATCGTCTACACAAAGCTTAAGACGTTGGTAATTTGCCAATTGGAAAATAATGTAATTGCCAAATCAATAATTTCACAACTTCCGACATAAAAAGCACAAATTTTTTATGTTCGACCTTGGCAAATACACCTCTGTACTCTCTTCACTGTGGTGGCCACAAAATCAATCAATCAGCTGAGCTGAATCAAGACTCTCATTTGTTGCTCTCTCATTGTGCGCTAATAATTTTTTTCCATCTTAGCGAGCTGCTGCAATGTTGACTTCCTTATACTCAAATATGTACATATGTATACTATTTTGATTTAGAATCAATCAAATTTCGTTCTAATTGTTTTAACCAAAGAAAGTAGATTTATAAAGATGTTCCGTCGTGACTTTGTTTACATTTGCGTGAGTTACGAACGAATAGGAATGATTTTGAAACGCGAAAAAAATAGTTTTCTGGAGTCTTTTTTTGAACTTTTTTGGTACTTAACGAACGATATTAATTTTCTAAATATGATAATAGCAAAAAAATCTCGAAAATCGGTCTTAAAATGTTAAAAAAAATCACTCGCCGAAATCAAATTTTTATTCGTTCGTCACTGATAGAATACTAGCTACGGGACGGAACTTCTTTATAAATCTACTTTCTTTGGTTTTAACGACTACACATGGTCCCAGGGTGTGAGTGTAGCTGTTGGAACATTAACTAAATCCGTAATTCGTACTTTTAGGACAGAATGTACTTTTAGGAATAAATAACATATGAGAAGTTGATTTTCTAAATTCCTAATTTTGGGTTCATAGTGGGAAAAGGGATGTAAATGGAATTAGGGTGCGAGAGCAGCTCTTGGAACATAAACTAGTAATAACAAGCATAAATATGGAATCATTTACATGTACATTGCTACATAAGTTATGGGGAAGTTGTGCTCGAATTTGTCAATATGTGCGGGGGAGATTGACAAAAACGGCTATTTTTCGCCGAACAGTAGATACCCCAAAGTCATTACACTGTTCCAAACTGTAAGTGCTTATGTGTATTATGTATTATTATGAGCTATTCAAGTTTAATGTAATTAGGCATTTTCTGTGGAAGGTACCAAAAAGAGGGCGTGACAGTAACGTCCAATTTTCACTGGACTTTAGATTCTGTAAAAGCATACACTGAACAAAATGTCAAGTATTTGTATGTACTGGTATTAAAATTTTAAACTGTTAACTTCTTGTACAAAATAGCTTACCCATCCGATTATTTAGTAATGGATAATATTGCTTGGAAGAAATTAAAATCAATGCTACTGATGATTTCCACATACCCATGTTTTCGCCATTGAAGAAAGGCTTATTAATTGTTTGACTAATCAGGACTGAAGCCACAGTGCATTATTTCTTCACAATAGGAATCAATGATGACGAATTGCTCCAAGTATTGAAAATTACCCCACCCAAGCAACAACAACAGAAGCAGTGCAACACACATTATGAAATATGGATGGATGTAAGGTATGAATAAAGTAGTGTTGTGTAGTGCAGTGGCATCCTACCCGTCCACCAACAGTTGCAGTTTGTTTGCTTTCCTCTTCTGCGCTGCTGCTGCAGCACTCGCGCCTTGCATATCTTTTTTTGGCGGACAAAACAAAAGGAGATACTCGAATGGCAGCAGCAGAAGAAGAAACGACAGGAGGAAGTGGTGGGCAGCAGTATTCGTATTGAAACGTTGTCAACGATGGTTGGATGGTTGGTGCTGGTGGAACTAGTGATGACGATGCCGATGCCGATGCCGATGGAGGTGGTGGTGGTGATATTCAAGTGTTATTTGACATAAAATCAAACAATGACACAGCTGAACTAAATTGGGTCACGCTACTGTTGTTATTATTTGTTTTGTTGTTTTTTTCTTCGGCTTTGTTTTGTCTTCTTATAATTGTTTTTTTCTCTTCTTTTTCTGAAAATAAGATACTCGACTGGTGTTGCAAAAAGCCAGAAGAAATATGGAAAAATAAATAAGACAATGAGACAAGAAAAGGAGACGTAAAGTTTCACTTTTTAACTTATACTATACATATGTAGTATAATTGGTGGGGTAGTGTTCCGGGGTGTGCTGAAACGGGGTTGTCTGAAGTGCAGCAAAAACAGAAGGCGGCTTTGAAAATGCCATAAACGCGACGAACGAACGACAGAATGTAATGCAATGTTCGCCTTTTAATGGCCGTTTTCAGTGAGAACGCATAATTGGTGTGGGGAAATACACTCAGCCAGACAGACGGACGGACAGACTGACGAGGTATCAACATTTACGACATACTTTGGTTTTTTTTCTTGCAAAATTAAAAAACTACATAGGTATGTTCCAGACATGTGAAATGTAATGTAACGTCAATTATAGATAATCATGAGCACAATAGACAGAGCTGCGTTGGAAAATCGAAGTTGTGAAGAACACCCTACTAGTTAAAACGCATAAATATATACGTACGTATACAGTGAAAACAATATGTTCATTAAATCTAAGATGGAATTACATAATATTCGGATAAGATGTATAGAAGTTATTAGGGAATCAATATTCCACCACTTTTCAACCCTTTGTGCCATAGTGCGAGGTGTCAGAAGGGGGATGACAGCTTCTCCCATTTTTGTCGAGGCGATACCGATTAATAAACTAATACTCAAAAGAGTCGAATAAGTAGTAGAGACGTTATTAAACAACCAATATTTCACTAAATGTTAACCCTTTATCGGGGAGGTACTAGAAGGATTGAACCAATATGGCCCATCTTCGAACTTAACTGAAGAAAGAAACATATTTATAATATGCCAAATTTGAATTCAATCGTTTACTCCTTTCGAGAGATATCGTGCGCACCAGCCAGCAGACAGACATGACCCAAAACGGATATCCGCCGAACATACTTAGGGTCTTAGGTGACTCCTACGATGTATTACACTATATACCCTGGTATCACTAAAGTGAGCGTATAATAAGACATAATATTTTCCTCCAACTTAGTTCGATGTTTTACCTTTAAGTTTGATATTGATAGCCACACTACAATAAAATTTTACAGAAGCAGCGCAAATTAGGGTCAGAATATTAATTATCGACCTATGTAGTTAATTTTTTGCTAAAATGTTTATAAACAGTTATAAAAAGGTTAAATAAGATCTCGCCAACATTTATTTTTTGACAATTTTTAAAAAAAAATGTCGGCTTTTTAAATTTTGAAAAAATGGAAAAAAAAGAGTTTTGGGTTTTACGAAATTTGTAATTGCTCTCAAACTTGCAAAGTTTACGTTGTTTTAAAAAGGACACAACGCGCAATCTTTTGTAAAGAAAAAATTTTCGAAAAAATAAAAAAAAATACTGTATTCATTAGGAATGCAAAAGACTACCACGAAGACAAAAATAACCAGTAAGGAAAGGCAGAAAGTCGGGCGGGGCCGACTATATAATACCCTACACCTCCCTAACAATGCGATAAGGGTCATTGCCATAATAATTTGGAATAATTGGAAAATGGGTAGAAACATATTATCTAATTCTGAAACGACAATCGCTAAATTAAGCAATATTCGTTCCTAAAGTGAGAAACATCTTTCTGGAAAATTTTAATGATCGGAAGTTAAATACAACTTCTATAGCGATTTGATACCAAATCAGGAGGAACATATATATGGAGCTTTAATATAAATCTGAATCGATCTTCCCTACTTATTCATGTAAAATGACCTCCTTCTGTCGAATTTCGTACTGATCGTATATAAAATACAGTCTCTACAGCGCTTACATGTCAAATCAGGGGTAACATATATATGGGAGCTATATCTAAATCTGAACCGATTTTCTCCGAAATTGGCAGTATTCCTTCATGTAATAAGAAACCTCTTTCTGCCGAATTTCGCACTGATCGGATATAAAATACAGTTTTTACAGGTCAAATCGGGGGTAACATATATGTGGCCGTTATATCTAAATCTGAACCGATTTCTTCCAAATTTAATAGTGTTCATCCATATAATAAGAAACCTCTTTCTGCCGAATTTCATACTGAACGGATATAAAATAAAGATTTTACAGCGCTTACATGTCAAATCGGGGCTAACGTATATATGGGGGATATATCTAAATCTGAACCGATTTTAACCAAATAGGGATCGTCCTTGGGCCAAAAAAAAGATATGTGTAAAGTTTCGTCGAGATCGGACCATAATTGCGACCTGTACTTTGATTACAAGAATACATGCACAGACGGACAGACAGACAGACAGACGGACAGACGGACATAGCTAAATCAACTCAGAAAGTGATTCTAAGTCGATCGGTATAATAAACGATGGGTCTATTTCTTCTCCTTTTGGGTGTTACAAACAAATGCACAAAGTTATAATACCCTGTACCACAGTGTGGTGTAGGGTATAAAAACGCAAGTGCGTTTTTTTGAATGGTTAGTATCATTTGTTTAAAGTGTTTTCCTTTTCCTTATGTCCTACAGTTAAAAACAAATAAATTTTTTTACAAAAAAATAAAAATCGCGGCATTCCATTATCAATGCAATAGAAGCATTCGTTTGTCATTTATGACGTGACTCGTAAGAAAAATCCGTTAGTGTTACAATATCACCGTGAAATAAAATCGTACATCGAAATAGGGAAAATGGTGGTTTTTGGTTAGATTTTTTGAAATCTGAAGCTTTATCAAAATCTGAACCGATTTAATATCAAATTCGAATGGGAAGTTCCTAGTTGCAATAAAATTTAATATATTGAATTTTATTGAGATCGGCCAAGTACTTCTATCGATATTAAGTTTTTACAAAGGGGGCGTGGTTCAGCCCACTTTTCCAAAAACAATTATTTATTTCAGTTCCAATGACTTACATACGAAGTTGCATCTTTCTAGCTCTTATAACTCAGGAGATACGGCTGAAAACCCATGTATTTACCCGACCTTCCTATAGTCCTTGTATGGGGAAAATCTTTAATCATTGATCTATTTTGCACTAATGCAATACCAACCGTTTCAGGACAATAACACATATTTTCGCAAAATTTCAGCCACCTAGTCAGACACCTTACCTGTTGCTTGCTTTCCACTGACGGACGGACGTGGCTAGATCATCTTAGAATTTGAGGTCGAATTCCGCCAGCTAGGAATTCATTGTAGATTCATGGTTTCTTGGAGAAATATTCTTAAAATTTTCCGTAGCTCTGTTCATTTTTTCCAACCATACAATTGAGGAAGACCAGAAAATACGTGGAGACGACTGGTAGATGCTGAAGCCCACGAAGCCGGCTATACTTGGCGTGAAATAAAATATTTAGCTACAGATAAAATGATCCTCCTATGAACTATGGGAAAATATATATATATACAAATTGACCGCCCTAATATATAGTATATGGGAAATTCCACGACAAATCGACGCTTTCAAAAAATTTCGGTTTTGATTTTTCCCATTTTTTTTATATTTTTTAGCACACCTGAAGAAACGGTTTGTAAATTTTTTGAGATGTTTCGGAAAACTCGTTCAGAAGTTATCGATATTACAAAAATTGTTAAGATATCATTCTGTGTATCGGGTTTTTGGTCATAACCTCTTAAGTTATGGTCCGATTTTAAAAATCTTTTTTTGAAATGTTGGTAATTTTCGGTACTTTTCAGAAAAAAATTTAAAAAAAATATATTAAAATTTTTTGTGTACGACTTTTAATTTTTACAATTTATATGAAATTTTTTTATATTGTTTGTATTCTCCGATTTTTGCAAATTTCTATATATTTTAAACTTCTATTAAATCTCTAACATATAACCTTTGGATGGAATCTGGCCTAAAATGTATATAACGGGTTTTCAAATAGGGATGATGTGATTTCTTTGAAAAAAAACAACAATTATTGTTAAGGAAATTCAAAAGTTTTTTATTTAATGTGAAGTACAATCGATACAATTAAGTTCTTAATAAAACGTCATTCAAATGGCCTCCACGACTTCCTCTGCAGGAACGAATTCGATGAACCCAATTTTCGAGCACTTTTTCCACTAAATCAAGTCGTATGTCATGAATGGCACGTTCAATATTGACTTGTAAAGCTTGAAGAGAGTCTGGTTTCTTTCGAAAGAACAATGTCTTCAATTAACCCGACAAGAAATAGTCTAATGGTGTTAAATCACAACTTCTTGGAGGCCATTCAATATCACAATTTCTTGAAATAATCGAATCCCCAAACTTTTCTCGCAACAATTCAATTGTTTCATTTGCTGTGGGGTACATAGCTACAATCGGTCAATGGCAAAAAGATAGCTCTAATCGAGAGCTAAATTATTGCTCATGGGTGTCAAGGTCGTAGGTCGACTGGAAAGTGTTTTTTTTTTTTGGATTTAAAAAAATGGACTAAGCATCATTTTCAAATGTGAACGGAAAGTTTATTTTTGTTCTAACTCTTTAAGGGTACGTCGGATCGGGAATCGGTCAATGGCAAAAAGATAGCTCTTAACGAGAGCTAAAGTGTTTCGACTGGAAAGTGTTTTTTTTTGGATTTTAATAAAACTGAATAATTTGTAAACGTTGTTCTTGCGTATATCTCTCCATGATGAAATGTAAACACTACTGAATACAATGAAAAACAAATGACAGATCAAGACATATTACAAACGGCAGAAAAGTCACTTCAAAATCATATCATCCCTATTGGAAAACACTTTATAAAACACAATGCCATACGTTTGAACACGCATCACTCGAGAACGGATCGTTCGATTTTCATGATTTTGGGCTTGATGAGCTCGTAGTGGCTTCAGAAGTGACTCTGTGGAGGAAAGTTTTAGATTGGTCAAAGAGGCGCGAAACAACCAACACAAGTTAATAGCCCGAGAAAGGAGCGTTACAATTTTCCGATTTTGGGATTAATGTATACGTATTGATCTAAGGAAGAACGCCATAGAGGAAAATTTAACATTGGTCAAGGGGACGCGACGCAGCCAGGACAGCATTATTTCTCGAAAACGATAGTCTGGCTTCATGGATTCGTTTTGGCCTGGAGAGCACTATGGAGGAAAATTTACAATTCGTATTGGCACAGGAAGGAAGCTATAGAAGAACATATTGGATTGGCCAAAAGGGCGTGGAACTGACCACACACAACCTCATAACTCGAGAGCAGATCATTCGATTTCAATCATTCGAATCTTTCTCCAGATTTATGACTGGTCAAGGATGCATGGCAAGGTCAATGAGGTATATCACCATACACATAACATCATAACAAGAAAACAGATTGTCCGATGTTTACGATTTTTTTGCTTGATGCATTCGTATGTCGGTCCAAGAAAGGACATAGTGGAGGACAATTTGTGATTGGTCAAAGGAGCGCGGTACCGTCCATACAATCTCACAACTCGCGAACATTCGATTGAACCATTCGATTTCCATAATTTTGGGCTTGATGAAATCGTATTTGCCCAATGCAGGACACTCTGGGGCTGAATTTATGATTGATCAAGCGGACGTGGAACCTCACAACTCTAGAACAGATCGTTCGATTTTGCGAACGATCCGTACATACAACCTTATAACTCGAGAACATATCATTTACTGTGGTGGAAATTTTATGAATTGCCAAAGCGATGGGGCACCGCCCAAATGGTTTTCACAAATTAGGGTTTAATGAATTAGTATTTACCCAATGATTGACACTATGTAGGCAAATTTACAATTGGTCAATGACCATGACACCGCCCTATCAACCTCATAAATCGACAATAGATCGTTGGAGGCCAACCAAACGGAATTGATGGATTTGTATTTTTCCAAGGAAGGATACTATGGATTGGTCAAACGAGTGGTGCGCGGCACATAAACTTCATATTTCGAAAAATTTTAGAACTGGTCAAAGGGGCGCGACATGGCCAAGAAACCTCACATCATAGCTCAAGTACGGATGGTTTGTATTCTACGATTTTGTGCTTGATGTATTCGTATTTGCACAAGGTAGGACTCTGTAGAGCAAACCATTTTTGGATTCGTTTGGGCCCAAGGAAAGACACTGGAGAAACATTTTCATTTATCAAAGGGGTGTGGTGCGGACAACACAACCTTATAACTCTAGAACGAATCTTTCGATTTTATGATGTCGGGCTTGATGGGGTTGTATTGTCCAAGGAAGGAAACTGTGGAGAAAACTTTAGGATTGGTCAAATGTGCATGTCACAGCGAACACAACATTCTAAAAAAGTTATCA
The DNA here is from genome assembly GCA_963930755.1 of Eudasyphora cyanicolor. Classification (NCBI taxonomy): domain Eukaryota; kingdom Metazoa; phylum Arthropoda; class Insecta; order Diptera; family Muscidae; genus Eudasyphora; species Eudasyphora cyanicolor. The sequence continues at coordinate 267,462,110 of OZ005737.1, forward strand.
GTGATTCCATAGGACTTGAGACTGCCGCTATATGTACATCGACATTATTATACTTCAGCTATTCTCTTTGTATTTAATACAATACTAAGCATTGCAAATAACTTAAAATTGACCGAATAACAGGAAGCAAATTTTTGCGGAATGAATTTCGCTGGGCCAGCTAGTTATTTATATATTTTTTTAATATTTTTATAAAAATACTAGCGGACCCGGCGAACTTCGCCTCGCCCCAATTTAACGCCTTCAGATAAACTCCAGAGTCATAATAAAACACAGATAGTTAAAATTTTAATGCGATTTGTTTAAAAGGAATCGAAATCAGTAGAGAGCGATGTGATAAACAACAAACAACGAAGACAGAAGACAGGCAACGTACAGATGACCGTGCGAAAAACAGGGAAATTCGAGATTAATTCCACAGACTTCCTACGATTTGTCTTGAGATTTATTGATTGTCATCGTAAAAGCCAATCGTACAGGGAACTGAATCCGCTTGAATTGGAATGAAAGATCAGTTGGAATAATCGGAATTCGTGGGATAAGGACTTCCTCTCCTTTGAATTTTCCCTTGATGATCGTCGCCTGAATCACATTGTCCATCAGTTTCATAATGGACAACCGTGAACTATGCACAATTTCGGATGATTCAGATTCCGCAACATGATTATGATCGATTCCACCTTCAGCTGTAAATTATGCGGCGGAGCTCCTGGCACATCAAGCGAGTTCGATTTTACTTTGAATAATAAAATTCATGCTATTGACGTCCTTATTCTTCGCTGCTAATATTGCCCGTTCACTAATCTAATCGAGATTTGGAAACACTTTGGTGATGAGTTCCTCGTTCGACGATGTGAACTCGCAAAAATTTGCCGGGAACAATATCAATGGAAACATCAACAGTAATTTGGCCATTGCCAAGCGCCAACAGTTGTTTCGAGAATTCAAGAGCCGATGAGTCGTTCTGCAGCGCGACTCTCATGTTCGTGGTCAATTTCAACTTCTTGACATTCCGCCACAAAGACCACGATTTCAGGCATGCATTAATACGCCATCAACGCCAGAGGCGGCCATTTGAGAGATATCATATTCAAAAATTGATGTAAACAAATCTACTTGGAACAAATTAAATGATTAAGATTGCCAACCGCCAAATTTTTATTTTTTTCTTTGATTTTTTTTAAAAAAACATGGGTCCGTCGAATATGGGCAACCCTGTATTGTTTCAGTTGTAGTAACCGTTGCAATAATAATCTTTGGTCTATTGATACAATTTCTGTTGTCAAGAATAAAACATTGGTTGTCACAACCAAAAATTGATATATGGTACTATAATGAAAATTGAAAAGTAGTTACCACAACTAACCGAATGTCAATGGAAAAAACATCTTAAATTGATTGATACAACCATCGATTTAGTTGCAAGCATTTTCATTTGATTGTATCCATGTTATTATTGCTGTTTTAACTATTTATATATAAATACAACCGACACACGGCGTAGGCAATATATTTTTTGTTGCTACAAAATATAAAACAAGTAAAAGCGTTAAGTTCGGCCATTTTTGATCTACAAGGGGACTGCCACAAAATAAAATTTGATTTGTATAAATTTTATTGAGATGAAATCTGGCCAAAATAGAATACAAACTACAAAGTTTCAGCTAAATTTCTTAGCAAATGTTGTGTTAAGGCTTAAATAAGCCTTTTTGGAAGCAACATCTGTAGGTGGACTATAATAAAATATGAACTGGTTTTAAAATGTTTTACTCAATGAATTATTGTCTTAATTAAATTCAAAATGCAAAGATTCAATTAAAATGCTTAGAAATTGTGGTATCTGTGGCTTAAATACGTATATTTTGGAGCGAACTCTATCGGGCGACTGTAACAAAATATGAAACGATTTGCAAAATTTTTGCTGTGATGAATTCTTGTCAAAATAGAATACAAACTGCAAAGTTTCTGCTAAATTGCTTTAAAAATGTGGTATCTACGGCTCAAAACCCGTATTTTGGAGCGACCTCTCTAGGAGAGCTATATAAAAACATTCACCGATATGGCCCATTTGCAATCCCAAACAACCTGCAACTATAAGAAATATTTATACCAAATTTGATCAACATAGCTCTGTAGCGTGATTACAACAGACGGACAGACACGGCTAAATCGTCTTAGAATTTTACGGCGATTAAGAATATATATACTTTATGGGGTCTCGGGTCAATATTTAGAGGTGGTACAAACGGAGTTTCAAAATGAATATACCCCCATCCTATGGTGGAGGGTATAAAAATTAGAAAAATCAAAACCTAGGAATTCCCCACATATATCATGTGCTACGGGCCAAAAATGTAACCCATCGAAGGAGTAACTTAAAACCCTAAATTTCTTTGTTGGAAATCATTTGAAGTCATTTGAGCAATTTCCGTACATCTATCTGTCCGTCTGGTTGGCTTACTAAAGGGTTTTCCAACACTTTTGAAGCTTTTATTCTTTGACATTTGATAAGTAGAAACTACGCCATTACTAAAAATGGAACGATACACTATCATCGAACGATACAAAACGATCAAAAGACGATCGAACAAAAAACGATACGAACGATACAAAATCATCTTGAATGATGAGGCCCATTTCCACCTCGGTGGCTACGTCAACAAGCCAAATTATCGCATCTGGGGCTCGGAAAATCCAAGAGTTATTGTTGAGAAGCCTCTCCATCCTCAACGTGTGACTGTTTGGTTCGGTTTATGGTCCGGCGGGGTCATTGGACCTTACTTATTCGAAAATGGTTTGGATTAACAGTTACGGTGAATGGATTGCGCTATCGAGAGATGATTAATGATTTTTTATGGTCGGAGTTGGATGGTTCTGATCTGGACAACGTTTACTTTCAACAAGACGGCGATACGTGCCACACAAGCAATGAAACCATTGCTCTGTTACGGGAAAAGTTTATCTCTCGAAGAGGTGATCACAATTGGCGACCGAGATCTTGTGATTTAACACCTTGCGACTTCTTCGTTTGGGGCCACGTGAAATATAAGGTCTAAGCCAACAGCCCAGCGTCGACTCAAGACCTCAAAGATTAATTCGTGAGGCTATCGAGGACATAGGGCAGCCATTTTGCAATTTGGTTATGGAAAATTTCATGAATAGGATATGGTCCTGTAAGCCTGGTCGTGGTGGCCATTTGCCTGATGTTGTTTTTCATTATTAACGGCATACCTTCCTCTTTATTATGAAATAAACATCCGATCATTTATCTCAAAAAAATTGCATTTATCTTTGAATACCAAAATAACACCTCTTGTTGGAAAACCCTTTAGATTGAAATTTTCTTTTTTATTTTAAAATTATGTTGTTGCAAGCAACATGTTATGTCAAAAATGTTTATGTATGGGGTTACTGCAACCAAACTATAGTTCTGGTACAAATTGAAGGGCTGCCGTGGCTATGTTCAATCAGTACTTTTCTGAGAAGTACTTCCAATCTGTTGTGGTCGAACCTTTTCCTCATTTTTGTGGTTTGATTAAAATCTCAAATTCTTAAAAATGATTAGTGTTTCATGAAATTCGCCGTTGACAAATTTATTCCGGAAATAAGGGTAACAAATGGACAATATGTACTCGTACTAAACAAAACTTTCATTTTCTCTTCGATTATTAACCATAAATAGAATATGACGTGGAAATGTCTCACTCTCTCTTTCGCCACTGGTATAATATTTACATAATTGTTATACAGTCGTTCCAAGGTGCATTTGCGTTTTGTCCGGCCGTCTGTCTGTTAGTTCGTTCGTACGCATTGCAATTCGACATTGGCATAAAAATGGCAAAACGGTTTAAATGCTTTGTTAACAACTCCACCCAGTCAGACAGACGGACAGGGTGCACTCGTAGATTCTTCAAAAATATGTAGGTCCGTGCTAATGCTTAAATGAGTGGAAAAATAACTCCAGCCACCGCATGGAAAGGCAAAATACTCGTATCCCCATTATCTCATCTTCAGCGTAGTCATAATCATAATCGTGCCCGTGCATGCGTGATTGTGCACTTTTTCAGTCACTTCTCCCCTCAAATCTGAAATACTCGTAGTGGTGGTGATAATGGCGGGTTGCTGGCGGAGGTGTTTATGATGACGCTCTATGCATTGCATAATAAACTGCAAAAAATGTCCCTCCGAATCGATGAGTGATGTTTTTCACTTTTTCGTTTCGGCCATTTTCGGGTTTTTGTTTCTTTTTCATTTTGTATTTTATAATATTTATTTGCATTCAGTCATCTTTATGTGGCATCTTCATCATTTCGTCGAACCACACTCACTCACACACACTTCATTCATTTCAGACATGACTGACGGACGGACGGACTGAACGAGACGGATTAGTGGCTGCCATTCCATGTCCAATGAATGACTGGCGATTGACTGAACGATTAACGATTGCGGAGGAGGTGTAGGGCAGTCGGTTTCGCTTCATAAATTTTTAAATTTACTTTAATTTTGATTGCAAGCACGCTTTTGTATTTAGCCATGATGGCGGTCCGGCAATGACAACGATGGCGATGACGATGACGCTGTTTATGATGACGACTTTGGCGATGGCGATGATGTTATCAGGAGATCATCTCGTACTCGTATAATAAGACTCCTTTCAGTTTGTGTTACGTTTTGCTTTGATTGATTTGTGAATAATTACTGATGAAATGTACTCGTATGTTAATCAGAGAGATCCGGGATCAATTGGGAGATGGAAAAAATTATTTTGTATTTATAATGTTAATTAGTTGTAATGCAGAACAGCCAGAGTTTTCATAATGTAAAAATTAGTAAAAAAAACGATTAAGGTATATCCTTACATTGTGAATTGTCTTGATTGTGAGCAAACGCGGCACCCATCTTGTGCACAGCTTTCACATCATCAAATTTTCCATAAATATGCGATGTATAGCACTTTTTGAAATGCCCATGACTTCAGTTAGCTCACGAACCTTTAACCGATGGTCATTCAATACCATTTTGTGGATTTTTTTAACCATTTCTGGTGTGGAAACCTCAATTGTTCGACCACTACGGCGTTCGTCTTGGCAGCTCGTACGGTCCCGTTTAAATTCTGACATCCAATATATTATAGTTGTAAACGAAGGAGCTGAACTCCCCCAAAGTAGAATCTAGCTCAGTTTTAAGACTGAGACCTTTCAGAAGAAAGTCTTCTGTTACATATCGGTGGCCAATTTTATCCATGTTTACAAACTAACCGAGATCATTTAAGTTTGTTTACTAAAGAAAAACGAAACAACGTGGCACCTTGAAATTTAAAACATATGTTTTAGAATTTTGCCAATTTTCACGAAGTATTTATTGTTGCCGATGTAAATGATAAAACGTTTCGTTATTACTTATAACAACTATTTAAATCTATTTATTATTTACTAAAACGAGTTCACAAAATCTTACGAAGTATTGCTAAATGCTACAGCCGAGAAAGAAGACTTGTCTTGGAATCAGCTGTTGTTTTCTGCTCCTCTGGTTCGTTACCAAGTTCCCAGATTGTCTGTCATTCGAACACGGCGATCTTGGTGCTGTCACAGCCACTCCCTCTCCAGCGACCAAGTCAGGATCCAATACCTGATCAGCTAGGAATGATATTCTCCTAGTTGATGTGTTCAACACAACTTGCAGTTCGATGGACTGCGTACTCTGAGATGATATTGATGAGTCTTGAGAGAATGTGTGAGGACTCGGTAGAGGTGTTGCTGTTGTTTGTGGATGTTCAGTCCCAATATTATTGATGATGAAAGCTGGCTTGAGTCGATCTACCGATATGTTCACGTCCTTGTTCTTCACTCGTATCGTATATAACCGATCTGAAATATGTTGCACTATCTCAAATGGTCCAGTGTAAGGTGGTTCAAGCGGTCCTCGTACTGCGTCCATGCGAAGAGTGCAATCATCTAGGTTCTTGAATATAAACATTTTGCTTTTGTTGTGGTGAGGCACTGGAATTGGTCGAAGAAAGTTTAAGTATTCACGAAGTTTCCTTAAAAATTCAGATGAATCGGACGGAAATTTCTGATTCGGTGAAAAACTCTTGAGGTATCCGTAAGTGCCCACCATAAAGAATATCCGAAGGCGAAGCTTGAAGATCCTCGTTGACAGCTGTCCAGGCGAAGCTTGAAGATCCTCTTTGACAGCTGTCCTTAATCCCAACAACATCCCAACAACAGTTGGAAGTATATCGTCCACGATCCAGGGTAAGGTGGTTCAAGTGGTCCTCGTACTGCGTCCATGCGAAGAAAAACGTGAGTGCAATCATCGAGGTTCTTGAAAAAACATTTTGCTTTTGTTGTGGTGAGACACTGGAATTGGTCGCAGAAAGTTCATGTATTCACGAAATTTCCTTAAAAATTCATATGAATCGGCAGGAATTTCTGATTCGGTGAAAAACTCTTGAGGTAACCGTAAGTGCCCACCATTAAGAAGATCCGAAGGCGATGCTTGAAGATCCTCTTTGACATCTGTCCTTAATCCCAACAACAGTTGGAAGTATATCGTCCACTGTCCAGTGTAAGGTGGTTCAAGTGGTCCTCGTACTGCGTCCATGCGAAGAAATACGTGAGTGCAATCATCGAGGTTCGTGAAAATAAAATAAAGTGGAAGTATAACGACCCACGGAACGATAAGTGCCAACCAAAAGAAGATCCGAAGGCGAAGCTTGAAGATCCTCTTTGATAGCTGTCCTTAATCCCAACAAAACAGTTGGAAGTATATCGACCCACGACACGTGTGAATGACACATTAAAGCTATTTTAAAATATCTGTGCCATCTCTCAATCATTCCATTCGATTGTGGATGATAAGTCGTCGTTCAAGTACGTTTCGAACCTATTAAATTCGCTGGGGCCTTGAAAAACGCGGACTCGAATTGTGTACCCTGGTCTTGTTGCTGTTGTTTGTATCACTTTCGTAATAGTTTAGGACAACCAAAGCGGGAAATCCAGTTGGACCAAAATGCAGTCGCGATCGTCTGAGCCGATATGTCCTTCAGAGGCATAGCTTCAGGCCATCGTGAAAATCGATCGATCATGATAAGACCCTCTACCAACGGCATTATCTCGATGTCCAAATGAACATGAACGAACCGATGGTCTGGGATATCTTTCTTATCCGGAGTAAGGCGGTTGTGTCTGGTGATCTTTGCTCTTTGGCACGATATGCAATTCCGAGACCAATTTAGGCTTTGTTTCCTTATTCCAGGCCAAACGTATTTCTCACGTATCTGTTGAAGACTAGCACGGCCGCCAGAATGTGAAAGATTATGAATTGATTACCTGTCACTAAAATATTGAAAAATACGTAGTATTTATAGGTGTCCATTGATCGATTTTTGTCATTCAACAAGTGCCGACGAACACGAAAAGTACAATTTTAAAATTTGAAATTATAATTTAGAGTATAAAACATTTTAAAAAGGAGAAAAGTATTCAAAATTTCAATGTGGAAAATAACAAGTGTCCAAAATTAGATGATTTTTGCTACTTTTGTGGTCATATCATTCCAAAAATAGGCAATCAGGATCGAAAAAAGTTGACCTATTGTCTATTGACCTATTGCGTATTGTCATTATTTTTATAATTGATGAAAATGTTACGCCGAACACAGTGTGCAAAATTTATTATAATACCCTTATAATGTGTATACATGGAAAAGGTGTACAGTTTTCTTTTATGAAGCCAGTAATTTGGGTGCAAGACCTAAATGGACATGATGTATGCAGGTGCTATGCATGCATAAATCCTGGTTAGGGATTGAAAAGAAAAAAATTTAGAACAAAAGTATACATTCCCTCTTTTACAGCCACATTTCCAGTACAACGCTCTGCTACAACGATACCGATACCGATCCACCTAAACTCCGAGTCTGGATAGTGTCGCTGCAAGCCGAAACCGTTTTCAACATTCCGACCAATGTTAATGATGCAGATTGGACACCCGATATTGAAAATAATGGACTAAACCGCTAACACAAAACGAAATGGATTACATTGTGGCTAAGACTACGGCCACATGACAATATCAAAGTGTAGTGCTATAGTAACCGACCGAATGGACTATATACCAACTGTGTACACGTTCGAGAGGAAATACATCATTATGATTCCAGCCAGAGATTAATGGGTTGGAAAACATATCCACATCTATACGGATGGTTCAAAGCTTGTTAAAAGGTTGGCTATGAAGAACTTAGTTTGGATATAGCTCACAGACTAGCAAATACCTGCAGAGTATATCAGGCCGCCGAAATAATGGCAATATGGGAAGTGGCCAAGTGGCTGAGTCCCAACATATTAACCAACCCTGGCGTTGTCATTTACCATCAATTCTCTGCAGGCTACATCCCTAAACCCTCGACTATCGCAGATTTCTTAACGAGATGGCTGAGCAGTTTAATATACACCTCATATGGGTGTCTGGGCATACGAATATCCCGGGGAACTACAAAGCTATATTTATATATAGCCTCCATATATATGTTCCATTTAGTGACATATTGATTCTCTCATAACTTTTTTACTACTTATTAGAAACTGCTGCAAATCCCAACGTAGTAATAGTTTATTTGTCGCTATCACCTCGAGAAAAATGGGAGAATTTGTCCTGCACCTTTTGGTACCTGCCACACAAAGGGAGCATTTTGTTCAAAAAGTAGAATATACAAATGCTCGAAATTTAGTGCAATGTAATGCTTACTCCATGGCGTTCTGTGAAGGTCATGTGATCTTGACCTAGAAATGTTGATTTTTTTTCTAAAATTTCCAAGGCTTCCCGAGTGATTCCCAGAACTTTACACAAACGTTAAACGGCGTAAGAAACATATACTTATTATCTCTACATATCTATTTATACATATAAGTAAACGTACTTACGATTAGTTCAGTTTTATTACAAAGTTGCATGTCTTGTCTAATCGTTTTGAAATCGGCTGCCGGCACTTGTCATGAGAAATCACTCCACGTAATTTACAACATACAAACAAACAAGTGGGCGAATTAAATTGGGTTGGGATTAGAAAAACTAAACATCATTTTATTTAATTTTCATTGTTGTCGTTATTGCTGTTGTTGTTGTCAAGTTTTGTTTCCTTTGAAATGCTGAGTTGTTGTTGTATTTTATACTCGTAAATATATAATTAACCACGAAACCACACTCAAAAGCCGTCCATCGCTTCATGGAACGGCTACGAGTAATGATAGGTGTGTCAGTCATTCAGGCAGTCGCTGTTCTGTGTGTGTGTCAGAAAACATCTTAAAATGATATTGATTGCATGCCAGTAAAATCAAGGGTTGTGGTCCCATCCCCACTTTTCACTGCAGATAGAAAGAAGTACGGGTACATACGAGTATATTAAATTCGAACAATAGCTGTATTTTATTCAGGAAATTGAAATTTTGATGAAAGGCGCTCTATTTGTACAATGCGCTCTATTTCTGATGATCTTTTTTTTTCGTAGGTTTTTCATATTCATGTTCTGAGTCTGCATCATCATCCACGTTGGACATAATATTCAAGGGCATGGTTTGTTCAGTTTGTCCACCAATTTCAGTGTCATCTTTGGTGCTTTCATCTTCAAACTGCTTAATTATAGAACTCCACCAAAAAACATCCGCAAGCAATGCATCTAATTTTTTTTTTAAATTTTTTCTCTTCAATCCATAACCAGAATTTATGCATGCGTAGCACCTGGATTCATCATGTCCAGTTTGGTCTTGCACCCAAGTTACTGACTTCATAAAAGAAAAATGTTCATGTATCCACATTATAAGGGTATTATAACAACTTTCTGTTTTAATCTGTGTTATATATCTGTGTTCGGCGTAAAATTTGCACTACTTATATCTCTTTAATCGAAATAATGACAATACGCTGTTTTGAATTCCTCAGTAAACAAGTTGTTTATGATCCTGATTGCCTATTTTTGACCACAAACGTAGCAAAAATCATCCAATATTTCTGGAGCCTCAGACTCTTAGACGTAGACTGCAACACCTTTATATGAGGACGAATACATGTCTTCGGACAAGCTCTTCGATGATACGGAAAAGGAGTTCGATAACACCATTGTTGGACGGGAGGTTAATCTGTCGGTTACCAATGGTGGTAAGACTTCTACAGATTAATCACAATCACGCTAAAGCAGCCTCTGCGGCTCATCCTTGATAATCGGCGCAGAAACGAACGCTCATCATCCGATCTGGGGTATCACGGACACAAGCAATGGAAGTGAGTGACTTCTCGGCTTTATTCTAAATACCAACCTAACTATAAAGAAAGTTAGGTTGGTAGTTTTAAAAGTAAAGAAGAACAGAAAGTACGCGATGTCACGTTAGGTGGAATATACTGCACGACCACTTATTCTCAGATCACCATTATATAGAGTAAAAAATCACTGAAAATGTACCTTAACCTGCCATCCACAGAAATGTGAGAGAGACAAAGTGGCACATGTATGCACAATTTTAAAAAGACCTCAATTATCGTATGCACGTGGTTTAAGACAATCTCGGTCTGGAAAATCTGGTCGAGCACCTCACTACATCATTCAACACAACGTTTTAATAAGTTTGTCCAAAACCAAGATGCAAGGACAGAACAGAACCACAATTGTGGACTTTTGAGTGGACTACAAACGTCGTCAGGAATCCAAAATTAGCTGAGCGATTAACAGCTTTGAACCCTATAAATCACCTGGACCAGACGTCATTGCTCCAGCAGAAACGCAGAAAATGTTGAAGTACGTTATCCCCTGGCTGGAGAAAATGTATGAAGGCTGCATCAGGCTCTCAGGCATCCCCAATCGATGGATGGATACCAAAGTGGTATTCATATCCAAAGCGGGAAAGATATCGTGCACTAAGTCAAAACACTTCAGGCCAATTAGCCTAGCCTCCTGAAAGGCCTGGGAGAACCTTCAGATTCTTTCATTAAAGAAAACCTGGATAAAGAGCTCCTGTCGGGAATCCAGCATGCATACTGCAAGGGCAAGTCTACCGAATCTGCCCTGCACGAGCTTCTGGAGACTAACAATTGCGGCGCTGTCACATCTAGCTTGATAAGCCTAATTCAAAGCCTGCTCAACAAAAGACTCATACCTGCAAGTCTTTGGTCCCCAACTCTAACATGGTTTGTCAACAGATGGACTCCACAGGAAGGAATACAGTCTCCACTAATCTGGAACCTAGCTGTGAATAGAATAGAGTGGCTGCAAAGTCGTGACAATCGCAGTAACTGGAAAATTCAAAATCGTCCTCCGAAACATCCAGTAGGTGGCACCTCCTCGGATAAATGGAACAGAGCTGATCTTTACTGAAAGTGCAAAAAAATCGAGGAATAATTATAGATAGAAAATTTTCATTCAGATTTAATGTACTGGAACATACCGGGTTTTACAATAAGAGTCATATGATTTCTTTAAAAAAAAAAACACACTTATTGTTAAGGAAATGCAAAAGTTTTTTATTTAATGTGAAGTACAATCGATACAATTAAGTTCTAAATAAAACGTCATTCAAATGGTACTATTGATATCTTATATATCAAACTATTTGTTTTCGATGAGGGGCACCTGAGCCTTTGCTAACATTAGGGACCAAAATTTGTCTATGTGTACTGCTAAAACCCTTTGTGGGGAAGATACCAGAATGTTCATACGGTCCATCTTTGAGATAAGAGAAGCTATTAGCACATAGCTTCGATTTGATTATATCGGTATCTTCTTTAAAGAGATATCATATGGACCAGCCAGCCAGACCGACTGACGGACAAAGTTCAAATCACTGAACGGATTTGCACTCATTCTCACTCCTTATTATTTTATGATATTTTGCTAAAAAAAATTGTATTGCTTGGTGCAATCAGAAATATTAGTTTACCCAATAAAACATCACTAATATTGTTTATATACTCGAACTTCGTACTTTCGTATGTACTCGAACAACAACAATTAAGAAGGTCTTGTGACTTAAAGTGTTAGTAGTCATTATACGAACTCACCATTAACGTTTGGCTTTAATCTTTTCGTTTGGGAATATTTCCATCTATTGCATTTTGCTGTACTTAGTCCATTGTTCGGCCATTTTCTTTTCATTTTGTTGCTGTAGCTGTTGTTGTTGCTGCTGCTTCTTAACAATTTGAATGACATAAAATGTCAATTGTCAGTCGTCGGAATTAGCATGAATACTTATTCTGATATGGCATAAAATGGGAAAACGAGTTAACATTAGCTGGAGAGTACTTGAAAATCGTAGTTAAACGCCAGCGGATTTTCAAGTTCAAAGTGTTTAAAAGTAATTTGTAATTGAAACACGTGAGAATTTTTTTTAAACAAAAAACTTTTCTTAATTGCCGTTGAACATATACAATAAAATGTATATGTTTTTCTATTGTTGTGTGTGTATGTGCATTTTATGGTACTAAAGAGAGAAGAATTTATTTCCGAATTGGAAAAATTTTGCTTACAAAATGTTGTGCAATTTAGATTAATTGCATTTTTAACATTGGCCTTTGGATTTGTACACATCATTAAAATTGTTCATTAAACTATGTCAAAACATGTTGTTTTTCACTTAGAAAGATACTGATACATATTTGAAATGTCGAAAACATAAATAGACTCGCAAACAATTTATAAATATGTTTGTTTATAGGGTCAGCATTTTTAAAATCAACCTATTCATTTTATTTTTGTCTAAAAAGTCTATAAATATTTGGTAAATGGTAAATTACGATATCGCTATCATTTATTTTTGAAAAAAATTACCAGATGTAGAGGGACTTCCCGCAAGCAGACGTTGTTGCTGTTGACACTTTGTTGCTTCTCGGCTCTCGTGTTTATAGACACTTGTTGTTTTGTACTCAAGCCGATCGCTCGCGTTTACCTCCTGTACTAAAACTCGAAAAAATAAAGATCACCCATATTTGAGTTAAAGAAAATACTGAAATTTGATTGTGTTTTTATTTCTTTTATTAATTTTTTTCACAAACTTTTTTGCGTCGTATGCTAACACCGTTGCAAGGATTCGGGTATAAATATACTTCTTTTCCCATTTTTTAGCCCGATCATATGGCGTTAAGAAGTCAAATCGGAGATACATTGGGACCTATATTACAAAAATGGAGCGATATTGGCCATTTGCAATTCGGCGTCAATGAACGTTAATCCGGCGCATGTCCTTTAATAGGGTTCAATGACCTTAATTGGGGTCATTGACATTTAATCGGTGTTATTTAGTCCTTTAATCCGGTTTTACTGTCTGGCTTTTAATAAGGGATCAGGGTCATTGATTCCTTATTAATGATCGGGTATATATAATCCGATGTCAATGACCCTTAAATGGGGCTAGTGTCATTAACCTTTAATCTGGGTTCAATGATCTTTAATCAGGGGTCAATGGCCCTTAACAGGGGCTAATGACCTTTAATCGGGCCCAATAACCTTAATCGGGTTTAATGGCATTTAATCGTCGTCATTGAACTTTAATCGGGGTCAATGACCTTAATCAGGTTTAATGGCATTTAATCGGGATAATTTACCTGTAATCCGGGGTTAATGACCTTTAACGGTGACCATTAACCTTTAATCGGGGTCATTGACCATTAATCCGGGTCAATGATTTTTAATATGAGATCAGTGACATTTGATGGGGCCATTGATCTTTAATCCGGAGTCAATGACCTATAATCCGAATCAGGATCATTGACCTTTCATCGGAGTCATTGACATTTAATCGTGGTCATTAACCTTAAATCCTGGGTCAATAACTTTTAATCGGGGTAATTGAAATTTAATCCGGGGTCATTAACCTTTAATCAGGCTCACTGACTTTTAATCCGGGGTCAATGACGTTAAATCGGGGTCATTGACCTTTAATCCGGGATCAATGAACTTTAATCCGGGGTCATTAACCTTTAATACGGGGTCAATGGCCTTTAATCGTTGTCATTGACCTTTAATCCGGGTCAATGACATTTAATCGGGTTCATTGACTCTTAATCGGGGTCATTAACCTTCAATCTGGAGTCAATATCCTTCAATCCGGGGTCACTGACTTTTAATCCGGGGCGAATGACCTTTATTCGGGGTCATTGACCATTAATCATCATTGACATTCAAACGGGGTTAATGACCTTTAATCGGGTTCATTAACCTTTAATCCGGGGTCATGACCTTTATTCGGGGTCATTGACCTTTAATCCGGGTCAATGACATTTAATCGGATTCATTGATTTTTAATCGAGGTCATTAACCTTTAATCTGGGGTCATTATCCTTTAATTTGGTGTCACTGACTTTTAATCGGGGTCATTGACTTTTAATTGGGGTAATTGACATTCCATCCGGGGTCAATGACCTTTTATCGGGTCATTGATTTTTAATCGAGGTCATTAACCTTTAATCTGGGGTCATTATCCTTTAATTTGGTGTCACTTTTAATCGGGGTCATTGACTTTTAATTGGGGTAATTGACATTCCATCCGGGGTCAATGACCTTTTATCGGGGTAAATGACCTTTTTTCGGGGTTAATGACCTTTAATCGGGTTCATTAACCTTTAATCCGGGGTCAATGACTATTAATAGGGGTCATTGAACTATAATCGGGGTCATACACATTTAATCCGTGGCCAATGAGAATACTTTTTATCCACTCACCATAGAGAGGGGATGGTATATACGAGTATCATTTACTACGAGCCAAAAGTGTAACACATCGAAGGAGTGACCTAAGACCCTAAGTATGTTCGGCGGAAATCCGTTTTGGGAAATTTTAAGTTATTTGAGCAATGTCCGTCTGTCTGTCTGCTGGCTGGTGCGCACGATAACTCTCGAAAAGAGTACCCGATTGACTTCAAATTTGGTACGCTGTAATAGTTTTCTCTATCTCAGGCTAAGTTCGAAGATGGGCCATATACGTCTACTCCTTCTAGTACGTCCCCCACAAAGGGTTAACTTTTAGTGAAATATTGAATTTTTAATACCTTCTATACTACTTACTCGAATACTTACTGAATTTTCACACATAGTATTAGTTTGTTAGTCGCGAACACGTTAAAAAAAATGGGCGAAGTGGGCACTCCCTTTTTGGTACCTCTCACACGAATGGACCATTTTTCACCAAAAGTTAACTGCTTTTAACTATAATACCAGTGCACACAAATACTTGAAATTTCGTACAGTGTAATGCTTTTATAGCACCTAAAGTCTAGCCGTTATTGACATGTCCTTTTTGGTAGCTTCCACACAAATCGACCATTTTACATCAAATGTTAACAGCTTATAAGTTTAACACCAATACCTATAAATACTTGAAAATTTTTACATTGTAATGCTTTTAAAGTACCCAGAGTCCAGGGAAAAGTGACCGTTATTGGCACGTCCCTTTTGGTACCTCCCACACAAATTTACCATTTTGTACTAAATACATACAGCTTTTAATTTTTAATTCATAATAATTTAATTAAAACAAAATAGAAGTGATTCATAAGTCGGTTCACCCGACTGAACTTTCTTACTTGTTCTTTCATTATTCGCAATTGGAACAAAAATTAATGGTATTTTTAAATCCCTAAAATTATATCTGTGGGTTATCTATTTCAATGAAACTAAATTCGGGGGCAGGGAAGCGCACCGCGTACTGCTAGTTTTGACTATAATTTCGGAAGGAGATATTCAATCTGCTGAACCCAGATACTAAAAAAAAGGTAATTAATAATTACTAATGTTACAGAAATAATCGTTAGCGAAAAATATTGGCTTAGAAACATATTAAAAATAAACAAAAAAATTAATATTTGTTGCCGCGAATATAATTCCTGAAAAATGGAAATAAATTTACAAAGTTATTTTTATTTTATTTAGTCCATTTGTGTGAGAGGTACCAAACCACCATCGTGGTGGTTGCGACTAATAAACTAATACTATGTGTGGAATTTTAGAGGAGTCGAATAAGTAGTATTAATGTTACTAGAGAATCAATGTTTCACTAATTTTTAACCCGCTGTGGGAGAGGTACTAGAAGGAGTGGGCCAATATGGCCCATCTTTGAACATAGCCGGAGATAGAAAAAAAAGTTACCGCATACCAAATTTGAAGTCAATCGGTAACTCTTTTCGAGAGTTATCGTGCGCACCAGCCAGCAGACCGACAGACGGATGGATGGACATTGCTAAAATTACTTAAAGTGGTCCAAAACAGATTTCCGCCTAATAAACTGTGGGTCTTAGATCACTCCTTAGATTTGTTACACCTTTGGCCCGTAGCAAATGACATATACCCTCGTCACAATATAGTGAGGGTATAAATACGAGTATAGATATTTGTTTGGCATTTTTATACCCTACACCACACTGTGGTAAAGGGTATTATAAGTTTGTTTCACGGCAGAAGTTTGTAACACCTGAAAATAACACAGCTAGACCCACCTTAATGTATACCGATCGACTTAGAATCACTAGCTGAGTCGATTTAACCATGTCTGTCCGTCCGTCCGTCCGTCTGTCCATGTAAAGTTGTTCGTCGACTACAGGTCGCAATTTCACTCCGATCGTTCTGAAATTTTGCAGTTTAGAGTATTTCGCGGCTGTTAAGATCGCTATTGAATTTGGTTGAAATCGGTTCAGATTTAGATATAGCTCCCATATATATCTTTCGTCCGATTTGGCCCTTTAGTCCTATAGAAGCTGTATTTTACATCCAATCGTTTTGAAATTTAGAATGGTAGAGTTTCTTGATCCACGAACCAACATTGCCGAATTTGAAGAAAATCGGTTCAGATTTAGATATAGCTCCCATATATATCTTTCGTCCGATTTGGCCCTTTAGTCCTATAGAAGCTGTATTTTACATCCAATCGTTTTGAAATTTAGAATGGTAGAGTTTCTTGATCCATGAACCAACATTGCCGAATTTGAAGAAAATCGGTTAATATTTAGCTATAGCTCCCATATATATGTTTCATCCGATTTGGCCCTTTAGTACTATAGAAGCTGTATTTTACATCCGATAATTTTGAAATTTAGAATGGCAGAGTTTCTTGATCCATGAACCAACATTGCCGAATTTTAAGAAAATCGGTTAAGATTTAGATATAGCTCCCATATATATGTTTCGTCCGATTTTGCTCTTTAGTCCTGTAGAAGCTGTATTTTACATCCAATCGTTTTGAAATTTAGAATGGTAGAGTTTCTTGATCCATGAACCAACATTGCCGAATTTGAAGAAAATCGGTTAAGATTTAGCTATAGCTCCCATATATATGTTTCGTCCGATTTGGCCCTTTAGTACTATAGAAGCTGTATTTTACATCCGATCGTTTTGAAATTTAGAATGGCAGAGTTTCTTGATCCATGAACCAACATTGCCGAATTTGAAGAAAATCGGTTAAGATTTAGCTATAGCTCCCATATATATGTTTCGTCCGATTTTGCTCTTTAGTCCTGTAGAAGCTGTATTTTACATCCAATCATTTTGAAATTTAGAATGGTAGAGTGTCTTGATCCAAGAACCAACACTACCGAATTTTAAGAAAATCGGTTAAGATTTATCTGTAGCTCCCATATATATGTTTCGTCCGATTTGGCCATTTAGTCCTATAAAAGCTGTATTTTACATCCAATCGTTTTGAAATTTAGAAAGGTAGAGTTTCTTGATCCATGAACCAACATTGCCGAATTTGAAGAAAATCGGTTAAGATTTAGCTATAGCTCCCATAAATATGTTTCGTCCGATTTTGCTCGTTAGTCCTGAAGAAGCTGTATTTTACATCCAATCATTTTGAAATTTA
This sequence comes from Eudasyphora cyanicolor, assembly GCA_963930755.1. Classification (NCBI taxonomy): domain Eukaryota; kingdom Metazoa; phylum Arthropoda; class Insecta; order Diptera; family Muscidae; genus Eudasyphora; species Eudasyphora cyanicolor. Next base: position 267,479,949 of record OZ005737.1, read on the forward strand.
GAATGGTAGAGTTTCTTGATCCATGAACCAACACTACCGAATTTGAAGAAAATCGGTTAAGATTTAGCTATAGCTACCATATATATGTTTCGTCCGATTTGTCCCTTTAGTTCTATAGAAGCTGTATTTTACATCTAATCGTTTTGAAATTTAGAATGGTAGAGTTTATTGATCCATGAACCAACACTACCGAATTTGAAGAAAATCGGTTAATATTTAGCTTAGCTCCCATATACATGTTTCGTCCGATTTGGCCCTTTAGTCCTGTAGAAGCTGTATTTGAAATACAATCATTTTGAAATTTAGAATGATAGAGTGTCTTGATCCAAGAACCAACACTACCGAATTTTAAGAAAATCGGTTAAGATTTATCTGTAGCTCCCATATATATGTTTCGTCAGATTTGGCCCTTTAGTCCTATAAAAGCTGTATTTTACATCTAATCGTTTTGAAATTTAGAATGGTAGAGTTTATTGATCCATGAACCAACACTACCGAATTTGAAGAAAATCGGTTAATATTTAGCTTAGCTCCCATATACATGTTTCGTCCGATTTGGCCATTTAGTCCTATAAAAGCTGTATTTTACATCCAATCGTTTTGAAATTTAGAAAGGTAGAGTTTCTTGATCCATGAACCAACATTGCCGAATTTGAAGAAAATCGGTTAAGATTTAGCTATAGCTCCCATATATATGTTTCGTCCGATTTTGCTCTTTAGTCCTGAAGAAGCTGTATTTTACATCCGATCGTTTTAAAATTTAGAATGGTAGAGTTTCTTGATCCATGAACCAACATTGCCGAATTTTAAGAAAATCGGTTCAGATTTAGATATAGCTCCCATATATATCTTTCGTCTGATTTGGCCCTTTAGTCCTATAGAAGCTGTATTTTACATCCAATCGTTTTGAAATTTAGAATGGTAGAGTTTCTTGATCCATTGCCGAATTTGAAGAAAATCGGTTAAGATTTAGCTATAGCTCCCATATATATGTTTCGTCCGATTTGGCCCTTTAGTACTATAGAAGCTGTATTGTACATCCGATCGTTTTGAAATTTAGAATGGCAGAGTTTCTTGATCCATGAACCAACATTGCCGAATTTGAAGAAAATCGGTTAAGATTTAGCTATAGCTCCTATATATATGTTTCGTCCGATTTTGCTCTTTAGTCCTGTAGAAGCTGTATATTACATCCAATCATTTTGAAATTTAGAATGGTAGAGTGTCTTGATCCACGAACCAACACTACCGAATTTTAAGAAAATCGGTTAAGATTTAGCTATAGCTCCCATATATATGTTTCGTCCGATTTGGCCATTTAGTCCTATAAAAGCTGTATTTTATATCCAATCATTTTGAAATTTAGAATGGTAGAGTTTCTTGATCCATGAACCAACATTGCCGAATTTGAAGAAAATCGGTTAAGATTTAGCTATAGCTCCCATATATATGTTTCGTCCGATTTTGCTCTTTAGTCCTGAAGAAGCTGTATTTTACATCCAATCATTTTGAAATTTAGAATGGTAGAGTTTCTTGATCCATGAACCAACACTACCGAATTTGAAGAAAATCGGTTAAGATTTAGCTATAGGTACCATATATATGTTTCGTCCGATTTGGCCCTTTAGTTCTATAGAAGCTGTATTTTACATCCAATCGTTTTGAAATTTTGAATGGTAGAGTTTATTGATCCATGAACCAACACTACCGAATTTGAAGAAAATCGGTTAATATTTAGCTATAGCTCCCATAGACATGTTTCGTCCGATTTGGCCCTTTAGTCCTGTAGAAGCTGTATTTTACATCCAATCATTTTGAAATTTAGAATGGTAGAGTTTCTTGATCCATTAACCAACACTACCGAATTTGAAGAAAATCGGTTAAGATTTAGCTATAGCTACCATATATATGTTTCGTCCGATTTGGCCCTTTAGTTCTATAGAAGCTGTATTTTACATCCAATCGTTTTGAAATTTAGAATGGTAGAGTTTATTGATCCATGAACCAACACTACCGAATTTGAAGAAAATCGGTTAATATTTAGCTATAGCTCCCATAGACATGTTTCGTCCGATTTGGCCCTTTAGTCCTGTAGAAGCTGTATTTTACATCCAATCATTTTGAAATTTAGAATGGTAGAGTTTCTTGATCCATGAACCAACACTACCCAATTTGAAGAAAATGGGTTAAGATTTAGCTATAGCTACCATATATATTTTTCGTCCGATTTGGCCCTTTAGTTCTATAGAAGCTGTATTTTACATCCAATCGTTTTGAAATTTAGAATGGTAGAGTTTCTTGATCCATGAACCAACATTGCCGAATTTGAAGAAAATCGGTTAAGATTTAGCTATAGCTCCCATATATATGTTTCGTCCGATTTTGCTCTTTAGTCCTGAAGAAGCTGTATTTTACATCCAATCATTTTGAAATTTAGAATGGTAGAGTTTCATGATCCATGAACCAACGCTGCCGAATTTGAAGAAAATCGGTTAAGATTTAGCTATAGCTCCCATATATATGTTTCGTCCGATTTGGCCCTTTAGTCCTATAAAAGCTGTATTTTACATCCAATCGTTTTGAAATTTAGAATGGTAGAGTTTCTTGATTCATGAACCAACATTGCGGAATTTGAAGAAAATCGGTAAAGATTTAGCTATAGCTCCCATATATATGTTTCATCCGATTTGGCTCTTTAGATCCAATCGTTTTTATACCCTACACCACACTGTGGTACAGGGTATTATTTAAGTATAAAAGTAAATTTATGTAAACAATTTATACATGAATTACAAAATTTATATATCAGAGTTATTCAATATTACGAGAGTGGTGTAGGGTATAATATAGTCGGCACCGCCCGACTTTAGCCTTTCCTTACTGGTTAAAAAGAAAGTTGTATTTGGACGAGTGTCTTCGTATAATAGTTTACATTTTTAATTCTACTCCGACTGCCTACTTAACTATCAATTTTCAGACAATTTCTCTAAGTCTGTTATTTTCTAAGGGCGATTATATTTATTTGCCTCTGTATTTATGTCTGTATTTTATTTTAGACTTTGGTCTATGAACCAATTCTTATGGATATCTAATTATAAACATATCCCCTTTCAAATTCTTCACTGAATAAAAGACTTCTTTTATTTCTTTGATATGTAATCTGATTGCTGAGCGTTCCGAGGAAAGGTACACACAAACCAACGACAATAATAATAATCATATTTAGAACATGACTAATGCCACAAATATGCCATTGAGGAGGACAGTGCCAAAAGCTGCAGCAACAGCAGCAGTTAGCCGGACGAGCCACATCAATGAGTTGCCACAACTGCCAATTGAAGGTAGAATGGAGAATTTTTGTTTAGTTATTTTATTAGCTCAGCAGCGAACAAAAAACGAGAAACCTCAAATGTTTCCCGGCACTAGAATTTCAAATCAAATAAAATTGAATCGAATGGAATCGAATATGTGAAATTCTAGTTACGCATTCCAATTTTCAATCAATTCGAGCAGCAATGACAATCGACAATACTCGTAACCGCTGCGATAAGTCCAAAACGGCGCCATCAGAGTTTAGAATTTCATCGAGTTTTCGTAAACATTTGGCATTAGACGGACAGACCGCATTTCATTCCTTTGGTGTCGGCCTAAAAGGCGGAAAAGAAACGTTCTGGATTTGCGGTAATCAAAACGCCGACTTACAATGGATGATGAGTAGTATTTAATGAAAACGCTTGAATGAAAATGCAATTGAAATTAAGCAATAGTGATTAGTATATATGTCTTTGTGGATAGTGAGCGAATTCAATGCGACTGGTTGGTTGGTACAGTGTTTTGGAAAGGAGAACAATTTAACGTAGTTAAAGAAAAATCTATTTTAACAGGAAAGAAGCCCGATACATCTACATGATATATAATTTTGCGATTTTTTTTATTTTCCTAAAAAGATTGAAGAAAAAGCCATAGAAATCACCAAATTTGTCTAAATAAAATAGGTAATTAGTTATATGGATGAGAAAAAAAGGTAATTTAACCAAAATTTCAAAATTCAACAGCTTCCAACTCGGACAGTCCTTAACGGATCTCGTTGAAATTTTTTATTTTTATTTTTACTTTCTATTTTTTACTTTTTATTTTTTATTATTTATTATTTATATTTTATATTTTATTCTTTATTTTTTATTCTTTAAATATTATTTTTAATATTTTTTTTTCATTTTATTTTTATTTATTTTTCTTTTTATCCCCTTACCTTAGAGAGGAAGGTATATCATTTGCTACCCCCAAGTATGTTCGGCGGATATCCGTTGGGTAATTTTAAGTCATTTGAGCAATGTCCGTCCGTCTGTCTGTCTGTGTGTCTGTCTGCTGGCTGGTGCGCACGATAACTCTCGAAAGGAGTAACCTATTGACTTCAAATTTGGTATATGGTAATATTTTTTCTATCTTCGGCTAAGTTGGAAGATGGGCCATATTGGTCCACTCATTCTAGTACCTCTCACACAAAGGGTTTATATTTAGAGAAATATTGATTCTTTAATAACGTCTATACTACTTACTCGAGTCTTTCGAAATTCCACACATATTATTAGTTTATTAGTAGCTTACACCTCAAGAATGGGCGAAATTGCCACGCCCCTTTTGGTACCTCCCACACAAATGGACCGTTTTGCACCAAAAGTTAACAGTATAATGTTTTTATAGTGCCTACATTCCGGTAAAAAAGGGGATTATTATACGGCCCCTTTTGGTACGTCCCACACAAATGGACTGTTTTGCACAAAAAATGAAAAGCTTATACATAATGTTAATACCTATGTATACAATTACGTAACATTTTTGTTCAGTGTAATTCTGTTATAGTGTCTACAGATCAGTAAAAATATGAACCATTCTGCACAGAAAGTTAACAGCTTATAACTTTAATACCAGTGCATACACATTTAATTTTTAATTTTTAATTTTTAATTTTTAATTTTTAATTTTTAATTTTTAATTTTTAATTTTTAATTTTTAATTTTTAATTTTTAATTTTTAATTTTTAATTTTTAATTTTTAATTTTTAATTTTTAATTTTTAATTTTTAATTTTTAATTTTTAATTTTTAATTTTTAATTTTTAATTTTTAATTTTTAATTTTTAATTTTTAATTTTTAATTTTTAATTTTTAATTTTTAATTTTTAATTTTTAATTTTTAATTTTTAATTTTTAATTTTTAATTTTTAATTTTTAATTTTTAATTTTTAATTTTTAATTTTTAATTTTTAATTTTTAATTTTTAATTTTTAATTTTTAATTTTTAATTTTTAATTTTTAATTTTTAATTTTTAATTTTTAATTTTTAATTTTTAATTTTTAATTTTTAATTTTTAATTTTTAATTTTTAATTTTTAATTTTTAATTTTTAATTTTTAATTTTTAATTTTTAATTTTTAATTTTTAATTTTTAATTTTTAATTTTTAATTTTTAATTTTTAATTTTTAATTTTTAATTTTTAATTTTTAATTTTTAATTTTTAATTTTTAATTTTTAATTTTTAATTTTTAATTTTTAATTTTTAATTTTTAATTTTTAATTTTTAATTTTTAATTTTTAATTTTTAATTTTTAATTTTTAATTTTTAATTTTTAATTTTTAATTTTTAATTTTTAATTTTTAATTTTTAATTTTTAATTTTTAATTTTTAATTTTTAATTTTTAATTTTTAATTTTTAATTTTTAATTTTTAATTTTTAATTTTTAATTTTTAATTTTTAATTTTTAATTTTTAATTTTTAATTTTTAATTTTTAATTTTTAATTTTTAATTTTTAATTTTTAATTTTTAATTTTTAATTTTTAATTTTTAATTTTTAATTTTTAATTTTTAATTTTTAATTTTTAATTTTTAATTTTTAATTTTTAATTTTTAATTTTTAATTTTTAATTTTTAATTTTTAATTTTTAATTTTTAATTTTTAATTTTTAATTTTTAATTTTTAATTTTTAATTTTTAATTTTTAATTTTTAATTTTTAATTTTTAATTTTTAATTTTTAATTTTTAATTTTTAATTTTTAATTTTTAATTTTTAATTTTTAATTTTTAATTTTTAATTTTTAATTTTTAATTTTTAATTTTTAATTTTTAATTTTTAATTTTTAATTTTTAATTTTTAATTTTTAATTTTTAATTTTTAATTTTTAATTTTTAATTTTTAATTTTTAATTTTTAATTTTTAATTTTTAATTTTTAATTTTTAATTTTTAATTTTTAATTTTTAATTTTTAATTTTTAATTTTTAATTTTTAATTTTTAATTTTTAATTTTTAATTTTTAATTTTTAATTTTTAATTTTTAATTTTTAATTTTTAATTTTTAATTTTTAATTTTTAATTTTTAATTTTTAATTTTTAATTTTTAATTTTTAATTTTTAATTTTTAATTTTTAATTTTTAATTTTTAATTTTTAATTTTTAATTTTTAATTTTTAATTTTTAATTTTTAATTTTTAATTTTTAATTTTTAATTTTTAATTTTTAATTTTTAATTTTTAATTTTTAATTTTTAATTTTTAATTTTTAATTTTTAATTTTTAATTTTTAATTTTTAATTTTTAATTTTTAATTTTTAATTTTTAATTTTTAATTTTTAATTTTTAATTTTTAGTTTTTAGTTTTTAGTTTTTAATTTTTAATTTTTAATTTTTAATTTTTAATTTTTAATTTTTAATTTTTAATTTTTAATTTTTAATTTTTAATTTTTAATTTTTAATTTTTAATTTTTAATTTTTAATTTTTAATTTTTAATTTTTAATTTTTAATTTTTAATTTTTAATTTTTAATTTTTAATTTTTAATTTTTAATTTTTAATTTTTAATTTTTAATTTTTAATTTTTAATTTTTAATTTTTAATTTTTAATTTTTAATTTTTAATTTTTAATTTTTAATTTTTAATTTTTAATTTTTAATTTTTAATTTTTAATTTTTAATTTTTAATTTTTAATTTTTAATTTTTAATTTTTAATTTTTAATTTTTAATTTTTAATTTTTAATTTTTAATTTTTAATTTTTAATTTTTAATTTTTAATTTTTAATTTTTAATTTTTAATTTTTAATTTTTAATTTTTAATTTTTAATTTTTAATTTTTAATTTTTAATTTTTAATTTTTAATTTTTAATTTTTAATTTTTAATTTTTAATTTTTAATTTTTAATTTTTAATTTTTAATTTTTAATTTTTAATTTTTAATTTTTAATTTTTAATTTTTAATTTTTAATTTTTAATTTTTAATTTTTAATTTTTAATTTTTAATTTTTAATTTTTAATTTTTAATTTTTAATTTTTAATTTTTAATTTTTAATTTTTAATTTTTAATTTTTAATTTTTAATTTTTAATTTTTAATTTTTAATTTTTAATTTTTAATTTTTAATTTTTAATTTTTAATTTTTAATTTTTAATTTTTAATTTTTAATTTTTAATTTTTAATTTTTAATTTTTAATTTTTAATTTTTAATTTTTAATTTTTAATTTTTAATTTTTAATTTTTAATTTTTAATTTTTAATTTTTAATTTTTAATTTTTAATTTTTAATTTTTAATTTTTAATTTTTAATTTTTAATTTTTAATTTTTAATTTTTAATTTTTAATTTTTAATTTTTAATTTTTAATTTTTAATTTTTAATTTTTAATTTTTAATTTTTAATTTTTAATTTTTAATTTTTAATTTTTAATTTTTAATTTTTAATTTTTAATTTTTAATTTTTAATTTTTAATTTTTAATTTTTAATTTTTAATTTTTAATTTTTAATTTTTAATTTTTAATTTTTAATTTTTAATTTTTAATTTTTAATTTTTAATTTTTAATTTTTAATTTTTAATTTTTAATTTTTAATTTTTAATTTTTAATTTTTAATTTTTAATTTTTAATTTTTAATTTTTAATTTTTAATTTTTAATTTTTAATTTTTAATTTTTAATTTTTAATTTTTAATTTTTAATTTTTAATTTTTAATTTTTAATTTTTAATTTTTAATTTTTAATTTTTAATTTTTAATTTTTAATTTTTAATTTTTAATTTTTAATTTTTAATTTTTAATTTTTAATTTTTAATTTTTAATTTTTAATTTTTAATTTTTAATTTTTAATTTTGAATTTTGAATTTTGAATTTTTAATTTTTAATTTTTTTATTTTTATTCTTATTTTTTTCCTTTTTTATTTTTTTTTTACTGGAAGAATTTTAACATACTACAGGTGCTCTCTTAGCAAATTTCAGAATTATAGCACTAGACATCACATCAAATTTCACAATTCTAGCCATTTGGATTAGAGTGTATGTTATGTCAAGTGTAGCCAGCCCTAGCCGTTTGAATTTGGCTGTGGTACCACATTTTTCCTTTCCAGTTTCGCTTCAGATCTAGCTTCAGAGTTTGGACTAAATCTCCAATAAAAAAATATGTAAAATTAGATTAGCTTGTACCACGACGATTTAAAGTTTGAGACACTTTTTATTGCTTTCTAAAAATATATTAATTTCTTAAACACTGTGTCTTTGGCCACAGATTCTAATGAGCAACAATATTTACCAGAGGGAAGCCATTATGCTCAAAGAATTCTAATGAAGCGTTATTGCAAAAAATAAAAACCACCACACAATCGTTTAAAGTGTGTATTTTCCATAAATACTTATGATTATTCCAACGAAAAAAAACGGAAAAAATACGAGTACATCTTGGTCACCTTGAAGGTATTATTGTTATTTTTCCACTTTTGTTGTATATTTTTCAGTCTGAGTATCGGCGAAGATCTCCGATGACGGTGGAGGTGGCGGTATGGGTCTTAGTCTGAGTCCGGACGGGTATAAGAATTCCAAATTAGCGTAAAATCATAAAAACACATTCAAGCTCCCTCGGTGTCAGCCAGAAATAAATGCGACATCAGCCACCGTGAGCGGAGCGGAGCCAAGCCGTGTCAAGCCAATGGAACTGCTGCTTCTGCTGATGGCTATGGCTATGGCGATGGCACATAATGATGTGCATCGCAGAGAATAAATTGAACTATTCAAGCAGTCTGAGCATTCAAGCATCGATAAATTTATAACTTCCTGCTTTTTTTTTGCCACTTCAACCGAGAAATTCTATAGCAAAGCAAGGAACCGCAGAATAGCACAGAACAGCACAGATCAGCTTAGCTTTGTTAGCTTTCCATTTAATTAAAATGGTTGAGGGGATCGATGAAGGTTCTTTTTTCTTATCTTTGAAAGAAGATTCAGTATCTGGAAATATTTTCTTTGACAGCATTCGAAGAGCAGTTAATTAAATCAGTTAATTACGTAGTGCGTCTTACTTAAGTGTTAGCCATTTGCAGGAAGTCGGTCAGTTGTCAGTTGTCTTTGTCAATAGTTTTTATTTGAATTACAGTAGCAGTATTACAATTAATTGAACGTAATTCACTACTAAATATAAATATTGATGTGAATAGCTTAACTATATAGCAATTCTGTAAATGTTTAAGACCACTTTGATGCACGCTGAGGTTATTACAGTAGAATCTCGAAAAAGTTAACCAACATGTTCCTAGGGTAATTAACTTTTTCGAAATATTAACTTTTCTAAGAGGTTTTCAAAAAAGAAAAAAATACTATAATAAACATAGATTTTATAAAAATAACACGTTAAATTTATTTCAATGACTTAGGTTTTATCAATTTTACAAAAAGGAAACTTAGATTTATTTTGTACCGGCTGGTTTAAAATTCTCAGTCACTCTTGACCATTTTCTGGAGCAGAAACTTCAGATGTACTAATTTGTGCGGAGTGGTTTAAAGAAGCAGTCGAGGCCTGTTTGTTTTTTTCTTTTGTGTAATAGCTCTTGACCATTTTTGTGCGAATATTGACAAGGTCTGCCACTTGATTTGCATCGTCATTGTCTTCAAACCATTTTATCAAGTTATTGATGCTTTCAATTGCTTTCGAGAAGCTCACTTTTGCTTGTTGAATATCTTGCTCGATAATTAGTTCATCGCTTTCATTATCGGACACTTCGAAATCATCGTTATCTTCCGTAATTTGATCCTTGTTCCAATTTTCAATGTCATCAATACTGATGTCAACATTATCACCCACTTTCGACATCAACAATTGAACTTCTCGAAGTGTATCGTCGTAAGCATTACTTGCATTAATCCATTCTGACAACGGAATGTCATCTTCACTATTGTATTGATCATCATCCCACTTTTTTTATCTTATTCCACGCTTTTATAAGAACAGCTTGCGACAATTCGTCCCATACTGATTTAAGTAGCAAAATAGCATCACGAATTGAATGTGCCTTCAAAATATTTTCAATCGGAACGTTTTCTTGCGCGACAATGTAGCATAACAATTTATTTCGATATCCTAACTTGATTTGATCCATGGGCTGCAAAACTGCTGTTACGTTAGGTGGTAGAAGCATTGCTACAATGTTTCCATCATCAGACTTGAGCATTTCAATTGGCTTATGTGCAGTGCAGTTATCAATAAGCAACAATCCCTTAGAAGGTAAATTATTTTCAGCAGAAAGTACTTCTACTTTTTTGAAAAATGCATACGCTCAGAAAAGTTAACTGAAAAATTAACTTTTTAGAGCTGAACGTGTACGCTTAAAATCGGTTAACTTAACCGAGTGATTAACTTTTTCGCGACTTAACTTTTTCGAGATCCTACTGTATTTATATTTTAAGACGGACTGGTAACACTAATAATTTTTCATAGAATACTTGCTTCTAAATAAGAAATTCCTATCATTGCTGTCAATACGAGTATCATGCTTGGATTATAAGTAAGAGGGAATTTTGGATAATTTTTAAAAACTTTGTAAAATGGGAAATGTGGTGAATAAGAATAAAGATTTCAAAATGTGTAGTTTTAGGACGAACAAATGGTCGAAAAGGGATAAATATGGTACCATCCCCAAATTGAAATGGCTGGAGTTAGAAATAAGAAATTTGATATAAAGACATCCCTTGGATAACACTGTGCAACACGAAAATATATCCCGAACGAGACCAATTGGACATAATAGGAACCCACTAGTTTATTAAAAAGCCCAAAGGGTTTAGCGCGCATGTCAAAACAACAGAAAACACCACCAACTCCAAAATGTCCCCCAAAATGTATGGTACTGAAATAAAATGAAATATCCTCAAGATCCCAAAAACAAAAATTATTAACGGCGAAAAATTGGCGAATTTATATTAAGGCGAGGCGAATCAGCCATTATTTATACATTGATTTACTAAAGCGTTTTCCAACAAGAGGTGTTATTTTGGTATTCAAAGAAAAATGCAATTTTTTGAGATAAATGATCGGATGTTTATTACATAATAAAGAGGAAGGTATGCCGTTAATAATGAAAAACAACATCAGCCAAATGGCCACCACGACCACGCTTACAGGACCATATCATTTTCATGAAATTTTCCATAACCAAATGGCAAAGTGGCTCCCCTATGTCCTCGATAGGCTCACGAATTCTATCTTTTAACAAATGGTCGAAAAGGGATAAATATGGTACCATCCCCAAATTGAAATGGCTGGAGTTAGAAATAAGAAATTTGATATAAAGACATCCCTTGGATAACACTGTGCAACACGAAAATATATCCCGAACGAGACCAATTGGACATAATAGGAACCCACTAGTTTATTAAAAAGCCCAAAGGGTTTAGCGCGCATGTCAAAACAACAGAAAACACCACCAACTCCAAAATGTCCCCCAAAATGTATGGTACTGAAATAAAATGAAATATCCTCAAGATCCCAAAAACAAAAATTATTAACGGCGAAAAATTGGCGAATTTATATTAAGGCGAGGCGAATCAGCCATTATTTATACATTGATTTACTAAAGCGTTTTCCAACAAGAGGTGTTATTTTGGTATTCAAAGAAAAATGCAATTTTTTGAGATAAATGATCGGATGTTTATTACATAATAAAGAGGAAGGTATGCCGTTAATAATGAAAAACAACATCAGCCAAATGGCCACCACGACCACGCTTACAGGACCATATCATTTTCATGAAATTTTCCATAACCAAATGGCAAAGTGGCTCCCCTATGTCCTCGATAGGCTCACGAATTCTATCTTTTAAGGTCTTGAATCGACGCTGGGCTGTTGGCGTAGACGTTATCTTTCACGTGGCCCCAAACGAAGAAGACACAAGGTGTTATATCGCAAGATCTCGGTGGCCAATTGTGATCACCTCTTCGAGAGATAACACGGTCCGGAAACTTTTTCCGTAACAGAGCAATGGTTTCGTTGCTTCCGTTTTCTAAGCCCCAGATGCGACAATTTTGCTTGTTGACGTAGCCACCCAGGTGGAAATGTGCCTCATCAGTCAAGATGATTTTTCGATGGAATTGCGGATCATTTTCATGCATTTCAAGGACCCAATCAGCAAAAACACAACGTTGTTGATGTTCGGCCTGCTTGAGTTCTTGTGTTAACTGAACTTTATAAGCCTTAAGATTCAAGTGTTTATGCAAGATACGGTGTAATGACGTTTGTGGAATGCCCAATTCCAAAGAACGACGAGGAATGGACAAACCTGGGTTTTCTTCAACATTTTGGGCTACAGCAGCAATATTCTCAGTTGTTCTTGAGCGACGTGCACGGGTTTTATTCTTAACATCACTAACTTGTCCCAACAGCTCGAACTTTTCCACCAATTTCTGTATTGCGGTCCGACAAGGTGCTTCAGGACGACCAAAAATGCTTTAGTTTTGCGAACTGCACGCAAAGAAAAAATTCGTTTCTGCGAAACGAAATATTACGCAACTACAATTCTCGTTTGCCGGAACTGAAATTTCGTTTGTTGTGACAGAAACATATTCTGACCAAAAGAAATTTCAGTCGTCGTAAACGATAATTGTAGTTGTCTAATATTTCGTTTCGCAGAAACGAATTTTTTCTTTGCGTGTGTGACTGTAAGATTTTCACCATTTTTGTAGTGAATTTTAATAATTTTAATGCGTTGTTGAATCGTGTATCGTTCAATTTGTAGTAGTGGCGTAGTTTCTACTTGTCAAATGTCAAAGAATAAAAGCCCCAAAGGTGACAGCAACCGAAATACCGGGTGATTCAAAATAACACCTCTTGTTGGAAGACAAGTAAACAATTTCAGTAGGGTACTCCGACAAAGGTAGGTGAGTAATACAGGTTGGAGCGCGGGAATTTGTTTATTTGCACTGCAGGCTGTGGCGGCACCAGGGATGGAAAATTTGATTTCTGGAAAGGTACCAGAATGGTACTTCGAAAACTGAAAAGGTACTTTTTAAGATTTTTTCTTAAAAAGATTTTAAATAATTAGCTATTTCAATTATAGCAATTTCCTACGATCAATTTAAAGAATTATAAAATTTTCAAAATAATGCGTTATTCTAAAAGAACACTAAAAATTATTAGAAACGCTCCCCAAAATGTGCAATAAGCAGCTTTAAAATGCATATTCTTCTGATACAATTTGAAAATAAACACATTTTTAAAAAAAATTACAATGAATAATAATAAATTGCAACATTGACTAGAGTAGAACGCACGTCGAGCCTTTTTATTAGGGAAAAAATGTCGTTTGATTCATAACGAATTCAAATGTAGACTTGTTTTCAAAATGTAGACAAGTTTCTGAAAAATAAATGTAAGAAACAATAGTACTGAAAAGGCCATGGGGGTACTTCGGTACTTTTGGAAGTGTAAAAGTATCGAAAAAAGTACTATAGTACTGCCTTTTCCAACCCTGGGCGGCACTGTTGTTCGAAGAGAGCGGAGAGTGGCTGACGGGAGATTTGTATTCGTCTGCGTTTCTGTTGCCATCATGCATTGGACGTGTGAGGAGCGGTCAGTTTGTGTTGAAGCGTATTTTTCAATTGCACACTAGCTCGAGGTGATGTGAACCCATGCGATTTTTTCCATGAGAAGGTGTATATCAAACGTCCCAACGCCTTGGAAGACCTAATTAACAATATTGAGGCTGAAATTGGCAGAATACCAGTCGACATGCTTGTTAGAGTTCATGAAAACTTCCGAAAACGTATGCAGCAGTGTGTGGATAGCGAAGGTCAACATTTGCCAGATACACTATTTAAAACCATGTAATTTAAAAATTCCCTTACTGTTTAATATAATTAAAATATAAAATAAATTTTTCTAAGTTTCAGAACTTTTTTATTTCATTCCCAAATAGGCAAATTACCGCGCTCCACCCTGTACAATAGGTAACTCGGGTGGGAGATGCCAGAACATTGAACACAATTGTTTATTCTTTGTCACTCTAAAGTCATTGGAAATGTTGTCTATAATACAAAATATGTAAACAATTAGATGATTGCGGCAGAAGTTATGGGGTTTGTTGTTTTCAAATAAATCTGTCAATTTGTATGGTGGTAACAGGGGTGGCTTTACGAATATGCCTATTTTGTGCTGAACAGTAGATATGTACATACTTCAAAAACATTACACTGTAATGAATTTTAGGTGTTTTTATGCTCTGGTGTTAATGTTATGAGCCATTTAATTTTGGTATGATATTTGGGGTCAGACGGACGGACATTGCTCAAATGATTTAAAATTTCCTAAAACAGATTTTCGTCGAACGTACTTATGGTCTTAGGCCACTCCTTCGAGGTGTTACACTTTTGACCCATAGCATATGATAAATAACCTTCCCCGCGAGTGAGTATAACAAGTAAGAAAGTTCAGTCGGGTAAACCGACTTACGAATCCCCTCACCTTCAGTGCTAAAAATATTCGTAAATTTATTTATTTTCCTTATTAAATTACACTGTGCGAGTCCAAAAATTTAACAGAAAGTATACCCTATGGATGGACCAATTCGACTATGCTGAATCCAGTGGTATTACCTTTTTTTCTATGTTAGTTAGCTATTGTTTTCGCGATATTCGATTTCAAATTTTGCTAGGATATCAGAGAGGATAGATAGTTGCTTCAGTGGTGATATTGAAATGGAATACATGCTTCAGTCCAAAGAAACCGCTACTACCTCTGGATTCAGCATGGTCGAAATACGTGTATCCATAGGGTCAATTGCATTAATATAATCCATTTGTATGGGAGGTACCAATGACGTCCATTTTTCGCTGGACTGTAGGTACTATACAATAGAGTGGAGTCAAAAAAGTACACGTTTTTCAAAGCTTATATGAAAATTTGGTTCCTTTTGAGTATATTCGCAAAATATTTCGTTTGTGCGATCACGAAATTAGGGGCTTTTTGCGTTTTAAATAACTTCTAAAAATCAGGTTTTCGTTTAATAAAATTGTCAATTCTACTTACTTTTAGGAATTTACCAGTGAACATTAAAATATGGACCATTATTCATAGGGCGATGTGACTTCCCTAAAAAAATTGCAATATAAAGTTACTATTTTCTCAATTTAAGTACAATTTTTAGTAATTTTTTTACAAAATAGGAAATAACTTCTACTATTTTGGTCCGATTTTCTCATTTCATGGCTCGTTATAGAACTGCTGATCTCTAGATTTAATTTGTTTAAAAAATTAACCCTTTCAAGGCCGTAAACTTTTTATTTGATTGTTGGTCCCAAATGGGTTAAATCGAATTAATTGCCATAATATCTTGCACTCATTATGTTAACCTTAAAAGCTGAAATTTTTAAGAAGTTGTGAAATTTCAGAGGATTTTAATAAGTAGTTTAGAATTTATTATCCCCCTCACCTTACTGGGAGGAGGGTATATATATGTAATTTGCTACGAACCAAAAGTGTGACACATCGAAGGAGTGACCTAAGACAGTAAGTATGTTCGGTGGAAATCCGCTTTGGGTAATTTTAAGTAATTTGAGACATGTCCGTCCGTCCGTCCATCTTTCTGTCTGTCTGCTCGCTGATGCGCACAACACCTCTCTAGAGAAGTAACCGATTGACTTAAAACATGGTTTGTGGTAATATTTTTCCTATCTCCGGCTATGTTCGAAGATGGGCAATATTGGTCCACTCCTTCTGGTACCTCCTTCAGGTTAAAGAAATATTGATTCTCTAATAACTTGTATACTACTTACTCGAATCTTCTGAAATTCCACAACAAGTATTAGTTAATTACTCGCTACCACCTTGAGAAATGGGACGAATTTGCCCAGGTCGGAAATATGAAGCGATCTTTATGAAAATTGGCACAGAATAAGACTAGAGACGACACCTGTTGAATATGGGCCACATCGCTCCATGTTTTGATATAAACCCCATATAAAAGTCACCACCGATTTCACTTCTTAACGCTCTGGAGAACACACACTTTTCAATTGATCTGTGACGTTTCGGCTATTGTAATATGTCATGATCTGTCATTTGTTTTTCGTTGTATTCAGTAGTGTTTATAATTTCATTATGGAGAGATATACGCAAAACAACGTTTACAAATTAATTAGTTTTACATATTATCAAAATAATCGTTCTCCAGTTGCAAATTTTCGTGCGCTAAGTTAATTTTTTTTTTAAATCAAAAAAAAAAAACAATTTCCAGTCGACCTACGACCTTGACACCCATAAGTAATATTTCAGCTCTCGTTAAGAGCTATCCTTCTGCCATTGACCCATTCCCGATCCGACATACCGTTAAGGAGCTAGAGCAAAAAACCAATTTTTTAAAATCAAAAAAAAAAAAAACACTTTCCAGTCGACCTACGACTTTGACACCCATGATCAATATTTTAGCTCTTGTTAAGGGCTATCTTTTTGCCGTTCACCGATTGTGGCTACGTGCCACACAGCAAATAAAACAATTGAATTGTTGCGAGAAAAGTTTGGGGATTCGACTATTTTAAGAAATTGTGATATTGAATGGCCTCCAAGAAGGTGTGATTTAACACCATTAGACTAATTCTTGTGGGGTTATTTGAAGTCATTGGTCTTACGAAATAGACCAGACTCTCTTCAAGCTTTACAAGTCAATATTGAACGTGCCATTCATGACATACGACTTGATTTTGTAGAAAAAGTGCTCGAAAATTGTGTTCATCGAATTCGTTCCTGCAGAAGAAGTCGTGGAGGCCATTTGAATGACGTTTTATTTAAAATTTAATTGTATCGATTGTACTTCACAGTAAATAAAAAACTTTTGAATTTCCTTAACAATAAGCGAGTTCTTTTTAAAGAAATCATATCACTCTTATTGGAAAACCCTGTACTATATCAAAACATGGACCGATGTGCCATTTTTAAATGGAGGTCGTCCCTAGTCTAATATATGATTATGTGCCAATTTTCATAAAGATCGCTTCATATTTGCGACCTGTGGTGTCCCGTATAAAAAGGAACAGAACGCAAAACGTAGTGTATTGTGTTTGCGTTCTCTTAAAAAACCACAACCACTAATGGTTTCGATCGTCATCTCAAAATCTTAATGTAGGTTTCTGTTTGCGTACACATACACAATCACTAAAAAACTAAATAAAAACCTTTTTTAAGGCAACCATATGAGGTGTATTTTTTTTGGTATATGTGTTATGTTTTGGGCTTTGGATTTTATGGTCAACATTTTTGTAGAACTTTTCTTCCCCGCCCACTCCATGTTTAGGGGTGCTTTTTGTAGTTTGTTAAAATAGAGCCAAAAATTACGTTTAGCTAGAGGACTAATATGTATGTTCCCCAAAAATATTGGCCTTAATATTTTCTACAAAGTTACTGAACATACCCTACACCTGAGATGTAAAGGACACATAGTTCCATATACTGATATTCTGCACGAATAGACTAAAGGAGGAAACTTTAACCCCCTTAAAATAAAAAGCATATGTGATCTTTCAAAACGGCGACAGACAGACAGACATATATTAATTTTACATCCATTGTCAGAACCTGAGTTATGTACTGAGTTATGCATTAAAATGCTGTAAAAGATTGTAATGTTACTTCGATAAAATATTTCAATTATCTTTACTTCTATTATTTCCGGAAGGCCCTCTTACATGTTGCCCCCCCCCCCCTCTCTTAACATACTCTCGTACAAGCAGGAAATGACTCACGTTCAATGCTAAAAGGTTGAATACCGGCGTGGTCGTCCCAGAATGCTCTTAAAGCTAGTAAAACTTCTTTGATATGCTGCCGAACGTTGTAGCCGATTACTCATGTACTTACATGCTCTATCTACGAGTACATATACTCGTACATATGTATGTACAAGTGTGCAGGGGAGTGGGGAGTGAGCGGGTTGGCTTATTGGATGTCGTACCACTTACGGACAAGTGTAACGCGATCGCATTTAAGCAAATTGATTTGAATTTCTTGTAATTTTCCATGTTTTGTTGTTTGTTTCGTGTCGCGTCGCCGTTGTTCTTGTTGTTGCTTGAACGAACACATGTTCGTCAATTACATAGAGTTGTAAAGAAAGGTTTTTAATTTCGGTGTTCTCTGTCTTTTGTTTTTGTTACATTTACATGTGTAATTGTGGATTCAATGTTACGATCATGGTCAGATGTGGCGGTGGCGGCGACGTCATAACCTCCACTTGCAGCCGTTTGCCATTCAAGTACACGAATGTGATATGCAAAACTCACAAACACACACAGAGACGTAACGAAATGTTGTATGTTCGAGGATGGATGGAGTATCTCGAGTAATCATCATTACACGACACGACACAGCACAGCCACAAACCCCCCCGCAATGAATGACTTTGTTGACGTCGGTGGTATCTCTGTCGTTGTATCTGTAGTTGTTTGATTGCATTCGATTCAGTTCGATTTGATTTTATTTCGTTTTTCGTTTCATTGGCATGCAGATCAGGTTTGAGGTTACAACCCTGGTCGGTCGGTCATGTTGTCGTTTGTTTAGTCGCTTAGTGGATGATGAAGGCAATTGATTGTGGGCGTTTCGTGAGAAAAATCTAATACTTTGTTGACTGTTGACTGACTAAGCGGAGTTGGATGGAACAATAAACGAACATAAGTACCCCCTCGCATAAGTAGTTACCCAGAAACAATCCATTAACACATTCCCATGTCTTCGAAGGCATTTGATGAATGAATCACCATCAATCAGATTATTAGAACTTTATGAACGGTCTTCATTCTAACACTCAGGCAGAGGGGGAAGGAATTCTTTATGGGATGAGACGTTTATTCAGCTTGTAGCTTCAAGGAAGCTATTAGCATTGGAACATTCCAAAAAACGAGACATTGGTATCTTTTACTTAAAATTAAATGGGGAAAATCGTAATTTGAAAGTTTGATGTACATATCGAAACTAATTCCGGAGGTGAGTTGGTAGTCAGCTCATCTATGAATGGGTTGTGGGCAGAGAATGAAGCCGAGGCACAATTGGCGGCGGCGGCTGCCGTGGAAATTATAAATGCCGCCAAATATCCTCCTCTATCCTCCTCTTCAATTTTTGTGAACAAAAATTCGTGCAACATGGCCCGATAACGATCGCCATTGACTGTAACGGCCAATTGCTCATTTTCGAAGAAAAATGGCCCTCTGGACCAAAATCCGCACCAAACAGTGACTCGTTTTGGGTGTATCGGCTTTTCAATGTATGCGTGCGTGTTTTCTGTGCCCCAAATGCGACAATTTTGCTTGTTTACATACCCGCCAAGATCAAAATGAGCTTCATCTGAAAAGATGATTTTTTTTGCCAAAATCGGCATCTTCTGTAAGTTGATCGCTCCCAGCGTTGTTCAAGCTTATACACAACCTATTCGTTCAGCGGAAGGATAAAACTAATTATCTGTCAAATCAGACATGAGCTAAGTGTTACCATTCACGAAATAAGCACTAGTTGAAAAAAAAAACGTTAGATGGCGGACCCTTTAAATCGGCGGCGGGGGACTTGATGGCTTAGCCGACATAAAATTGACATACGGCGGCTCTGTGATAGTCATTTTTACATTTAAAATATTAGTAGAAAAGTTAAGCTCTGCTATATATTCATAAATAATGGATGTTTTTTAAGTTATTCAATTGCATTCAATTCTATTACTGAAACATTTTTGGATATGGAGCAAGTCATGGAACGATCTTTTTTGTTTAAGCAATTTATTGAAAAAACGTACGCTACAGTTTTTAGCCAAATTTTAGGCCTCTTTAGCCTAACTCTTAATCTGAAAAAATGGTATTTATGGGTTAAATTAGCATATTTGAGGGCTACCTCTACACGGGGACTAGAACAAAATATAAACTGATTTGTATAAATTTCATTGACATGAAATCTTGTAAAAATATAAGTAGAATACAAACTGAAAAGTTTCAGCAAAATTGCTTTAAATAATTGGGTTTTTATGGCAAGCCTTTTTGGGAGCGAAAAGCTATAGGATGACTATTGTTTAACTCCGCGCCAGAGTGGCGGGAGTTAAAAAAGAAAAACACAAAAAAAGAATTATTTTTAAATTATTTTAATATTTTATTTTGGCCGTGAGCCTGGGGGTTTGGCAGTGTGCCGAAAGCGGGTGAAGCTGAGTATAGACGATTGCCACACCGGCAAACGTTATCAACCCTGTTAAAGTGCTGCAAATATACGGCCAATGACAGATTGTTAGGCAAAGGTGAATTGACAGTTCAGGCGATTGCACGAAAACATTACAATTTCATATATTTACAATATATTTTGTAAATATTTATATGCAGGATTGCCAATAAAAATACATTATAGACAGTGTTGCAAATAAAATGTTTTTCTGGCAATGGCGCCGTTGTCACATGCATAAACTTCGCACATATAACAATCTGCAAATTATCTCGCAATGACTTTTCTGCTAACGTTGCAAAACAAAAATTGTGTGTTTACACGGTTGTAAATTCACAGGGTTGCATTTTTCCGCCATTTTTCTGGCAATGTTGTCTGATCAGCAAATCGTGTGTACTTACCTTGAGTTGACAATAGGGTGATCAAAAAACCGGTTATTTTGAAAATACGGTTTTCGGTTTCTTCGAAAATTAAGTTAACTCTAAAACCGGTTTTCGGTTTAACCGAAAATAAAAAACCGGTGAACCGGTTGTTTTCGGTTTTTCTTTTTTAATAAAAATGCATAAATAATGCTCAACATTTTGTTAGATGACGTAAAATAAGCGTAGTGCAAATTCAATATGTAACCATATTCCAATTAAATTAAGATTATATAATTTTATTTAAAACGGGCTTTTAAGGTCTAAGTTTTAATGCAAATAAAAGATTATTTATTTCATTGTTTGCATCCGACGTTTCGCTGGGATTTTTCCAGCATCTTCAGGGATGATTATTTTATTGGATATTTAATCTTTAACCTTTGTTTAGATTTACATTAATAAATTAGTGTCTTAGTAACACAAAAACTACACAACATAAAACACAAAATTTAAAAATAACTGCAAAAATAATCAAAACTTAAAATCTAATATCACAGAGCAATTGCCTACGTTCTATATCACATTTGAAATTCGACTGATTTATTTGAAAATTGTATTTTAAACACTTAATATTTTTATTTATAATAGGTAATTGTTCCAATTTCATTTATGATATAATATTTTAATCTCTGCAATATTTGTAATATTTATGTTAAATTTTTAAAGAGATTTCTTTCAAAAAAATTTATTATGATTTTTATAAAACTTGACTAATAATGAAGATCGGCAAAATCTTAGCTTTTAGCATCATATAAATGGCAAACCAATTATATACATATATTATCAGAAGTAGCGGATTCTGCCTTGAGCATACTATAGAGATGAAAACTTGTCGAAATGTACATATGTATGAACATATGTATTTTATTTATACCTACATTTAAATTAGAAAGGATTGTTAATTAATTTCTATACCGCAATAAGACCCTTGATAAAATATGCAGACGAAGTCAATAGAGAAGTTAGCAATGTAAACAGTATAAATACATATAAAACTGAATTTTGAAATCGATGGATATGCACAAATGATGTCAACGGTTTTTATATTGATGTTTTCAAAATTTTAGGTAGGTTCCTGTTTCAAAAATAATATTTTCTTTATCATTTTATAATAGTTTCAAAAAACCGAAAAGTCGAATAAACCGTGTTGAAAAAACCGATGGTTCGAGTTATTCGAAAAAGCAGAAAAACCGGAAACCGATAGGCGGTTTTTAAAGAGAAACCGATTAACCGGTTAACCGGTGCGGTTTTTGATTACCCTAGTTGACAACTAACCTAATGCAACTCTGATGGCGTTGCCATAACAGTGATAGGTTTGCGGCGCTGCAATCAAGGAACGGCTTCAAATCTGATGCGGGGGCGATGAAGTCGACTGTCAGCTGTTGTGACTTCAACAACTATAACAAAATATAAACCGAATTAAAAAATTTTACTGTGATGAATTTTTGCCTAAGTAAAATAAAAACTGCAAGGATTCAGTTAAAATGCTTAGAAAATGTGGTATTTATGGCTTAAATACGTATATTTTGGAGCGGCCTCTAGAATACAAAACTGCAAAGTTTCAGCTAAAGGGAGCTATATCAAAACATTGACCAATATGGCCCATTTGCAATCCAAAGCGACCTGCAACTATAAGAAGAATTTATACCAAATTTGATTAACCTAGCTCTATTACTACGGACTGTAGCGTAATTTCAACAGATAGACAGACAGACGGACATGGCTAAATCGTCTTAGAATTTCACGACGATCATGATTATATATATTTTATAGGGTCGTAGATCATATTTCAAGGAGTTGCAAACAGAATGACAAAGTTAGTATACCCCCTCCTATGGTGGCGGGTATAAAAATCATCGATTTCCATACAATGATAAGTCATAAAATTGACGCTAGCCGGCTCTATAGTATACTCAATTTTCAAAGTCGAAACTGGTTGTTTTCAGGAAAGGCAAATCGTCGTTTTAGTGAAATTTTAAATTTGTGTTGCTTGTTATTTGTTTTGAGCTTAACTTCATTGAATTGACGGATTTGACTGAAGACAATTTAGAATATTTAGAAATGCAATCTCCAGTATAACGTACCAAGTCGATTTAGCATTCTTTACAATAGAGGTATTAATTTATATGCAGTATTATTTGTCGTTTCGAGAAAATCATATTTGAAATTTTTTTGATATTGAAACTCGATATCGGCACGTAGGCTTTTATTTATGAACAATCAACTTCAAACACCCAATAACCCAATTTGTGGAAGTAGAATTTCCCCAAATTTTTACTAGATATACAACCAATTGCGTAGATTATTAAAATGCAATAAAAAGTAATAGTGTTTATGTGTACGAGTATATGTACACTATTCTTCTATTGAGGGGACTATATATCTGTTATATGATTATTTGCTTATCAAAAATGTAAATTGTATCTATCCATATTTTAAAGTTTTTCTATGGAACGGCGACTGTGTTTTAGCCGATTTTAGCCGCAAAGATCGGCGGCGGCTTCGGCTGGTGAAAAAAGGTCGGCGGCGGCTAAAATCGGCGGATCGGCTCGGCGGCTTCATACTCTGGTTGTGGGTTTGATTCCTACCAGAGGCTCTGGTCTGTTACTATTAAATTTAGTCACACGGTCTTTGTCACTCAATTAGAATATTGATGCAAGGTTAGCATTTGTTGCTGGGAAATTGGTTACACCTAGCAAAATTATCAAGTCGGTTCTGCAAGTGTAATTGGAAATTGAACAATTTTCGAAAACGTTCGAAAGTTAATTAAGGGCGATATTGAATTCGCGATAAATTCTGCCCCGAGATATGGACCATATGCAGGTCCTATATGGCCTCTTCTTTATCCCAAAAAAAACGAGTTTCTTCAAAATCGGCTATGTGGATCCCTGTATCAAGGAATTCCACCGTGCTAAATCTCAATCTATAGCGCTAAAACGGCTAAATCGGAAGGAACATATGTATATATGGAGGCTATATTTAAATCTGAACTGCTTTTCCTCAAATCTGGCAATGTGGGTCTTTAGGTGAAGAAACTCTTCCCTGCTAAATTTCAAAATGATTGGATGTAAAATTCAGATTATGCAGCACTAAAAGTTCATATCGGAAGGAATGTACTATGTATGGGGGCTATTTATTAATCGGAACCTATTTTCTCCAAACTCGGCAATGTGGATGCCTGTATCAAGAAACTCCAACCGGCTAAATTTCAAAAGGATTGAATGTGAAATACAGCTTCTATTGCGCTAAAAATCCAAATCGGAAGGAACATTTAAATGGGGGATATATCTAAATCTAAACCGATTTTGACCACATTCAATAGGGTTCTTCCTAGGTGTGACAGATTCTCTATTGGCAAGATCGGAGTGAAATTGCGACTTGTACGTAAGGAACAACCTATGATGGACATACGGACAGACGGACGGGCGGATGATTCTGAGCCTATCGGTCTACTTTAAAGTGGGTCTAGCTGTAGTACTTCTAAGTGTTACAAACATCTGCCACAAAATAAACTGTACCCTGTACCACAGTGTGGTGTAGGTTATAAAAAAGTCAAAAATTTGTCATTAGTATTAACACAAAAATCGTTTTTTGTTTGGCTCTAGGATAGGATGCCAACTCCAGATGTCCTTTGGTATTCATTTTAAAATCTATTAACATTTCATCTGCAGGAGATGATGGCATATTTGGGTAATTTTTTGTAATCATTTGGGATTGGCGGTCTATTAGCCAAGAAGCAATTGTAATCATATACGGATATTCGATAAGGCGCTTCGATGTTGATTTATGTACAGGGTGGAGCGCGGTAATTTGCTTTTTTGCCAGGCAGGCTCTGGCGGCACTGTTGGTCGAAGAGAGTGGAGAGTGTGCTTGGCTTATAGTGGCTGACAGGAGATTTGTATTCGTCTGCCTTTCAGTTGCCATCAGGCATTGGACACGTGAGGAGAGGTCATTTTGTGTTGAAGCGTATTTTTCAAATGCGCACTCGATCATTACAGTGCAACGTGCTTTTCGTTTACGATTCGCTGTTCCTCCACGCGGACATGTTCCTGGACGGCAATCAATTGGGTAACTTCATTGAGAACAGCAGGGAATGTGTCATGTGTACCAACCGTCCCAACACCTTGTAAGACCTAATTAACAATATTGAGGCTGAAATTGGAAGAATACCAGTCGACATGCTTGTTAGAGTTCATGAAAACTTCAGAAAACGTATGCAGCAGTGTGTGGATAGCGAAGGTCGACATTTGCCAGATACACTATTTAAAACCATGTAATTTAAAAATGCCCTTACTGTTCATTATAATTAAAGTATAAAATGAATTTTTCTAAGGCAAATTACCGCGCACCACCCTGTATAATAAAACAAGCTACCTAAGGGAGAGAAATCATTGCAAACTAAACCTAAAAACTGTGGAGCAATAAGTCTCACGTCTTTCCTACTAAAGACACTGAAAATGATCTTGGATAATAGACTAAGGAATGTTATGGATGCAGAACTTTTGACAAAATCTCATTACACTTACAACAGCGCTACAAGGAGCGAGATTTAAAAAAGCTGAACGTTGATATTGGACTTACGGTTTTGCTTAATTGAAGTACTAAACTCGAGAATGATAAATTCAACAATTGGTGTACATCTCAATGTGACTTACTCTCTCTTTTGCTGTGGAACCTTCCCATACACGTATCAGTATCTGGAAAACATCTGGCTAAAAGGCTGTGCTGCCTTCAACTGCTGCAAAAAGTCATAGAGACTAAGAGGGGACTATCACCTCATAACGTGAACTGGCATGATATCGGTTAGGTCGGATAACCTCATGGATGGACTGATTTTCACCATACTAAGATGGTGAAAAGCAACTACCAAGATAACATGCTACAAACAACTAGAAAAAATCTGCCGGTATACTAACAACCACAGCTATACCCACGACAACCGCAATGCCTGGCTAAAAATACTGCACTGTATGCCACTGGATCTTCAGACAAAGCTGATTGTAATCAGTACTGACTCTATTGTACACAGGTATACCGGAAGCTTATGGCTCAGTATATTGATGTCGTCAAGACCTTTAACTATCTAGGTAGTATTATTAAAACAAATGGTGGGTCAACAAAAACATCCAATCTAGGATGAAAAATAAAACGAACTCGGCTTTCGGAATATTAAATAAATTCTGGAGATCTAGAACTTTATCCACCCAAACGAAACTTGAAGTCTTTAGCAGTAATGTAAAATCTTTGCTATTATAGTAGAAGTTATAAATACATGCGTCATGGAATGAATGTCTGCGCCGAATACACAGTATTTTCTTTGGGATATGTCAAACCAACAACCTCTAGAGGCAGAAATTAGAGAGAGAAAATTCAAATGTTTTGGTCACACCATGAGAAATACTACGAAAGACACAACAAGGTAGCTGGTCGAATATAATCCACAGTAACACTTGGAGACGTTAACTAGAAACGGAGCTAAGGCAAAATTACGTAACTTGGAGTGAGATGAAAAGCCTAGCTCAGATAGAGGAATATGAAAACATATGAGACAGCTTTATGGTTCAGCAGGAATTAAAGGACTTAATATATATACCGGAAAGGTTATATTAAGTCTGGCTCATAACCGCTAACAGTCTGAAGGCTTCAAATGCCTGGTCCGACCGGAAATATGAACGAAACATGGATACCTCACATCCGCTATCAGACTGAAGGTCTCGAATGCGCTGGATCTTAAAATGCAATGCAATCTTTTGTCGGAGTTTATGCTCCGGAACAGAAGCTCAATTTAACCTATAAGCTGCCTGGCTCTTGTACTGCTCAACAAGCTGAAGTGTATGTCATATAACTGGCCATCATGTATACGGTGTTAGAGGATATTCTCGGATGATATACATATTTACCTTCACTAAAAGCCAGGAGTATCGCTTGGATTGAATAAACAACATCCTGTATAGTTTAAGGATATGAGTCTTCTTTAACCCAGGTGAGGGCTATGGGGCCACTATTGATGTTGCTTTTCTCGGCAACATTCAATTTGACGCTCGGCCATACCTCACCCACTCGTCTTAGGGCATCCTTATAAAGGTCTACCAACCTGGCATCACCGAAAGCTATGAGCTTTACTCCACTCCGATGGAACCTTGTATGGTTGCAGATCGGTGGTGTACGTGGCATCTCTCTAAGGACATCGAGGCATTGGGTCATAGTATCCGACTTCACATGTCTCCACTTGTCCTTAGGGATGAAGCCACTCCTGTCTATTGCATTCACCACTTCAGTGAAGGATTTGTTGAGTGTCCTATTGACGGTGATGTTATGGCCTTTAGCCTTTTCCAAGGCAGGGCTTCATCAAGTGATCTGATTCTTTTGGCATTGCTACCAGCCGTTAACACAGTTGAAGCTGTAGCCCTCTCAGCCAAATCAGTGGCTTTAGAAGCATCCTCATCACCAAAAACTCGGAGCACTATTCGCCGCCCGTTGTGCGTACATTTCCACTTCAGAATCCGCCGCCAAAACTGAAGCCGAACCAAAGGAAACCCAATACGAAACCGACATTCTCCAAGCCCACCACCCCTCTTTTTTTAAGTCAACATTGGTACTTACAATGAATGAAATACTTACAGACATGAATGGAATTTATTTGTTATGGCCCTATGCTCCACAATGGAACGACGGGAATAAATATATACTTACAATTATTGTGCGATATACAATAAATAAAGGTGAATAACAAACCCAAGTGGGTTAGGTACTCGTCTTATCAGTTAAGGTTTGTGGGTCCTTAGGAAGAATCAGGCAATCACTAAACTGACCTCGTTAAAGCGTGACAATTGGAAAAATCTTAGGATTTTCTCTTATCAATTTTAAACTAAATTAAATACAGAGAAAGAAGTTCTGTAATGAATTCATTTCAAGATCACAACTATTATCTGTCTATCGATATTTCCCCCCTCAGAATTCCAATATACTGGTAGTATATATTGGCCATTCAGCTGGACTGTCTTCTGTGATTCATGCTGTAATGAATATTAAGTTGGGCTGTCGTTCCTTGGTCTCAGGTCTCTCACCGGCAGAATATCTTAAATCACGATGAGTAATGACAAATGGCAGATTCATGTATTCCAAGTATTCTAAATAAATCTTGTGATCTTGGATTTTAAAATTGCCACGTACATAGCAAGAGATGGCATGGACGAGCGGAGGGACAGGCGGACGGACAACTATTTAGCCATACACGAGTTGTAAATGCACATGGAGAATAATTAACAAGAATTGGTTACAGCATTTGTTTACAAAATCTTGATGTTGTTGTAATCTTATGAAAATGCAAATGCAACAACAACAAAAGCAAACAAAATACTCACCACACCTATTGAAAGCAGCCTGGCGTTTTTGGACAAAAGGGGATTGATGGGCAAAAAGGTGGGGCTGGGGCTTTGTGTGATGGTGGAAATTTGCATGAAAAGACTGAAGGTCCCTTCTGGATAAGTGGCTAATTGGTTAGTTGGTCTGTTGCTAGTTTTGTTGCACTTGTGGCTGTTGACACACCGGTTCATCGTTCATCATTGCCGCCGCTGTAGACCTCTCTTCCGTCTGTCCCTCCTTCCATCCGTTCGTCATCTTCGCTACGTACAAATATAAGTATTTTAATTGTTGTTGTTCAAATTAATTAAATTTGTGTTCACGGCTCGATATTTGCTGCTGTTATTGTAGTCGTTGTAGCTTGTCTTATTAAATTCTTCTCATCTTTGCGATTTGTATTGTAACTTCTGTTTTTGTTGTTTTTTTAGCAAAAGTATGTGAGTGTCTTTGTGTGTTTTTAAAATAATATGTAATTATTGTATTGTTTTCTTTTAAATGCAATAATCTTGTTTAATGTTTTTTTTTCGCCTCGGTTTCTCGGTTTGGTTATCGCCGATTCTGTCGCTGCTGCCGCTTCTGTCGCTTTTACAGCCATAACAAATTCTCAGATGCTTTGTTTTCCGCTTTGCCCCGGGTGTGAAAACCAGTTTTCCAAGCATCCACTGCAAATTCAATCCAACGATTTGCCATTTCACAGAAGGCAACAATAATGCACAGTGTTCCGAAGGAGGAGAAAGTTCAGGAATCCAGGGCATCCTTTGTAAACTTAATAACACAGTACAGCATTTTTCAGCTCATTGATTTGGGACTCAATTCTGAGAATTGGACGTGAAAGTTTAGTCAAGTTGGCTCAATTAATAATTTAATGGCGTCTGAAAATCCAGCATCTTATCGCCCCATTAGCTTATTGTCATCGTAAGGAAAAATTTTGGAAAAGGTAAAATAAACTTAATATTATTGTCGAAGAAAACAACATCCTTCCCCCCGAACAGTACGGATTCCGCCGACAACATAATACCGTCCATTCAATATTGCGTATCAAAAAGATAGTACAAAACAACCTATGTAATGGACAATCCACAGGAATGATTCTTCTCGACATAAAAGCAGCATTCGATTACGTATGGCACGATGCTCTAATTTTCAAAATGCTGAATTTCAATTTCCCTATAAATATAATCAATATCATAAAGTCTTTCCTAACAGACCGCTGTTTTAAAGTCCATTCTTGTGGAATCCAGTCAGAAACCAGATCCATTGATGCCGGATGTCCTCAAGGGTCATGCCTCTCACCGATTCTCTACAACATTTTTACTGCTGACCTCCCTCCACTAGAAGGTTGCATAATATCAATTTTCGCCGATGACACTGCGATTCTTTGTCCTGGTATCCTTGCTATAGAAATAATTGCAAAGCTAGAAGCAGTTCTTAATTCATACTACTAAAAATGGAAAATATTTGTCAACGCTGAGAAAACTCAAGCGATCTATTTTACTGGGAAGAGGAAAGCAATATTTGTGCCGGAGAGTAATGTCAGATTCAATAACACCGAAATTCCTTGGGAGGTAAAAGTAAAATACATTGGCATTATACTGGATCCCAGACTTACATTTAAAGATCATATATCACATGTCATAGAAAAAGTAAATCATTTAATTCGTTTATTATATCCTCTAATCAAGAGGAACTCTCTATTAAATATTAAAAATAAAATGTTTATCTTCAACGCAGTTTTTCAAGCTGTCATATATTATGGATCTCCATCATGGAGCAATCTTGCTTCCACCCATGTGAAGAAGCTACAAATAGCCCAAAATAAAGTTCTCAAAATGATTTTAAAGTTTCCCAAACTTTATTCAACAACAACATCTCCACGATATTGCCCAAGTGGAGTTGGTTAACGATAGATTAGTTAGACTAACTGAAAACTTTATCCTCAGATGTCAAACATCTGATTTTGTTCATATCAGAGATCTAGCATCTATGTAAATATATTTGTTGTATTTATTATAGTTTTAATTAAAAAAGTTTATTCTAGTCATTATATTCAGAAAGGTTTTTTTTCATTCAACCTAAATTGTAGTCATACCACCTTATATATATTAAAACATTGTTAAGGTCTACCAACCTGGCATCGCCGAAAGCTATGAGCTTTACTCCACTCTGATGTCACCTTGTATGGTTGCAGATCGGTGGTGTACGTGGCATCTCTCTAAGGACATCGAGGCATTGGGTCATAGTATCCGAATTCACATGTCTCCACTTGTCCTTAGGGATGAAGCCACTCCTGTCTATTGCATTCACCACTTCAGTGAAGGATTTGTTGAGTGTCCTATTGACGGTGATGTTATGGCCTTTAGCCTTAATCGAAGGCAGGGCTTCATCAAGTGATCTGATTCTTTTGGCATTGCTACCAGCCGTTAACACAGTTGAAGCTGTAGCCCTCTCAGCCAAATCAGTGGCTTTATCCTCATCACCAAAAACTCGGAGCACTATTCGCCGCCCGTTGTGCGTACATTTCCACTTCAGAATCCGCCGCCAAAACTGAAGCCGAACCAAAGGAAACCCAATACAAAACCGACATTCTCCAAGCCCACCACGCCTCTTTTTTTAAGTCAACATTGGTACTTACAATGAATGGAATACTTACAGACATGAATGGAATTTATTTGTTATGGCCCTATGCTCCACAATGGAACGACGGGAATAAATATATACTTACAATTATTGTGCGATATACAATAAATAAAGGTGAATAACAAACCCAAGTGGGTTAGGTACTCGTCTTATCAGTTAAGGTTTGTGGGTCCTTAGGAAGAATCAGGCAATCACTAAACTGACCTCGTTAAAGCGTGACAATTGGAAAAATCTTAGGATTTTCTCTTATCAATTTTAAACTAAATTAAATACAGAGAAAGAAGTTCTGTAATGAATTCATTTCAAGATCACAACTATTATCTGTCTATCGATATTTCCCCCCTCAGAATTCCAATATACTGGTATATATTATATATATTGGCCATTCAGCTGGACTGTCTTCTGTGATTCATGCTGTAATGAATATTAAGTTGGGCTGTCGTTCCTTGGTCTCAGGTCTCTCACCGGCAGAATATCTTAAATCACGATGAGTAATGACAAATGGCAGATTCATGTATTCCAAGTATTCTAAATAAATCTTGTGATCTTGGATTTTAAAATTGCCACGTACATAGCAAGAGATGGCATGGTCGAGCGGAGGGACAGGCGGACAGACAACTATTTAGCCATACACGAGTAGTAAATGCACATGGAGAATAATTAACAAGAATTGGTTACAGCATTTGTTTACAACATCTTGATGTTGTTGTAATCTTATGAAAATGCAAATGCAACAACAACAAAAGCAAACAAAATACTCACCACACCTATTGAAAGCAGCCTGGCGTTTTTGGGCAAAAGGGGATTGATGGGCAAAAAGGTGGGGCTGGGGCTTTGTGTGCTGGTGGAAATTTGCATGAAAAGACTGAAGGTCCCTTCTGGAGAAGTGGCTAATTGGTTAGTTGGTCTGTTGCTAGTTTTGTTGCACTTGTGGCTGTTGACACACCGGTTCATCGTTCATCATTGCCGCCGCTGTAGACCTCTCTTCCATCTGTCCCTCCTTCCATCCGTTCGTCATCTTCGCTACGTACAAATATAAGTATTTTAATTGTTGTTGTTCAAATTAATTAAATTTGTGTTCACGGCTCGATATTTGCTGCTGTTATGTCGTCGTTGTAGCTTGTCTTATTAAATTCTTCTCATCTTTGCGATTTGTATTGTAACTTCTGTTGTTGTTGTTTTTTTAGCAAAAGTATGTGAGTGTCTTTGTGTGTTTTTAAAATAATATGTAATTATTGTATTGTTTTCTTTTAAATGCAATAATCTTGTTTAATGTTTTTTTTTCGCCTCGGTTTCTCGGTTTGGTTATCGCCGATTCTGTCGCTGCTGCCGCTTCTGTCGCTTTTACAGCCATAACAAATTCTCAGATGCTTTGTTTTCCGCTTTGCCCCGGGTGTGAAAACCAGTTTTCCAAGCATCCACTGCAAATTCAATCCAACGATTTGCCATTTCACAGAAGGCAACAATAATGCACAGTGTTCCGAAGGAGGAGAAAGTTCAGGAATCCAGGGGATCCTTTGTAAACTTAATAACACAGTACAGCATTTTTCAGCTCATTGATTTGGGACTCAATTCTGAGAATTGGACGTGCAAGTTTAGTCAAGTTGGCCAAATTAATAATTTAATGGCGTCTGAAAATCCAGCATCTTATCGCCCCATTAGCTTATTGTCATCGTAAGGAAAAATTTTGGAAAAGGTAATCGAGGATAAACTTAATATTATTGTCGAAGAAAACAACATCCTTCCCCCCGAACAGTACGGATTCCGCCGACAACATAATACCGTCCATTCAATATTGCGTATCAAAAAGATAGTACAAAACAACCTATGTAATGGACAATCCACAGGAATGATTCTTCTCGCCATAAAAGCAGCATTCGATTACGTATGGCACGATGCTCTAATTTTCAAAATGCTGAATTTCAATTTCCCTATAAATATAATCAATATCATAAAGTCTTTCCTAACAGACCGCTGTTTTAAAGTCCATTCTTGTGGAATCCAGTCAGAAACCAGATCCATTGATGCCGGATGTCCTCAAGGGTCATGCCTCTCACCGATTCTCTACAACATTTTTACTGCTGACCTCCCTCCACTAGAAGTTTGCATAATATCAATTTTCGCCGATGACACTGCGATTCTTTGTCCTGGTATCCTTGCTACAGAAATAATTGCAAAGCTAGAAGCAGCATTAGAAGTTCTTAATTCATACTACAAAAAATGGAAAATATTTGTCAACGCTGAGAAAACTCAAGCGATCTATTTTACTGGGAAGAGGAAAGCAATATTTGTGCCGGAGAGTAACGTCAGATTCAATAACACCGAAATTCCTTGGGAGGTAAAAGTAAAATACATTGGCATTATACTGGATCCCAGACTTACATTTAAAGATCATATATCATATGTCATAGAAAAAGTAAATCATTTAATTCGTTTATTATATACTCTAATCAACAGGAACGCTCTATTAAATATTAAAAATAAAATGTTTATCTTCAACGCAGTTTTTCAAGCTGTCATATATTATGGATCTCCATCATGGAGCAATCTTGCTTCCTCCCATGTGAAGAAGCTACAAATAACCCAAAATAAAGTTCTCAAAATGATTTTAAAGTTTCCCAAACTTTATTCAATAAGACATCTCCACGATATTGCCCAAGTGGAGTTGGTTAACGATAGATTAGTTAGACTAACTGAAAACTTTATCCTCAGATGTCAAACATCTGATTTTGTTCATATGAGAGATCTAGCATCCATGTAAATATATTTGTTGTATTTATTATAGTTTTAATTAAAAAAGTTTATTCTAGTCATTATATTCAGAAAGGTTTTTGTGAATTTTCATTCAACTTAAATTGTAGTCATACACGGGGCAAAATCGCCTTTTTTGATATGTTTGAATAGAAAGAAAATATATTTGGAACACTAAATTTTAAATTTTATATATATCTGAGCAAATAAATTTTATTTGAAAATCAATAAAATATATTTGGAACTCGTATATTAATATGTTACAACATATAATATTTGCAAACTAAATTTCTCAAATAAAATATGTATTTGAATACAAATAAAATGGTTG
The DNA here is from genome assembly GCA_963930755.1 of Eudasyphora cyanicolor. Classification (NCBI taxonomy): domain Eukaryota; kingdom Metazoa; phylum Arthropoda; class Insecta; order Diptera; family Muscidae; genus Eudasyphora; species Eudasyphora cyanicolor. Next base: position 267,513,911 of record OZ005737.1, read on the forward strand.
TTTAGGAATTTCTCCAAATATATTTTATTTAAAAAAGATTTTCGAAACTTTTGTTGAATTTTTCGAATTTAATTTTTTGTTTTTTTGTTTGAACCTCCCAGTTATGATACCAAATGCAGCAATAACTTCTAAACCAATCATTTAAAATTTCTGAGTATTCCAAGCCATCATTGGTTGTCAATCCTCCAAGTATATATTTCGATCCAAGATTATTTTTTATATTTAAGACGTTAATATTTTTGAAAAAATTAACTTTGAATTACTGAAAAATTTAACACAAACTAAGACATTTTCTGAATACTTAAATGAAAATAAATACTTGTTTCGGAAAAAATAGTCCAAAATAAACACATTGGGATGTAAGCAAATATTTGTTTAGAACAACATCTTCCCAAATATATATAATTTTTGTGTGTATCAAATATTATATGTTTAGAGTGTATCCTAAAGATATATATGTTTCAAGCCGAATATGTTTGGGACAATATACTACAGAAGCGATTTTTTTTTTCAGCGTGTACCACCTTATATATATTAAAACATTGTTAATATTTAAGTAGCACAAGTAGACTTAAGCCTAAACTCTTTGTCGTTGTATATAATAAGGAAATGAATTGTTATATTAAAAAATAAATTGAATTGAATTGAAAAGAAATTTAATGGCCATACGATTTTTTTTTGCTCAACGTGGATTTTTAGCACTTTTTCTATATTTTAACACGGTTATATCTCGGTATACCTTCGGAAGCAAAGTTGTAGATATTGAATAGGAACAAATGCGGAACAAATCTACCCGAAAAAAGTCCATCCAGTGCCTTAAAAATCACACCATTTTTCACCTTTTTTGTCCAATCTTTATAAAGTTTATTTGACATGAAAGTAAAAACTCCGATTCATATTACAGCTATTCTTACACAGCAAATATGAGATTTTTGAATATTATCTATGCATGCAAACAAACAAATTATTGTCAATATCCATCTTCGTTGAAGTTGACCCTTGTGGTTCTGATGATTTTGTTTTCTTCGTAGATTTTCATATTCATGTTCTGAGTCTGCATCATCATACGAGTTAGACATAATATTCAAGGGCATATTTTGTTCAGTGTGTGCTCCAATTTCGGTGTAATCTTCATCTTCGGTGCTTTCATCTTCAAACTGCATGATTTTCAATATCGGATTGGTGAAAACGGTTTCGGCTTGCAGGGACACAGTATCCAGACTCGGAGGTTTAAGTGGATCGGTATCGCAGCGCGTTGAGCTGGAAGTGTGGCAGTAAAAGCGGGAATATATACATTTGTTTTAAATTTTTTTCTGTTCAATCCATAACCAGAATTTATGCATGCGTAGCACCTGGATTCATCATGTCCAGTTAGGTCTTGCAGCCAAATTACTGGCTTCATAAAAGAAAACTGTACACATTTTACATATATTCACATTATAAGGGTACACACTTTTGCACACTATGTTTGGCGTAAAATTTGCGCCACTTAAATCTGTTTCATCAAGATAATGAGAATACGCTGTTTTGAATTCCTCAGAAAACTAGCTTTTGCGATCCTGACTGTCCAATTTTGGGACGATCTGACGACAAACGTAGCAAAAATCATGAAATTTTGGCCACTTGTTATTTTCCACATTGAAATTTTGAATGCTTTTCTGCTTTTTAAAATGGTTTTTACTCTAAATTATAATTTAAAATTTAAAAAGTTAATTTTTCGCGTTCGTCGGCACTTGTTGAATAACAAAAATCGATCAAGGAACCCCACTATATATACTCTGTATTTTTCAGTATTTTACTGACATTTACGACTTTGTTCAAGTTCAAAATTTTTCAAAAATTTCAAAAAAAAATTAGGGCTCAATCGATACCTCCATTCTTAAACGTGCTAAGTCGACTTAGCATGTTTTTAGGGACATTACATTTTTAATTTCTAAATATTCAAATTTATATTCAGTCAAAATTTGGTGATTATCCGTCAGCCCAATCAACTGTTATTCACAAAACAGTACAGGTCACTCGATTTGCAGTATAAAGGAATTCCACACGAATATAAAAAAATCATAAAACTTTGATCGCCTCTCCTGAAAAACTACCTTTTCGTATGGCCATTAAATTATTAATTGGGCCAACTTGACTAAATGATGCAGAAGTTCTTATTATTGGGGCTATTTCCACGTCCAATTCTGAGAATTGAGTCCCAAAATCATGTGTTGTACTATGTAAAAGGTTCTTAAATATCGCTTTTGTCTCAATCAAACATTTTGAGATCATTTGTAATATTCGCTTAATTATGATTTTGCTCTGCTGGTTAGTTTGCCAAACACTGTGCTGATCTTTGCCGAATGCGATGTTACTAAGAGTGAGAGATGGTTGTAGTAAGTACAAGTACGAATATTTATTAAGTACTTGTACGAGCAGACACACACACACGCATACATACAGACTTATAACACCGCTCTTCGCACTCCTCTCCTCTCCTCACACTCTGAGCAATGCATTCGATAACTAATATCAAGTTCAAGGTCGCATTTCAAATGCACATTTCAAAACGTGTAATCGAATCGAATCGAATGTAATCGTGAGCGAGAGTATTAGTGTGGTTTGTTGGTTTAGTTTGAGTGAGTGTGTGTGTTGGAGACGAGCCAATGTTGTTGCAGCTCGTGCAAGCCACAGATAGATAGACTGACAGACAGTCCAACAGACACTCGGACAAGTGACAGTCCAAGTACCAAGTTGGGCTTACACAAGCTACCACTATACACCGTCTCGATGGTTGACTACAGATATCTACCTAGCCCATACGGATAGTGGCTAGTACTCGTAGTTGGCTATGGCTATGGCTAAAATGTGCCCCTAAAGAGGCAGATTGTCAGATAATCTTATCTTCTGTCCTTAGCGTAAAACAAAACACCATCGTTTAAGCAAAACACAAAAATAGCCAACAACAAAAGATTCTTTCCGACTATGAAGGCTTGTAAAATTTGCATTTCTTAACAAGAAAGAAACAGAAACAACAACTTAATTATCGCACGAATACACGTGCAGTGTAAACTTAAGTAACATGATTGAGATATTTCAGAACTTTGGATTTTGTCATTTTGACGAGGACAAATTAATAAACATCTGAGTACAAACAAAAAAACGCTGAAACGATTTTGTTTTCTTAACAATATCAATAGCAAATGAAACATGAATGATGTGAGGAGGTAGCAGTTCAAAGGTATTTAGTTCCATAGTGCAATTAAGAGGCATATGGATTTTTGGTAAAATTCCCACAGTGATAGCTCTTAATATTACATTGTTGGAACAATTGTTGTTCATTAAAAAAAGAAGAATTGCTTGATTCAAAGATTCTTTTAATTAAATAAATGAGAATAATTTCACAAAAGTCCTCAACTCTAAACTTGTGTACGAACCGAATGACAAAGCCGGTCTGGATAATCTGGTCGAGCATATCACCACATCATTCAATAGTTCCCTTGTCCAAACACAAGGATAAAACTAAACTTCAATGGTGGACTTCTGAGCTAAAGGCTAGGAAAAAGACCTGCAACAAGCTATTCAACAGGGCGAAAACTATTGGGGTCGCAAATGATTGGGATGCCTATAAAGAGCAACTCAAGATCTATAAGAAGTAGCTTAGGATAGCGCAAAGACCCTCCTGGTATACCTTCTGGGGCGAAGTGGAAAAGGTCTCCGATGCCGCAAGGCTGAGGAAGATACTATCCGCTTCACCCTGTATAGTGGGTTATTTGCAGGATAAGGCAAATAACTGGAAAAAGAACATCGAGCAGTCACTAAATGTACTGCTCGACACACATTTCCCGGGGAACTCAACAACAGAAGCCGAGGATCAGCAGAACCACCAAGAGTACAGGTGGACTGCGAGCGTCGCTAGCTTGTTGACTGAGAGATCCAGAATAAGCTGGGCTATACACAGCTTTGAGCTGTGTATAGCCCACCTCGACCAGACGGCATCACTAAAGAAGAAATGCAAAAAATGTCAAAGTACATTATCACCACATCATTCAATAGTTCCCTTGAAGAAGACTGTCCAAAAATAATGTACGAGCATAAAACTAAACTTCAATGGTGGACTTCTGAGCTAAAGGCTAGGAAAAAGACCTGCAACAAGCTATTTAATAGGGTGAAATCTACTGGCGTCGCTAAGGATTGGGATGCCTATAAAGAGCAACTCAAGATCTATAAGGAGCTTAGAAAGGCGCAAAGACGCTCTTGGTATACCTTCTGTGGCGAAGTGGAAAAGGTCACCGATGCCGCAAGGTTGAGGAAGATACTATCCGCTTCACCCTGTACAGTGGAATGTTTACAGGATGAGGCAAATAACTGGACCAGCTCGACACAGATTACCCGGTGAACTCACCAACATAACCCGAGGATCAGCAGGACCAACAAGAGTGCGAGTGGGCTGGGAGCGTCACTGGCGTGTTGACTGAGAGATCCAGAATAAGCTGGGCTAATAAAAGCTTCCAGTCCTTCAAGTCGGCCTCCAGAAGAAATGCTGAAAATGTCAAAGTACATTATCACCTGGCTGGAAAAAATGTATGTAGGCTGTATCAGGCTTTCTTACATCCCGAATCTGATGGTAAAGTGGTATTCATACCCAAAGCGGGAAAGATATCGCACCCTGGACCAAAAGACTTCAGACCAATTAGCCTATTCTCCTTCCTATTGAAAGGTCTGGAAAGACTTTTATATTATTTCATTAGGGAAAATCTGGATATAAAACTCCTGTCGGTGAACCAACATGCTTACAATAAGGGAAAGTCTACAGAATCAGCTCTGCACGAACTTGTGAGTACTATCGAATCGTCCCTACATTTCAAAGAAGTCACCATGGTGGCATTTCTTGACATAGAAGGGGCTTTTAACAACATTCACTCAGATGCGGTAATTGCGGCACTGTCACATCTAAAGGTAAACTCTAGCTTGATTAGACTTATACAAAGCCTGCTCAACAGAAGACACATAACATCATGTCTTGGGTCCACAACTCTAACAAGGTTTGTAAGCAGAGGGACCCCCCAAAGAGGAATACGGTCTCCCATAATTTGGAACCTAGCGGTGAATGAAATCGTGCTAGATCTTGAACGTTGTGGCTGCAAGGTCGTGGCTTATGCGGACGTCGTGACAATCGCAGTGAGTGGCAAATTCGTAAACGTCCTCAGAGACATCATACAGCTGGCTCTGAACAAGTTGGCTAGATGGGCCAGAAGCAGCGGTTTGGACATTAACCCAAACAAGACAGAATTGGTTCTCTTTACTAGAATGAATAATGTCCCACATGTAGACCCTCCACCTGGGATAAATGGAACAGATCTAGTCTTTCCTGACAGTGCACAATTTTTAGGAATAATTCTATATAGAGGAAACTGTTATTTGACTTAACCTATTAGAACGTGTAAAGAAGGCCAAAGTAGCCTTATATTCCTGCATGAAGGCTGTAGGGTCGCGGTGGTGCCTCTCTCCTAAAATTTTCCATTGGATATATATAGCAGTACTACGTTCAATATTGTTATACGGCATTGTGGTATGGTGGACGGCAACTGACAAACTAACCATCACCAACCTACTATCAAAGGTTCAGAGAACTGTCTGCCTGGGCATAAGCGGAGCCTTAATGACTACAGCGACTAAGACTCTACAAGCCCTGCTGCATATAGTGCCGATTAATATTGTGGCGAGAGAAGTTGGAACCAGAGCGGCACTAAGATTTAACTGCCTATCAATGTAGAGGCGCAAGAGCTACTGTTACATGAGGATATCAAATGGTAGTGTTAGGGTAACCGACCGAGTGGACTATACCAACGGTGTACACCTTCGAGAGGAACTACAACATTAAGATACCAGCAAGAGATGATTGGGTTGGCAGAATACCAGGTAATATAAACCATCTCCACTTCTATACGGATGGTTCGAAGCTTGATGAAAAGGTTGGCTTCGGAGTATACTGTAAATAACTTAGTTTGGATACAGCTCACAGACTACCAGATACCTGCAATGTATATCAAGCCAAAATAAGGGAAATATGGGATGTCGCCAAGTGGCTGAGTCGCAGCATAGTAACCAAAACTGGCGTTGTGTCGGACAGCCAGGCTACCATCAATTCTCTGGAGGCCACATCCCTAAATTCACAAACAGCCCTCGATTTCCGCAGATCTCTTAACGAGTTGGCTGAACATTTTACTATACACCTCATATGGGTGCCTGGGCATAAGGATATCCCGGGGAACTGCAAAGACGAACTTTGCTAGAAAAGGGACGACATTACAAATTCTCGAAGAATTTGCATATGCGTCAATATCCACGTGCAAGCTTTGACTTAGGAAAGAGGCAATCAGGCAGTCCAACGAAAGATGGACAGAAATCGGCACCTGCAGGGTAGCTAGACAAATCTGGCCAAGGTATGACCTGAGAAGGTAAAATATCGCACTAGAGAGGAAAAGATTGCCTACAATAGTATCAGTTCTGACGGGGCACTGGCTGATCGGCGAACACGCCAGAAGATTGGTTATCGACTCCAATGACTTCTGCAAACGCTGTGGAGATGAGGAGAGCATTTAGCCCTTGCTATGCGTCTGTCCCGCTTTGAGTAGGCGACGACTGGACATAAAGCGGTCTACCTTTTTAGGCAGTCTAACAGATCTTCCCGGTACCGATATCCGTACTATCGATAAAGCATTTTAGCCCGTGGTAACACTAGGGACCTAAACTGTTCTATGCGAGCTAGCAAAAATAGGCTGCCACCCTAACATAATACTTACCATACTTAAATTTACGCTAACATGCGAGTATGCTCTCGAAATCATTGCCGAAGTCTTATAATTTAAGACAAATTCTTTGATTTTCAGTACGCTTTTTACTTATTGTAGGCACGAGCTTGGTTTGCTGTTTCGAATTTAGTAGGAGAATTAAAAATCTTGCATTCAGGTTCAGTCCGGTGATCGAACGGATAGCTAAGACAATGTTTTTTCTGTACAAAGGCATTATTTTAATCGAATTTATCACACTGTTGTGGTCGGAAGACATAGCTCCAGTGTGGTAGACGAGCATTCCATCCAGGTGTTAACATTGACACGGATCATTACCTTGTCACAGCTATGGTGCGCACACGTCTAAATCTAGCGAAAATCCCAGGAACAAGCTGCTACCGCATATACCACCCTACCAACCCAAATAATGCAAGGGAAAACTCCTTGTTCCGAGAATATTTCAGCAGAATGGTAACGTAGTGCACACTTCATGCAAAATTCTGCAAAATCCACAGTTGGATTTAAGGTAGCTTTGGGTTGGCTCTATGAAATAACCCCTCAATGAAATAACCCCCCAAATCGAAAATGAAATAAGTCCCCAAATTTGGGGATTTATTTCATTATGATATAAGTCCCCAATTTCAAAAATGAAATAAATCCCCACATAATGAAATTAGACCCCAAATTTTAAATGAAATAAATCCCCATTTTTGGGGACTTATTTCGTACTGAAATAAAACCCAATTTTTAGAGTGAAATAACTCCCCAATTTTTTTATTTTTTTTTTAATAATATAAACAAATTTAAGTATAAACATGCATAGAATCTTCAATAATACTACCGCAACAAGGACAATTATAATTTTGCAAACCATTGGCAATAGAGTCAGCGAGTAGTTTGTTATTGCATTTGTCGCAAATCTTCAAAAGTCTGCACGGCAAAAGATCAATGTTTTGTGCATGTTCTCTATAGACAACACATTCATTTTCATTAGAAGACGTGTTGTAGAATTCTTCTTCAGATTCATCATCACTACATGATTCTTCTTTGAGGATGTCAGGGATCATGTGAGACCTTGAGCAGAAGAACATTATTGCAAATAAAAGAACATTTTTAAAATGGTGGAATCACTGTGGAAAGGCGACCAATGGTATAAAATAAAAAATTCGCGCCAATGAAATACATATGGTTGATTGAGAAAAAATTAGTATAAAATAAAAAATTCGCGCGAATTTTTTAATTTTATACTAATTTTTTCTCAATCAACCATATGTATTCCATTGGTCACCTGTTCACTACAAAAGTTATTGCGAAGCTATTCTTTGATGAGAAACCGAAGATGTATGTTTGTTTGGTCTTTAAGGGAAATGTTGTGCAATGATTGTGGTAATGAAAAGGATGGCGACAGAAAGGATTAGTTTGATTGAGCGAAAATTGGTATAAAATTAAAAAATTCGCTCAATCAAACATATCCTTTTGTTTTTTTTTTTGATAAATCATTTTTTGCTCTATAACATAAAGAAATTCACTGTTACGTCTCATGATTTATCAAAAAAAAAACAAATTCGCGCGAATTTTTTAATTTTATACCAATTTTCGCTCAATCAAACATATCCTTTTGTTTTTTTTTTGATAAATCATTTTTTACTCTATAACATAAAGAAATTCACTGTTACGTCTCTTGCCGGCAATAATTTTTATTTCTTTTCGATTTAATTATTTTTTCTTTTCGATTTTTACACCTTGAATTCTTTTAACAAACTGATTTGTAATAACAAGTAGTCAATGCTATCAGAATTTCTAATGGTCCATAAATTCGCTCGCAGTTTCAGTATATCACATTATACACGTAAAATAATCTTTGCTCAGAATTATTAATTAATATTATTATTAATTAAAATTATTATTAATATTTAAAAATATTCTTCCGACTAATTTTAATTTTATTTGGTAACTATAAATTTTCTTTCAGTGCAGCAAATATTCTTTAAAGTAATTGCACATGTGACGAGTACAGTAGTTTTTCTGCATTTAACTCAACTTTTTAATTTTAAATGCTATTTTTTTAAAAATGAAATAAGTCCCCAAATCGAAAATTGGGGATTTATTTCATTGCAAAAAATTGGGGACTTATTTCATTATGAAATAACTCCCCAAAATAAAAATGGAATAACTCCCCAAAAAGTGAAACAAACCCCCCAAATTTAGTTGTTGTTGTTTTCTGTACAATTTTTTGAGGACTTATTTCATTTTCGATTTGGGGGGTTATTTCATAGAGCCCTTTGGATTAGGGTGGCAGCTTAGGTTTTACCAGCTCACATAGACCCATTTAGGTCCCTACCACGTGTTACCACGGGCTCAGATGCTCCTCATCGAAATCTGTCTGTTTGATGGACAAAGTTATCAATAGTACATCGGTACTGGAGTTTTTTGTCAGACATTCTAGAAAGGCCGATCCCAGTATATCCAAATGTCGTTTACTCAATGCGGGACAGTAGCAAAACAGGTGCCCAATGATCTCCGCTTCTTCCTAATCTCCTAAGCTTCTGCTGGTGTCATTGGAGTCAATACCCAACCCTCTAGTGTGTTCGCTGATAACGCAGTGTCCCGTCAGATCTGTACATAATGTAGACAGTATTTCCGCTCTAGTGGAGGAGATATTTTAACCTTCTTAGAATAATCTTTTCCATATTTGCCCTACAGGTGACGATTTCTTAACTGCTTCTTAAACTGCTCAGCATTGTCGTTAAGAGATCTGTGGAAGTCAAGGGCCGTTTGTGAATTTTGGTATGTGGCCTGCAGAGAAATGATGACAGGCTGGCTGTTCGAGTAACAACACAATCTCCACTAGAAGCGCTGCATTTTTGTTAATATGTATATTTTTAGCTTCCCTGTTGACCTGGGCGATCACATGTTGTTGTGGTGGTTGTGTGTCCGGTGAGTTATTTTATTTGCAGAAACTCGTATTCTGATGAAAATATGAAAATCTTGATGTTAAATTTACCAGTGCCCTGGCTAGGAATCGAACCCATCATCTTCGGAATCCAAGTCTAACACACTAACCACTGAGCTAACGAAGGCCAGGTATCTTAGTGATGAAAAATTCTACCCGATATGAATAAAGGGTATGTTATTTGCCTTCACGATTAAAGATTAAAATTTGGAGAGAGGCTAGTTTTAGGACGTAGACTACGAGAAAGAAGGTGGTTTTCCGAAATTCGAACATTTTAGAGCACAGTGGTTAAAAAATAAATAAGATACCACAGCTAATTTCAAAAAAAATCAACATGACAAAAGTTAATAGCATGAAATTTAGTGGAAGGGACGTAAACATAGCACAACAAACAGTTTTCCGAAATTAGAGATAATAAGATTTTTTCAAAATCCTTGCCGATAGGAGAACAGTGGGTCAAAAAGGTGTTAAATATGGTACAATGGAGCAAAAATGGTTAAATATTGTAGAATGGCGTAAAAATGGTTAAATATCACAGTAGAACATTTTTCTGTTCATTGATTTGGGACTCAATTTTGAGAATTGGATGTGAAAGTTGCCCCAAAACAAGTAAGAAAGTTTCAGTCGGGTAAACCGACTAAGGTATACCCTCACTTTGTGAGTAATGTAATATTGAATATTACTCGAATTATTACACGACTTATAAGCATTTATATGTACTGGTATAAACGTTATGAGACATTAAATTGTGGTATGATTTGGGCATTTTGTGTGGGAGGTACAAAGAGGGGCGTGCCAATAACGCCCATAGGGCTATAGACACTATAAAAACATTACACTGTACAAAATTTCAAGTATTTTTATACACTGGTTTTAATGTTATAAGCTGTTAACTTTTGGTGCAAAAAGGTACCTTTGTGTGGGAGGTACCGAAAGGGGCGTGACAACAACACCCATTTTTCGCTGGACTGTAGGCAATTTAAAAGCATAATACTGTACAAAATTTCAAGTATTTTTATACACTGTTGTTAATGTTATAAGCTGTTAACTTTTGGTGCAAAATGGTGCATTTGTGTGGGAGGTACCAAAAGGGACGTGGCGACTTCGCCCATTTTTCTCGAGTTGATAACGACTAATAAGCTAATACTATGTGTGGAATTTAAAACGATTCGAATAAGTAGTATAGCAGTTATTAAAGAATCAATATTTCACAACATGTTAACCCTTTGTGGGGGAGGTACTAGAAGGAGTGGACCAATATGGCCCATCTTCGAACTTAGCCGGAGATAGAAAAAAATATTACCACATACCAAATTTGAGGTCAATCGGTTACTCCTTTCGAGAGTTATCGTGCGCACCAGCCAGCAGACACACAGACAGACAGACGGACGGACATTGCTCATTCGACTTAAAATGACCCAAAACGAATTTCCTCCGAACATACTTGGGGTCTTAGGTCACTCCTTCGACGTGTTACACTTTTTTCCGTAGCAAATGATATATAATGATATATCACACTAAAGTGAGGGTATAAATAAGAACTTCTGCATCATTCGTTTAGTCGTGTTGGCCCAGATAATGATTTAATGGCCATACGATTTTTTTCCCTCAAGGTGGATTTTGCATATTATTTTCTTCCCGGTATACCGTACGGAATAGCTCTTTTGTGTCTGAAGCAAAGTTGTAGATATTGAGTAGGTGAACAAAAATGCGGAACAAATCTACCAGAAAAAATGCTTCCAGAGCCTTAAAAATCGCAAAAATGTTCTGTTCTGTTTTATAATGTTCTGTTTTATACGTATACGTATAACGTATTACGTATAACGTATACGTATAACGTATTACGTATAACGTATTACGTATAACGTATACGTATTTCTCAATATTTTACTGATAGATATTTTATGACTTTGTGCGCATTTTTGCGGTTTTTAAGGCAGTGGATGCTCTTTTTTCGGGTAGGTTTGTTCCGCATTTTTTTCTCCTATTCAATATCTATATGTGGGTCAGAAAGGCTCAAACAATGCTATGTGGGCAAATTTTCAAGACGTGTAACTTTAAGTCAGTATAAAAATTACTAGTATTTATAAAAGTCTATACTTTAGAATAATTTGTTTATTATTTTCTTATACATTCTGTAATTGTTTTGTTATACACTAAAAAAAAGTGAAATAATAAAAATTGTAAAAGAACTGAAATAATAAAGATTTTCCCAAATCATTTCTTTTTTATATTAAGGACGTTCTTTAATTTTACAGAATTCATAGTAAATTTGAAGATTGCGGAGGACCATGACAGAATAATTAAAAATGCTCCACACTTTAGCTAATTGTTTAAATGACATATAAATTGTCATTCCACAAAAGTGTTACGAGTAAATATTACGAAATATGTATATTAGCATGCAAACACTTCCAGGAATACATTTTTATTTAAATTCCACAGAACTGAACGCTGAGGCTCGCGAGCACAATTTAAAGCACGATTACTTTAAATTCATACAATTCCAATGGTATATTCTACAGAAGAAATAAAACTCACGTTTCTCAAAAACACAAAATCCCCACAAAAAACCCACTGCAGCACTGCAATGACTTGAAATGGCTGGTGGTGGTGCTGTTGTTGCCTAGCTTGGAAAACTAGTGGTCGGACACGGTTAAAAGATGGTTAAGATGGACGGACGGCATTAACGTCATCGCCGTGGATCATCAACGTCAACATAACCACCACAGCCATCATCATAATCATCGCCGCCATCGTCGTCACTGTTGCAAACAATACCGCCGTAGTATGGCAGTAAACCGTGTCTGAATGACAACTTGGCCATCATAAAAACCTAAGCGGGCGGCTTTAGCAACTGACGCCGAAGATTATGGTGATGATGACTAGTTTGATTTTTGTGAAGCCGCTGCAAGATAAAATAAAGGAAATCACTAAGCAAACTCAAAAGGAGATGTCGCACAGTGGGGGCAAGAGGAAATGATACTACAATGACCGTTGCTGCATTTGCTTCCAGAAGAACAGAAGTTTAGTAAATGTCTTAAAGAAATTAAAAATAATTTGATTTTTCCACCAAGGAAATCGTTATTTGCTGGCATGACAAAAGGCTAGCTAGCATCCTAGTGAATCAATGTTTTTTTGAAAAAATCTATGGTTAAATGCAGAAATGATAGCCCTTTTGGTAGAAGTAAGAGAATTGCAACCAAATCATGTTCTTATCCCCCACTATTGTCAACTAAGGAATACATCAGTTGCTGCAGCCGAAAGTGTAACACATCGAAGGAGTGGCCTAAGAGACCCCAAGTATTTTTTGGCGAAAATCCGTTTTGAGCTAATTTAAGTCATTGAGCAATGTCTGTCAACCTGTCCGTCTGTCTGTTTGGTTGGTTCGCACGATAACTTTCGACAGAAGTAACTGATTCCCTCCAAATTATGTATGTGTTAATATTTTTCTCTATCTCAGGCTAAGATCAAATATGGACAATGTTGGTCCCCACACCTTCGAGTACCTTTCCCACGAAGGGTCAAAATGTAGTGAAATATTGATTATCTCATAACTGCTATACTGCTACCCACAATCTTTCACAATTCCACACCTAGTATTAGTTTCTTCTTCGCTATCACCCTGAGAACAATGGATGAAGTTGCCTCGCCCCCTTTTTGTACCACCCATACAAATGGACCATTTTGCACAAAAAGTTAGCGGCTTGTAACATTGATTCCAGTCCATACATATACTTAAAATTCAGTGATGTGTAATGCTTTACAGTACCTACATATAGTCCCGTGAAAAATGGGTGTTATAACCTCGTCTCTTGTATATAGTGACATCATATTTATTTTCACCAAAGTCTCCCACTGTGCACTGTAGAAGAACAGACCAAACTAACATTGCCGAAAATGCAAAGTATTTAAAACGCGTGCAAATCGCATAAATATGTTAATTGAAATTTATGCTGTGCCAACAGTGACAGACAATTTTTGTTTTTGTTGGCGGCGGTGGCGGCATTTAAGTAAATTTGTCTTTTATTAATGCGAACTTAATCAAAACTCAAGCCGATTCACACGTACATCTTTGACGTCTCGGTGTGTCTTTAATGAAAGTGAAATTATTTCTTTGAGTGTAAGCTTGAGGTCTCTAGGTGGGATATTAAGACAGTGGTGGTGTTATTTGTAGAATCAATAAAAGAAATACGTTTTACTCAGGAAATAAACTAAAATAACTACCAACAATTTTAAAAAAAAAGTAAGAAAGTTCGGTCGGGTAAACCGACTTATGAATCCCCTTACCTTGAGACCCAAAAATATTCATAAATTTATTATTTTTTTGTTTTAATTAAATTATTAACAATTTAAATTGCATTTAATAACTTTACTGGTATTAAAGTTGTAAGCTGTTAAATTTTGGTGTAAATGGTCCATATGTGTGGGGGTGTGCCAATAACGGCCACTATTCTCTAGACTCTAGGTACTATAAAACCATTGCACTGTACGAAATTTCAAGTATTTGTATGCACTAATATTACAGTTAAAATCTGTTAAAAAGGTCCATTTGTGTGGGAGGTACCAAAAGGGACGTGGCAATAACGCCCATTATTCTCTGGACTCTAGGTACTATAAAAGCATAGCGCTGTACAAAATTTCAATTATTTGTATGCACTGGTAATAAAGTTATAAGCTGGTAACTTTTGGTACAAAATGGTTGACCAACAATCTCCACCACCCGCACATGTACCAGCAATGTTTCTCCCGCATTCTTAGCAGATTCTAATTTTGTTTTGAATTTTTTTTTCGGATTTATTTAACCAACCAAAAATGATGATTTGGTTCTTAATGCTGCCGTTTTTGTTGTTGTTCTTGTTTACTTTGGAACAAACAAAGATATTTTGTTTTCGTGGCTAAGAGGTTATACCAAAAAATTGTTAACACAAATTCAAGGTTAATGTATTTAGAAGACCAAAATTCTTAAAAAAAAGAAAAAAATAACAACAAGAGAATCGTATTCGTACAAATCAACCACAACAACTGAAAAACACAACCACATTTCAAATGTGTATTTTTTTGCTGTTCAACTGCAAGCACAGTGGTGTGCGCAGAGAGTGCAAATGAATAGCGTCAACAAACCAAAGAAATTAAAAAAAATTTAAAAGAGAAAAACACAAGCTTCAGCAGAACGGGTATAACAAACAATATCAAAAACAAAAGCTCTACCAACAACAAGTTTTGGCCACCAATAAATTGTGTTTTGTTTTCATTTTCATCGACTGTTGCATCTTCGGTTTCTTCTTCTGATCTTCGCATTTTATGAACATAATTCTTAAAACCGAAAAAAAAACAGCAAAAACACGAACCAAATAATGAAGATCATAAAATCTTCACTGGAACTGCCAAAAATACAATAAAAAATACAATGCGTTGCATTTGTCGTCATAAAATTTGCATTAAAATACTGTCGCTTTTTTTTTGGATATTGAGCGTTATTTTTCTTTTCGTTTTCTGTTTTTTGAAACAAAAAGTGATAGAGGGTCATTCACCCAAAACGCTGAAGAAGACTGAAGACCGAGAACGAATATTAAACTACAAGCGAATAAGAATGTTTTGTTTGGGATTGGATTAAAATTAAAGACTGGTTCCAGTTTTTAAGCAAGTTCTTATTTTGATGTTTCAAAAATTGTTTGTTATTGAATAATTTGAAATCAATAAATTTACAAAATGTTATTTAGAAGATATAGGCCTGTATGAGAGTGGATATACGACTGCGTTTCTAATGACACATTTCATTACACTGCACATCGACGTCATAAAAATAAGTTCAGATTTATAAATTGCTCCCATGTATGTATACTAGGCCGGGTCGATTTGTGGGGAGGCAAAAAAGTCGCCATTGCTCAGTATTTCTAGGGATCAATATAAGAAACTTTGCCGAAGGAACCATACCTCTAAAACGAATTCTGATGTCCCGGAATTTGGGTCGAACTTTTGGGTAGGGGCAAATTTTGAAAAATCCCACTTTGACCCATTTAGAGTGCTCCAATCGAGTCCAAATGTATGACCGACCCCCACTAACTTTGGAGGCCCGACCCACCCATGCCAGTGGCACACCCCCTGGAACCCTCTGGGGGTTCCATACATTTGGACTCGATTGGAGCACTCTAAATGGGTCAAAGTGGGATTTTTTCCGGGACATCAGAATTCGTTTTAGAGGTATAGTTCCTTCGGCAAAGTTTCTTATTTTGATCCCTAGAATACGATTTTCACTGAGCACTTCACTGAGTGGGGGTCGGTCATACATTTGGACTCGATTGGAGCACTCTAAATGGGTCAAAGTGGGATTTTTTCCGGGACATCATAATTCGTTTTAGAGGTATGGTTCCTTCGGCAAAGTTTCTTATTTTGATCCCTAGAATACGATTTTCATTGAGCAATGGCCGATTTTTTAATCGACCCGCCCTAATGTATACATATGTGCATCCCAATTTTGCATCTACGCGGTGCAGAAGCCATATTTTTCTTCAAATCTTTAGCAAATTTGATACAGAACAGTTGTTTGCGCTGACAATAAACCCCGCCACATTTGAAGCAAATCGGTTCATATCTAAAAGTTCCCCACATATACATATACCTATATCCCGATTTTGCATATAACCGCTACAGAATCTGCATTTCTGAACAGAACTTAATAAAATTTACCAGAAAACAGATTCTTGAACCAAGAACGTTACGTGGAAAATATTAGGAATATCAGTTCAGATTTAGTTATAGCCCCTATATAACTATATCCTGATTTTGCATTTAAGGCTATAAAATGTAATTTTTTTACTGAATATTTAGGCTTAGGCAGGATCACATATGTTTAGAAAGTATCCTTGACTGGAATTCATCTATTGCCAATGCAAGATCCTCTGTACGTAATATTACTAGTTCATCTGTTGTTCAGTTCCATCTCATTAGTTATCTGCAGCAGTTAGGTGCAGTTCATTAGTTCTGCAGAACAGAAATCACGGCAATTAATTTCAAATATTTTATTTGAAGTAAGTTGATTTCACAAGAAGTCTTGGAAATTCACCTTGGAAATCACATATAACTTTTACACAAAATATTGGACTGTAGGGAAAGAATAACTTAAGTCCTCAGAAGCTTAAGTTTCACACAACATCATACTCAATAAAGCGCATTTTGCGCACGGGACTGTTGGTACTATGAAAGCATTACACTGAACAAAATTTCAAGTATTTGTATAGACTGGAATCAAATCTATAAGCCTATAACTTTTTGTGCAAAATCGTGTCAACTTCGCCCATTGTCCTCAAGGTAACAACGACCAAGAAAATAATATTATGTGTGAAACTGCGATAGAATCTGATAAAAAGTATAGAAGTTATGAAAGAATCAAAATCAAAATCAAAGGTACTCGAAGGGGTGGACAAATATGGTCCATCTTTGATATTAACACATACCAAATTTAAACTCAATCGGTTACTCCTATCGAAAGTTATCGTGCGCATTAGCCAGACAGGTGGACATTGCTTAAATGACCTAACATGACCCAAAACGTATTTCCGCCAAATATTCTTGGAGACTCTTAGGTCACTCCTTCGATGTGTTACATTTTTGGACCACAGCAACTGATATTTACCCACGTTCATATAATGGGGGGGGGGGGGGTGGTTGCTGATAAGAACATGATTTTGTTGAAATTTTCTTTCTTCTACCAAAAGGAATAAGATGCTTTGAAACAAGTAAGAAAGTTTCAGTCGGGTAAACCGACAAAAGTATGTATACATACAATCACTTTGTGAGTAATGTAATATGGAATATCACCCGAATTATTCTGTACATTTTTCTGGGAGGTACCAGAAGGTGTTTAACAAATATACCTATTTTTCGCTGAACAGTAGATACTTTAAGTACATTGCACTGTGCCGAATTATAGTCGTTTATGTGCACTGGTTTATTAATGTTATGAGCTATACAATTGTGGTATGATTTGGGTATTTTGTGTGGAAGGTACAAAAAGGGGTGTGATGATAACGCCCATTTTTCTCTGGACTCTAGGCACTATCAAAGCATTACAATTTAAACATTTCAAGTTTTTGCATGACGTGATATTAAAGCTATCTAACGTTTTTTTTTCAACTAGAATGGTAACACTTAGCTCATGTCTGATTTGACAGATAATTTGTTTTATCCATCCGCTGATCGAATATGGTTGTGTATACGCTTACAACGCTGGGAGCGATCGACTTACAGAAGATGCCGATTTTGCCAAAAAAATCATCTTTTCAGCTGAAGCTCATTTTGACCTTGGCGGGCAGGGATGCCATCTTAGTGCTTTTCGCACCAGATTTAGCGCTTTTCAGACCCCCCAATACGCGAAAAGAGTTTACTTAGTGCCAAACGAAAAAAAAGCACTAGGTGTAGGCTTTTCATGCCTTTTTGTTGGTGCTTTTGACGCTTTTCGTACATTTGTCAGATCAAATCTGGCAACATAATGAAATTATACAATTTTTGCTACTCCGTGTTATGAACATACTCGTATTTATATGCACTCACATATACTCTCTGATATGAATATTGCTGTTATCACTTCTGCAGTTTAAATTTGATTGCAATTTAGACTTACAAAAGTAAAAGAAATAGCTTTTTAATACCATACAAAAAGTATTGCCGAAAGGGGTTTTGCCGAAATATTATGGTTTTATAAGAACACAATTCTGCGGTACTGTGTATAATACTTTTGTTATGTAAGGCCCTAAAATATTGGGTGGCATGTCATAACGTCCAGGGACATAATCTCCATGGATCTTATGACACTTTGGTACGCGTAAGCGGCTTTGGAAAAGATTTTTAATCCCGGTCGAAGGCTGGCCACGCAGGTCACGTTGGTCCGCGTAGCCATCGTTGGACATACATCGGAAGGGAAAATCGTTAACCCCGGCCAAAACCGGTCACGCAGACACAGTTTGGTCCGCGTAGCCCGCTTTGGAGATATTGATAACTGGAAAATCGTCTTCAAAGATAACATACAGACTAAATGGTCTATTGACTTACAATCACTAGCAGATTCGAATTATTATAGGGATAAGTCGATTCTGCTAGTGATTCCTTATTGTTCAGCAAGTCTTTATGCAATTTAGCAGAGAAAAAATGTATGAATCTAAGCGCCAAAAAACCAAAAAGTTTGAAAGTATAATTTTAATTAGGAAAACAACTTTAATTAAAATTTGATAATTATTTTTATTTTAAAATTTTTTATGTTAAATTAAACTTTTATATTGCAAATGAAAGAAATATCGTTTAGTGCCTTTTTACGCTTTTTTTCTGGAATTTTACGCCTTTTACGCTTTTTAAATTTTTCATTACTCTTTTGCTCCGCAAATAGTTGGCTTCACTGTTGGCGGGTATGTAAACAAGCTAAATTGTCGCATTTGGGGTACAGAAAACCCGCACGCATACATTGAAAAACCGATACACCCAAAACGAGTCACTGTTTGGTGCGGATTTTGATCCAGAGATATAATTGGGCCATTTTTCTTCGAAAATGAGCAAGTGGCCGTTACAGTCAATGGCGATCGTTATCGGGCCATGTTGAACGAATTTTTGTTCACAAAAATTGAAGACGAGGATATTGGCAACATTTGGTTTTAACAGGACGGCGCTACGTGCCACACAGCCGAAGCTATATCCGATGTTTTGCGCGATGTTTAAAAAAAAAGTTATTTGGCGGACCCTTTATAAGCAGTTAATTTTTGGTGCGAGATGGTCTATTTGTGTGGGAGGTACCAAAAGGGTCGTGGCAAATTCGTTCATTTTTCTCGAGGTGATAGAGACTAATAAACTAATACTATGTGCAGAATTTCAAAAGATTCATATAAGTAGTATAGAATTTGTTAACTAATCTATATTTCACTAAATGTTAACCCTTTGTGGGGGAGGTGCTAGAAGGAGTGGACCAATATGGCCCATCTTCGAACATAGCCTGACAGAGAACAGAATATTTACACATACCTAATCTGAAGTCAATCGGATGCTCCGTCACTTCCGTCTGTCGCTACAATCTATAATACTTGAGCTAGGTGGCTGAAATTTGGTATAGATAATTTCGCTATCCAACATGCATTTGTGGAACAGAGTAGCGACTCTATAATTTTGAAAGATTATATTTGAACAACAAACTTATGATCCAGCTGGTCTGGGTTTTTTTTATAGTGAATCAATGTTTTAATTTTTTGGTCGAAGGGAGCATTATACTAAATGAAAACCAGTAAGGAAAGGCAGAACGTCGGGCGGGGCCGACTATATAATACCCTACACCTGATTAACAATGCGATACAGGTCATTGCGATAATAATTTGGAATAATTGGTTTGTAGGCAGGAACATGTTATCTAATTCTGAGCCGATAATAGCTAAATTAAGCAATATTCGTTCCTAAATTGAGAAACATCTTTCCGGAAAATATTAATGATCGGAAGTAGGTAAAGTACAACTTCTATAGCGCTTTGATACCAAATCACGAGGAACATATATATGGTTATATATAAATCTGAACCGAATTTCCCTGAATACTCATTCATGTAAAAAGACCTCTTTCTGTAGAATTTTGTACTGATCGGATATAAAATACAGTCTCTACAGCGCTTACATGTCAAATCGGTGGTAACATATATATGGGGGCTATATCTAAATCTGAACCGATTTTCTCCGAATTTGGCAGTATTCCTTTGAGTAATAAGAAACCTCTTTCTGCCGAATTTCGCACTGATTGGAAATAAAATACAGTTTCTACAGCATTTACATATCAAATCGAGGGTAACATATATATGGGGGCTATATCTAAATCTGAACCGATTTTGTCCGCATTTGGCAGTATTCCTTCATGTAGAAAGAAACCTCTTTTTGCCGAATTTCGCACTGATCGGATATAAAATAACATTTTTACTGCGCTTACATGTAAAATCGGGGGTAACATATATATGGGGGCTATATCAAAATCTGAACCGATTTTCTCCGAATTTGGCAGAATTCCTTCATGTAATAAGAAACCTCTCTCTGCTGAATTTCATACTGATCGGATATAAAATAAAGTTTTTACAGCGCTTACATGTCAAATCGGGGCTAACATATTTATGGGGGCTATATCCAAATCTGAACCGATGTTAACCAAATTAAATAGGGATCGTCCTTGGGCCAAAAAAAAGATATGTGTAAAGTTTCGTCAAGATCGGGCCATAATTGTGACCTGTACTTTGATTACAAGAATACATCTACAGACAGACGGACATAGCTAAATCGACTCAGAAAGTGATTACAAGTCGATCGGTATAATAAACAATGGATCTATCTTTTCTCCTTTTGGGTATTACAAACAAATGCACAAAGTCATAATACCCTGTACCACAGTGTGGTGTAGGGTATAAAAATGCTGTAACTTAATGTCTGAAAGATTTCTTATTGTCAGAATTTTATAGTGGAATTTTATGAAGATCATTTTTGAGGAAGAACCCAACTTGGACCTTTTTCAAAAAAAAAATCAAAAAAGTCATTTAAGGTTTAAAATATTCTACAAAAAATGTTGTCGGCATATTTCAGTGGCGGTCGCAAATGACACCAAACCCAGCAAAATTTCTCATTACCAAATAATCCGACGAGTAAGCAAAGTTCGATAATGGTAAGTACTTATTATTTAGCCACTTTTCTCATTATTTTAACATGGGGATGTCATTGGAGGAAAGTACTTCCCAAAAGCATACAATAAAGTAGCATAATAAGTACTTATTTGTAGCATAGGCATACCACATAAATATGTGCTTATATTTCCACGATTTTAAGTACTTGAATATTGCATTACCAATAAATTATAAATTAAGTAATATGTAGAAATGGCCATTTAAAGTGATTTTTTGCATTTTTCATCATGCCAGATCCGAATTTCCGAACCCGGTGAAAAATTCTTCAACGGTCTAACATTATACGATATACGTAAATATTTATGGTATTTTCATTCAAATCTGCACGTATTATTTGAAAACATGTTGAAAAATAAATAAATCTTGTACATATCTTGTACTTATAGCCAAAATTGCATTATATCAAAAATTGCCAAAACGATTTTGATAGAAAAAAATCACTTATTTCTGTTGTTATTGGTAAGTCATTATTAATAAGCCGAAAGTAATGCAGCGAATAACGAGATGTCATTATTTGGTAATGCAGGGAATAATGACAGGTACTTACCAAGATTTTGCTGGGAAGTTGTAAATAAAGCTCTTTACGTTTAATTAGCAAAATTACACGCTAACTTATACAAATAAATAATATAATATAAATTTGAACTGTTTATTTTGATAGTGGCGTAAACGCAATTTTGCTTTACTCGATTCGCCATTAGAAAAAGTTTAACGAAGTCTGATTGCTAAAACTTTTATTAAGAAATGACGAGAAATATTTGATAGTGTATTTGGTAGTGTATATTTATAGTGTATTTTTGTTGCTTCAAAGTTTTCGAGTAAAATGGAATTGATAAATACTAAAAAGAGGAAAATAGCAATATGGTATCTATGGGTAAATATATAAGTTATTATCAATATCGTAAAAAATAGGGGAAATTTAAAAAACATTTTTCATATTTTTTATTTTGGCCTTATTGTTTGGGAGGTACCAATAACGGTGGTATGGCAATAACGCAAATTTTTCAATAGACTATGGGTTAGGGCGGGTCGATTTAAAAATCGCCCATTGCTCAGTGAAAATCGTATTCTAGGGATCAAAATAAGAGACTTTGCCGAAGGAACCATACCTCTAAAACGAATTCTGATGTCCCGGAAAAAATCCCACTTTGATCCATTTAGAGTGCTCCAATCGAGTCCAAATGTATGACCGACCCCCACTTAGTGAAGTGCTCAGTGAAAATCGTATTCTAGGGATCAAAATAAGAAACTTTGCCGAAGGAACCATACCTCTAAAACGAATTCTGATGTCCCGGAAAAAATCCCACTTTGACCCATTTAGAGTGCTCCAATCGGGTGGGTCGGGCCTCCAAAGTTAGTGGGGGTCGGTCATACATTTGGACTCGATTGGAGCACTCTAAATGGGTCAAAGTGGGATTTTTCAAAATTTGCCCCTACCCAAAAGTTCGACCTAAATTCCGGGTCATCAGAATTCGTTTTAGAGGTATGGTTCCTTCGGCAAAGTTTCTTATTTTGATCCCTAGAATACGATTTTCACTGAGCAATGGCGACTTTTTTTTGCCTCCCCACAAATCGACCAGGGCTACTATGGGTACTATAAAAGCATTTCACTGAACAAAATTGCAAGTGTTTGTATTTTAATTTATCCGAACTTTAAATTTACATTATAGTATTTTTTGTTGAAGTTCAAGGGTGATTTTGGTAATTAAGCGTAAAGACCTATATTTACGATTTTGTGTCTTTGACGACCCACACTGAAATTTTCGGGCAAAAATTTTCGTAGCATATTTTTAATCCTTAAATGTCCTTTTTTAAAAGGACTTGTTTGATTTTTTCGAAAAAGGGCCAAATTGACCCATTAAGAGGGGAGCTTGAGGGTCAAGATCCACTACATAACTTTGACAATAAGAAATCTCTCAGACATTAACTTACAGCATTTTTTGCATTTAGTATAATGCTCCCTTCGACCAAAAAATTAAAACATTGATCCACTGTAAAAAAAAATACTCAGACCAGCTGGGCCACACATTTATTCTACAAAAATAATCTGCTCAACATGCCCATTTAGAATTAAGAGTTGCTTTTCTGCTAGATATCACGACTTTAAATTTACATTATAGTATTTTGTTGTATAAGTTAGCGTGTAATTTTGCTAATTAAGCGTACAGTTATATTTACAGCTTTGGTGACCCCTAATTTTGTTGTACAAGTTAGAGTGTAATTTTGCTAATTAAGCGTACAGTTATTTTTACAGCTTTGGTGACCCCTAATGAAGTTTTCTGGTAAAAATGTTCGTAGAATATTTTAATGTTAAATCTTAAATTGGCCCATTAAGAGGGGAGCTTAAGATTTTCCACAGAAATGATCCTCAAAAAATTAAACTATATAACTCTGACAATAAGATATCTCTCAGACATTAACTTATAGCATCTTTTTCATTTGGTATAAAGCTCCTTCGACCAAAATTGAAAATTTGACCCACTGTAAAAAAACTCAACCCAGCTGGACCATAAGTTTATTTTACAAAAATTATCTACTAAATATGCCCTTTCAGAATTATAGGGTCGCTATTCTGTTCCAATCAAAAAGTCTTAATTTGTTGGACAGTGCTTTAGGTAGAATAATATATTTCATCATCAGTCCGATTTGACTTCTCAACGCCATTAAGACAACAAATGTCAACTGATCGGACTGAAAGTTGGTAACTGCGGTTTATTTGTACCAGGAAACCTTCACAAGAACAACGGTAGCCACAGGTCCATGTTTTGATATAGCCCCCAGACAAAGGTCCTTCTAGATTAACAAGCCATAAAAAGAGAAAATCGGGCCAAAATTGTGGAAATTATTTCCGATTTTGTAAAAAATGCACTAAAATTGAGAAAAAAAGCGACGTTATATTGCAATTTGTTTAAAGGAAGTCACGTCGCCCTATATAAATAATGGTCCAGATTTTAATTTCCAGTGGTTAGTTCTTAAAAGTAGTAGAAATTTACAATTGTATTAAAGGGAAAACATGATTTTTAGAGGTTATTTAAACCGTAAATAGCCCCCAATTTCGCGATCGCACAAACGAAATATTTTGCGAATATACTTAAAATAAACCATATTTTCATAAAAGCTTTGAAAAAGCTGGATAAAATCAAATGCTGGTTGCCAAATTTCAAATGAATCGCATGTAATTTTTGTTTTTGCTGGCGTCTAGAGGTCAAATCGTTTGGGACCTCTAAATATGAGGACTATATCAAAATGTCGACCAATGAGGTCCTTCACTCATGTGAATGGTTCTGGTTAAAAGTAAAGGCAAATACCACATTTTAGCTCAATTGATTGAAAATTCGTCGTCAAGAAATCAAACCAAGTGAGACCTTTGTATAGTGCCATTTTTTCAAATAATGGCCCATGTTCGTGTGAATGTTGCTGTAATGATTTTAGTTGAAATTGAAAGCATTTTGTCAAATATTATCCCAATCAGTTGAAGTTTGTGATTTCTATTGCAAAAATAAATTATATTGGGGGGAACAGAGACCAATATGACCCATTTGTAAATATTTTTTTTTGCCAAATTTTGTTCATCGTATTAGATTTAATTGCATTAAAGTTTTACGACGATAATCCTCTGGTGGAGGGTATAAGAATGATCCTTTCCATTCATGGTGGCGTATACATCATATATTAAGTACTGTACCTTATGTCCCTATCATATTAAGAATTGTAAATAAAATTAGAATTATTTTTGCGAATAATTGGGGGGTATATTCATTATGTCACTCCGCTTGTTACACCTCTAAATATTGATCTGAGACCCCATAAAGTATATATAACGGGTGATCAAAGTAGAGATCCTTTTTTCAATAGCCTTTTTTTGACAGATCACTGTCATGTTATTTTTGTTAAGTCTTGTTTGGCATTTCATCATGGAAAGACTTACGCCTGAACAACGTTTACGCGTGTCATTCGCCAGTTACCAGTCGAAATGCTCGAACGAGTCATCGAAAATTGGACTCAACGGATGGACCATCTGAGACGTAGCCGCGGTCAACATTTGATAGACATAGTCTTCAAAAAATAAATGCCAAAGAATGTTCTTTCAAATGATAATAAACATTCCCCATTCAATTTGAATTTTCTGTGTTTTTTCTTTAAAAAAGTAGGAAACCTCGAAATGGATTAGCCATGTGCGTCTGTCCGTCTGTTGTAATCACGCTACAGTCCTTAATAATATGTAGAGCTAGGTTTATCAAATTTGCTACAAATACTTCTTATAGTTGCAGGTTGTTTGGGAATGCAAATTTGCCATATCGGTCTATGTTTTGATATAGCTCCCCTATCGAGGTCGCACCAAAAAATGTTTTTGAGCAATTTAGCAAAAATTTAGATTTTTTTCTATTTTGACAATAACACATCACAGCAAACATTTTACAAATCGGTTCATATTTTGTTAAAGTCACCCTATAGAGGTCGCTCCAAAATATACGTATTTAAGCCATAATTACCACTGTAAAAGAACGATAAATGATTACTCAGCCCATGGTAAATTGTGTATTTGCTGGGTACCAGGACACAACGGAGTGATTGGAAATGAACGGGTAAACAACTTGGCTTCAAAGGGCTGAGAACTTCAAGTAATAAACTTGGAAGATTGGAAACCTTTCGAAGCCACGAAAAATGAGTTGAAGCACTGGGCAGTGATGGCTCATAAAACTGTGTGGAATAGCGCGACAGTAGGAGCAACTGCAAAGATACTGTGGGGTGACCCAAACGAAAAGAAAACAAGAAGTCTTCTGAAACTAAACAAGATCGATATTAGTAAGATGATGAGTGTTCAAACGGGACACTCAAGCTTACAAGCACATCTTCATCGCATAGGACTAGCAGGAAACGACGAATGCAGGGCATGCAGAGAAAACATCGAAACGATGGAACGATTTTGTGAGTCACTGCCCGGCATTCACACATGCAAGATCCCAACATTTCGGGTCCGACATATTACCAGACTTGACTCATCTCAGAGAATATGACTGGACGATACTGAGAAAATTCGTGTCTAGGACCGATTTTCTGTAACTTGTGAGGTATAAAAAGATCATAAATAAGGAGCGCACAACAGGCCGAACCACTGGCTTAAGTGCTCTTCAACCTAACCTAACCTAACCACATTTTTTACGCATTTTAACTGAATATTTGCAGTTTGTATTTAATTAAGGCAAGAATTCATAGCAGTATAATTTTTATACCCTACACCACACTGTGGTACAGGGTATTATAAGTTTGTTTCACGGCAGATGTTTCTATAACACAGCTAGACCCACCTTAAAGTATACCGATCGACTCAGAATCACTAGCTGAGTCGATTTAATGATGTCCGTCCGTCCGTCCGTCCGTCTGTCCATGTAAAGTTGTTCGTCGACTACAGGTCGCAATTTCACTCCGATCGTTCTGAAATTTAGCAGTTTAGAGTATTTCGCGGCTGTTAAGATCGCTATTGAATTTGGTTGAAATCGGTTCAGATTTAGATATAGCTCCCATATATATCTTTTGTCCGATTTGGCCCTTTAGTCCTATAGAAGCTGTATTTTACATCCGATCGTTTTGAAATTTAGAATGGTAGAGTTTCTTGATCCATGAACCAACATTGCCGAATTTAAAGAAAATCGGTTAAGATTTAGCTATAGCTCCCATATATATGTTTCGTCCGATTTTGCTCTTTAGTCCTGTAGAAGCTGTATTTTACATCCAATCATTTTGAAATTTAGAATGGTAGAGTTTCTTGATCCATGAACCAACATTGCCGAATTTGAAGAAAATCGGTTAAGATTTAGCTATAGCTCTCATATATATCTTTCGTCCGATTTGGCCATTTAGTCCTGAATAAGCTGTATTTTACATCCAATCATTTTAAAATTTAGAATGGTAGAGTTTCTTGATCCATGAACCAACACTACCGAATATATATGTTTCGTCCGATTTGGCCCTTTAGTTCTATAGAAGCTGTATTTTACATCCAATCGTTTTGAAATTTAGAATGGTTGAGTTTCTTGATCCATGAACCAACACTGCCGAATTTGAAGAAAATCGGTTAAGATTTAGCAATAGCTCCCATATATATGTTTAGTCTGATTTGGCCCTTTAGTCCTATAAAAGCTGTATTTTACATCCAATCGTTTTGAAATTTAGATTGGTAGAGTTTCTTGATCCATGATCCAACATTGCCGAATTTGAAGAAAATCGGTTAAGATTTAGCTATAGTTCCCATATATATATTTCGTCCGATTTTGCTCTTTAGTCCTGAATAAGCTGTATTTTACATCCAATCATTTTGAAATTTAGAATGGTAGAGTTTCTTGATCCATGAACCAACACTACCGAATTTGAAGAAAATCGGTTAAGATTTAGCTATAGCACCCATATATATGTTTCGTCCGATTTGGCCCTTTAGTTCTATAGAAGCTGTATTTTACATCCAATCGTTTTGAAATTTAGAATGGTAGAGTTTCTTGATCCATGAACCAACACTGCCGAATTTGAAGAAAATCGGTTAAGATTTAGCTATAGCTCCCATATATATGTTTAGTCCGATTTGGCCTTTTAGTCCTATAAAAGCTGTATTTTACATCCAATCGTTTTGAAATTTAGAATGGTAGAGTTTCTTGATCCATGAACCAACACTACCGAATTTGAAGAAAATCGGTTAAGATTTAGCTATAGCTCCCATATATATCTTTCATCCGATTTGGCTCTTTAGATCCAATCGTTTTTATACCCTACACCACACTGTGGTACAGGGTATTATTTAAGTATAAAATGTCCCAAAAGTAAATTTATGTAAACAATTTATACATGAATTACAAATTTTATATATCAGAGTTATTCAATATTACGAGAGTGGTATAGTCGGCCCCGCCCGACTTTAGCCTTTCCTTACTGGTTAGATTTGTAAAATCAAAAAAGTTATTGTTTGATCAAAAAGGTAAGAAACGGACGGACTGGCATTGATCAAATGTCTTAAAATGTTGTAAATCGGATTTCAGCCGTCCAAACTTAGGGTCTTAGATTACTTCTTCGATGCCTTAATCTTTTGGGCCGTAGCAAATGATACAGTCAGAGTATGAATATCAAAGATTCTGTCAATAGATTTAATATTACAGTCAACCCTTGTGTTTCCCTCTTAATTTTATTTATTGCCATTGTAATTATATTGCTTAAGAAAATACTTAATTTAAGGAAATCGATGTCTGGCCATATAATTTATTAATTTTATCCCAGGAAAAAGTGGTCGCCAGTCATCTGCGGTCTGTGGCGTCTCACAGAATCCAGACAAAGAAATCCACAGAAATGTACCACAGCAGTCCCAGAGATTTATGTACATTTCCACTCAAAAATGGAAAGAAAATTGCATTTTAAATTGAGTGAATATGCCAAATGTATTTGCCAAACCTTTTACTTCGGTCCAAACGAACAAACAACAATTATCGCATTACGTAATGGCGGCGATATTTATTTTAACATTCGCAAATATGGGCCAAACAGAGCGACGTACGAAGTGTGCGTCGCTATGTTTGTATTCGAAGTCGAATGCATTGCATTCGATTGTATTGCATTAGCTCTCATCACTCGAACCTCAAAAATTTAAACAAACTTCTGTGTGTCCATATTTGTCTGTCTGTCCGTCCATCAGTCTGCCGCCCTTTGCGTCTTTGCGTCAGTTAGTTCAGTTAGTGCATTTGCATAAATATTATCCGTTCGCTTGCTCGTGTACACATACGAGTCATATTTATGTTTATCTGTACTTATGTATATGGATCTGCTGATGGTGCTGCTGCTGCCAATATGTGTGTTTGCGTTTGTGCGCATCACATCTAATGTATAAACCATGTCAGTCAAAGCACCTCAAACGGCAACAGACGATGCGCTGCAGTGCCGGACAGTGCATTAAACGAACAAACATTTTTAGTTCCTAAAATAAGTACAAATGCGTACAACAATTGGTGTTTGTAAATACAACGCATATCGATTCTATGTGTGCTCCATTCAAGACATACTTGTTTGCATATAGGGTGTTTTATTTTAGAGGTGGATAATCCCTGTTTTAAATTAGACTGACACTGTTTTCGGTGGCAATAAAGGCAATTTTTCGTTGGATTGTAAGTACCTTAAACACACGTTTCAAGTATTTGGCATACAGACGGACGTACGGTTATCCCTCAAATAATTTCAAATGCCCTTAAACAGATTTCTGCCGAACATACTTAGGGTAGCAGAGTGAGACCCTCCGAATCCTATGATTCCGTAGCAAATGATACCCGCCTCCACTAAAGAAAGGGCAAACAACATTTGCCTGTATTTTATATAAATTCAAATTTCATTGCCCCTAAAAAACACCCCATATGTGGGGCTTTTCACAGGAAATTTAAAAAAATTCATATCTCACATTTTTCCATAATGGATTGTGGATTATTCGTCTAGCCATACAGGAATAATCCTCTAAAGAGTCTCATATCATATTATTCATGTAATACCCCATATGTCCAATATTTGCATATAAACATATTTGTAGCAAGCGCTTGCAGTTCTGAAAGTAGCTAAAAGCCAAACATCTTGAAAACATTAGCAGATATTGGCGAGTGGAATCATAAGTACTGAAATCATAATACAGATATGAATGGGTATTAAGGGCAGACATTTTCACAGTAAAGAACACCAAAGCATTTACAAGAGAGGTTTGGTTAAAGTAAAATATAATAAATGTCATTAATGTCTGATAGAAACTGTTGTTGATATATTATCCCATTATATAATTCCCATTGAAATTGCAGACAAATTTTTATAAATGGAAATGAACGACCAGTTTTAATTTTAAACCAGAAAATTCAGTTTTCATTTTAATCTAGAAAATTCAAATACTACCCCTTTTTTTATGTAAAGAGACCCACTTTAATGTTTTTGACATAATTTAAGGTTATTTGTTCATAAGTATGTTTCTTATTAAATAATAGAACACATACGTAATAAGAGAAGATAAACAAATCCATATTACTTAAGATCGTCAGCGATTGAATGGGGTAAATATTTCATAAGAGATGTATTTCAATTGAAACCACATTATGTCATTTGACCTTGGAAATGTTGGTGCACTTAATGTTGTTAAGCTCAGTTGCATTAATTGTTATTGCATAAGGAATTAGGTCAATATTTCTACATAAGCACTACACTATGAATAGATTATACAAATATTCAGGGTTTTGCAGTTAGGGAGGGTCAATAACACCAAGAGGTGTTATTTTGGTATTGAGATAAATGACCGGATGTTTATTTCAAAATAAAGAGGAAGTTATGCCGTTAATAATGAAAAACAACATCAGCCAAATGGCCACCACGACCACGCTTACAGGACCATATCCTTTTCATGAAATTTTCCATAACCAAAACGCAAAGTGGCTGCCCTATTTCCTCGATAGTCTCACGAATTCTATCTAAGAGGTCTTGAATCGACGCTGGGCTGTTGGCGTAGACCTTAACTTTCACGTGGCCCCAAAGGAAGAAGTCGCAAGGTGTTAAATCACAAGATCTCGGTGGCCAATTGTGATCACCTTTCGAGAGATAACACGGTCCGGAAACTTTTCCCGTAACAGAGTAATGGTTTCGTTGCTTGTGTGGCACGTAGCGCCGTCTTGTTGAAAGTTAACCTTGTCCAGATCAATACCATCCAACACCGACCATAAAAAATCATTAATCATCTCTCGATAGAGCAATCCATTTACCGTAACTGTTGAACCGAATTTTCGAAAATGTAAGGTCCAATGACCCCGCCGGACCACAAACCGCACCAAACAGTCACACGTTGAGGATGGAGAGGCTTCTCAACAATAACTCTTGGGTTTCCGAACCCCAGATGCGGCAATTTTGCTTGTTGACGTAGCCACCTAGGTGGAAATGGGCCACATCAGTCAAGATGATTTTTCGATGAAATTCGGGATCATTTTCATGCATTTCAAGGACCCAATCAGCAAAGACACGACGTTGTTGATGATCGGCCGGCTTGATTTCTTGTGTTAAATGAACTTTATAAGCCTTAAGACCCAAGTCGTTATGCAAGATACGGTGTAATGACGTTTCTGGAATGCCCAATTTCAAAGAACGACGAGGAATGGACAAACCTGGGGTTTCTTCACTTTGGGCTACAGCAGCAATATTCTCAGTTGTTCTTGAGCGACGTGCTCGGGTTTTATTTTCCACATCACTAACTTGCCCCAACAGCTCGAATTTTTCCACCAATTTCTGTATTGCGGTGCGACAAGGTGCTTCACGACGACCCAAAAGCGTTGTTGAATCGTGTATCGTTCCATTTTTAGTAATGGGGTAGTTTCTAATTGTCAAATGTCAAAGAATAAAAGCTTAAAAAAGTGACAGCTACAGAAATACCGGGTGATTCAAAATAACACCTCTTGTTGGAAAACCCTGTATATGAAGTCCTCAGTGGTTGACAATATAATAGAGGAAGATCTAAGTGGTAGACTCCAGTATAGGGCTATGCCTCTATTGTAGAAGAAGACCTCAGTAATCAACTCTAGTGTACTATAAAAAAGAGGATGACCTCTGTGGCAGACTCTAGTATAGACAAATACCTCAGTGGTCGACTCAAGTATAGAGGAAGACCTATGTGTTCGACTCTAGTATAGAGGAACACTTCAGTGGTCGAGACTCTGTAGTATAAAGGAAGACCTCAGTGGTCGTTGACTCTATAGTATAAAGGAAGACCTCAGTGGTCGTTGACTCTATAGTATAGAGAAAGACCTCAGTGGTCGTGGCTTCTATAGTATAGAGGAAGACCTCAGTGGTCGTGGCTTCTATAGTATAGAGGAAGACCTCAGTGGTCGACTCTAGTATAGAGGAAGAACTCTGTGGTCGACTATAGTGTAGAGGAAGACCTCAGTGGTCGACTATAGTGTAGAGGAAGACCTCAGTGGTCGACTCTAGTATAGAGGAAGAACTCTGTGGTCGACTATAGTGTAGAGGAAGACCTCAGTGGTCGACTCTAGTATAGAGGAAGACCTCAGTGGTCGACTCTAGTATAGAGGAAGACCTCAGTGGTCGACTCTAGTATAGAGGAAGACCTCAGTGGTCGACTCCCGAGTAGAGGAAAACCTCAGTGGTCGCTTCTAGTATAGATGAAGACCTCAGCGGTCGACTCTTGTATAGAGGAAGACCTCAGTGGTCGACTCTAGTATAGAGGAAGACCGCAGTGGTCGACTCTAGTATAGAGAAAGGCCTCTGTGGTCGACTATAGTGTAGAGGAAGACCTCAGTGGTCGACTCTAGTATAGAGGAAGAACTCTGTGGTCGACTATAGTGTAGAGGAAGACCTCAGTGGTCGACTCTAGTATAGAGGAAGACCTCAGTGGTCGACTCTAGTATAGAGGAAGACCTCAGTGGTCGACTCTAGTATAGAGGAAGACCTCAGTGGTCGACTCTAGTATAGAGGAAGACCTCAGTGGTCGACTCTAGTATAGAGGAAGACCTCTGTGGTCGACTCTAGTATAGAGGAAGACCTCAGTGGTCGCCTCTAGTATAGATGAAGACCTCAGCGGTCGACTCTTGTATAGAGGAAGACCTCAGTGGTCGACTCTAGTATAGAGGAAGACCTCAGTGGTCGACTCTAGTATAGAGGAAGACCTCAGTGGTCGATTCTAGTATAGAGAAAGGCCTCTGTGGTCGACTCTAGTACAGAGGAAGAACTCTATGGTCGACTCTAGTACAGAGGAAGAACTCTATGGTCGACTATAGTGTAGAGGAAGACCTCAGTGGTCGACTCTAGTATAGAGGAAGACCTCAGTGGTCGACTCTAGTATAGAGGAAGATCTCAGTGGTCGACTCCAGAATAGAGGAAAACCTCAGTGGTCGCCTCTAGTATAGATGAAAACCTCAGCGGTTGACTCTTGTATAGAGGAAGACCTCAGTCGTCGACTCTAGTATAGAGGAAGACCTCAGTGGTCGACTCTAGTATAGAGGAAGACCTCAGTGGTCGACTCTAGTATAGAGGAAGACCTCAGTGATCGACTCTAGTATAGAGGAAGACCTCAGTGGTCGACTCTAGTATAGAGGAAGACCTCAGTGGTCGACTCTAGTATAGAGGAAGAACTCTGTGGTCGACTATAGTGTAGAGGAAGACCTCAGTGGTCGACTCTAGTATAGAGGAAGAACTCTGTGGTCGACTATAGTGTAGAGGAAGACCTCAGTGGTCGACTCTAGTATAGAGGAAGACCTCAGTGGTCGACTCTAGTATAGAGGAAGACCTCAGTGATCGACTCTAGTATAGAGGAAGACCTCAGTGGTCGACTCTAGTATAGAGGAAGACCTCAGTGGTCGACTCTTGTATAAAGGAAGAACTCTGTGGTCCACTATAGTGTAGAGGAAGACCTCAGTGGTCGACTCTAGTATAGAGGAAGACCTCAGTGGTCGACTCTAGTATAGAGGAAGATCTCAGTGGTCGACTCCAGAATAGAGGAAAACCTCAGTGGTCGCCTCTAGTATAGATGAAAACCTCAGTGGTCGCCTCTAGTATAGATGAAAACCTCAGCGGTTGACTCTTGTATAGAGGAAGACCTCAGTGGTCGACTCTAGTATAGAGGAAGACCTCAGTGCTCGACTCTAGTATACTCGTAGATGAAGACCTCTGTGGTCGACTCTTGTATAGACGAAGACCTCAGTGGTCGACTATAGTATAGAGGAAGACGTCAGTGGTCGACTCTAGTATAGAGGAAGACCTAAGTGGTAGACTCTAGTACAGAGGAAGACCTAAGGGGAACTCGTAGACTCTAGTGTAGATGAAGTCCTCAGTTGTCGAATCTATTAAAGAGGAAGACCTCAGTGATCGACTCTAGTATAGAGGAACACCTGGCCGACTCTAGTATAGGGCAAGACCTCAGTTTTCGAATCTAGTACAGAGGAAGACTTCCGTGGTTGACTCTAGTATAGGAGAAGACCTCAGTGTTCGACTCTAGCATAGATAAAGGCTTCAGTGGTCGACTCTAGTATAGAGGAAGACTTCAGTGGTCGACTCTAGTATAGAGGAAGACCTCAGTGGTCGACTCTAGCATAGATAAAGACCGCAGTGGTCGACTCTAGTACAGAGGAAGAACTCTGTGGTCGACTATAGTGTAGAGAAAGACCTCAGTGGTCGACTCTAGTATAGAGGAAGACCTCAGTGGTCGACTCTAGTATAGAGGAAGACCTCAGTGGTCGACTCTAGTATAGAGGAAGACCTCAGTGGTCGACTCTAGTATAGAGTAAGACCTCAGTGGTCGACTCCAGAATAGAGGAAAACCTCAGTGGTCGCCTCTAGTATAGATGAAGACCTCAGCGGTCGACTCTTGTATAGAGGAAGACCTCAGTGGTCGACTCTAGTATAGAGGAAGACCTCAGTGGTCGACTCTAGTATAGAGAAAGATCTCAGTGGTCGACTCTAGCACAGAGGAAGACTTCAGTGGCCGACTCTAGTATAGAAGAAGACCTCAGTGGTCGACTCTAGTATAGAGAAATGCCTCTGTGGTCGACTCCAGAATAGAGGAAAACCTCACTGGTCGCCTCTAGTATAGATGAAGACCTCAGCGGTCGACTCTTGTATAAGGGGTACTCGTAGACTCTAGTGTAGATGAAGTCCTCAGTTGTCGAATCTATTAAAGAGGAAGACCTCAGTGGTCGACTCTAGTATAGAGGAACACCTGGCCGACTCTAGTACAGAGGAAGACTTCCGTGGTTGACTCTAGTATAGGAGAAGACCTCAGTGTTCGATTCTAGTATAGAGGAAGACTTCCGTGGTTGACTCTAATATAAAGAAATCCTCAATGGTCGACTCTAGCACAGAGAAAGACCTCAGTGGTTGATTCTAGTATATAGGAAGACCCCAGTGGTCGACTCTAGTATATAGGAAGACCTCAGTGGTCGACTTTAGTATAGAGGAAGATCTCAGTGGTCGACTTTAGTACAGAGGAAGACCTTAGTGGACGACTCTAGTATAGACGAATACCTCAGTGGTTGCAATATAGAGGAAGATCTCAATGGTTGACTCTAGTATAGAGCAAGATGATGGTCGAATCTAATCCAAATCATGTAGAATGTATATTAAGCTTATTTCTTTGAAAGATTTTGCGCTACACAGTGCTTTGCTGTGACGTACAATGTGATCTTAGTTTGGCTTTAGAAAAAATCTTCTGAATACAAATATGTAACTGCTGCCATCCAGAAACCAACTAAGCAAATTCTAAAACTATATAGCCATCCGCCTCAAACATTGCAGAAGTCTGTTGCCTCTAAAAAATAATTTTCTGTATGAGATCATAGCCATTCGGCACTGCTGAAGATTTTAAGCAAATGCGTTTGTTTTATTAACAAAAAAATATATATATTGTAATTTTCTACATTTTCGTCGCTATTTTATGGATATGAGTAAAACGTTGCTGCACATTTGAAACTAATGTCTGTATCCATCCATCCGTCCGTATGTCCGGATAGGGGTCTGGTGGTTATACTTATGGTAGAAAGATAATAAATCATGCATCATCATCGCCGTCATCGTCGCTGTTGTTCTACACAAAGTCTGCGGCTGTTAATATTTCGTGATTAAAAATGGTTCTATACAATACCACTTTCGTTAGAGATATTTTTTTGGATGGATGTCGACAAAAATTAAGCAAAAAATAGTATGAATAAATAACAACAATGACTGTTATATGGTCTGTGTTTGGATTTATTATCAAGTGTTAAATCTTCGTCATTCTGGAGCAGAAAGTCATTAAGTCACTTTTTTAATTTTGAACTCATATAACTACTTGCATGTATACAAAGGGTTATTAAAAAGGGACTATTTATATTAAAACCATCAAAGCAGTGTAAAAAGCACTAAGAAACGTGTCAGAGAGGAATGGGTTGGCAGAAAACCAGGAAATAGAAAACAGAACTCAGTCTTGATATAGCTACCTATATAGATCCTGTAGGGTAGCTAGACAAATATGACTAAGATACGAACTGAGTAGGTCAGAATGTCTCATCGCACTAGAGAGGAAAGTACTGTCTTCGTTAGTGTCAGTTCCGACGGCCACTGCCTGATCGGCGAACCAGCCAGCAAGTTAAATGTTGAGTCCAATAACTTAGGGCTGCTACCCTAAGCTACTTACTTCTCACACAACGGAAGCAAATCATTTCATAATTAAATAGATCATGACTTTAAGATCATAACTAAACCATAATAATCAACATATTTATTTTTATATAAATGAACTTATTTATTATTTGAAATTCTTCTTAAGCTCTGTTAATTATTTAAGCTCTTTTTGTATAACCCTTATCTGCGGAACATCGATTGCGTTTCATTTAGGATAATCACATAAGATACATATGGAAGTTTGTTTGTTAATTTAAAAGAACATCTGAAGTTATTATGCGAGTTGTTAAAGAGGAATGATTTTCGAAGTGACTCCCTCTAAACGTAGAAATAACTTTGTGATGATGAAATCAGTTCTTGGTCTTGGAGGGACATACTCATGCCTCAAATGGATGAGCAAAAGCAGGTCTTTTACAGACATCAGTCACATTTTTTATATGTGTATGGCATAATCGCAAAAATAGTTTGCAAATTTTGTTGGCTGTTTTTTTTCGTCGTCGGGAGGCTTGTGGCAGCCGACAGTTGTTGGATTGTCGACATTATGTTTTTGTGTCCGTCCACCCGTCTGTCTACAAGTGTCTCGTGCCGCTGCGGCATGCTTATGCTTAAGCGTTTCCGAAACGCTTTGTTTTGGCTTGTGTGCCAAAACATATGTATGGACAGACTGTCTGACATACATATATATGTATATTAAAAATGTTTATACATATGTATATATTCCGACGTACATTTCAATTTATGAGCAACATTATAAGTTGCATGTGAACACTATCAATATGAATGCCACTGAGACGAATATAAAGAAAATGCCGTATATTAGGGTGGTCTAAAAAAAGTCTAAAACTAGTTCAGACGAGTAAACTGAGTGAAGTCATATAAAATATAATTTGGTACTTTGTGTAGGTAATGGCAGAACGACTAAAGTCGTTGGAAAAGTAATTTGAAATGCAGAAGACATTGGGATCATTAATACAGATATTGCGGGAAATTATGTAAAAATGCGAAAGGAGCTCACACATATACCCATTCTGAGTAGTGTAATGTGGAACCTGGGAAGCCAGTTATTAGAAAATCAATATTTCCCAGAATTTTAATGCTTTGTGTGGGAGGTACCCGGAAGAGTGGCATATCTTCGAAACTAACCTGAGATAGACACAATATTACCATGTACCAAATTTAAAGTCAATCGGTTACTTTTTTTCAAGAGATAATGCGCACCAACCAGACAGACAGACGGACATAAATTTCCAGCATTTGGTAGTGCCATCTAGATGTCAAGTTCAAACAGTGGTTAGTTAAAAATTCATTCTGCTGGTTTTAGGTTATCGTTTTTTCTTCTGTCCCCCCCCCCCCCCTCTCGAATATCTTTCGTCCCAACCCAATATACCATCATACATGGCGTATATCATTCATGCATCATGCATGCATGCATTCATATGTGATGGGCTATGGAATAAAATAATTTGTACAAATCATTTTTAAAGTGGCTTTCGTGTTAAATTTGGTTGGATGAAGATGGAATGTGGCGGCGGCGTGTGCGGGTGGTTGTTGCTAGCGTTGTGTTATCTTTCCTTCAGAACTGATGACTTGAGTCATTGTTTCAGTTTCAGCCAAGCGACCCCAACGAAGCATTGAATCAGTCAACAGTGTGTCCCGACTGTATGTCCGTCCTTCCGCTCATCAACTCATTCATTCCTGGTTAATTTCTTTGAGTGCGAAAATATTATTCCATATGAATGCGCAATGTCCGTGGCTGTTTCATCTTTTGTTTCACTAATTTGTTGGTTGGTTTGTTTGCTAATTGTTGATAATCAGGCACAAGAAGCAGAGGAAGGAGGAGGATGAGGAAGAACTATGACATCAGCAGGTGTTTTGAGAGCCAAAGCAGCGGCAGCGCAGCAAATTGTTGCGTTTCCATTGTTGCTGCTGCCACTGCCGCTGCAGCAGCTGTTGCTGCTGACTGGGCCACCCGCCCGACCGCCACATATGGTGTTTAATTGCCGTCATAAGTACCTCTGTATGTCATAAATCGTACTTTGTACATTGCTAACAAAAATAAAGTGATATGATATTGTAGTCTTGTTGATGTTACTAAGTGCACTGAAAAAAAATGTGGACATTAGAAGAATTATATTTGGGCCAAAGAAACTCTTTTAACCAATGGTATATGTTACCTTCGCTTTTACAGGGTGCGGCAAAAGTCGCGTAGAGGTTTAAAACTATCATAACTTTTTATACTCTACACCACACTGTGGTACAGGGTATTGTAAGTTTGTTTCTTGGCAGATGTTTGTAACACCTAAAAATAACACAGCTAGACCCACCTTAAAGTATACCGATCGACTCAGAATCACTAGCTGAGTCGATTTAAGCATGTCTGTCCGTCCGTCCGTCTGTCCATGTAAAGTTGTTCGTCGACTACAGGTCGCAATTTCACTCCGATCGTTCTGAAATTTTGCAGTTTAGAGTATTTCGCAGCTGTTAAG
Source organism: Eudasyphora cyanicolor (assembly GCA_963930755.1). NCBI lineage: Eukaryota > Metazoa > Arthropoda > Insecta > Diptera > Muscidae > Eudasyphora > Eudasyphora cyanicolor. The sequence goes on from OZ005737.1 coordinate 267,552,971, forward strand.
ATCGCTTTTGAATTTGGTTGAAATCGGTTCAGATTTAGATATAGCTCCCATATATATGTTTCGTCCGATTTTGCTCTTTAGTCCTATAGAAGCTGTATTTTACATCCAATCCTTTTGAAATTTAGAATGGTAGAGTTTCTTGATCCATGAACCAATATTGCCGAATTTGAAGAAAATCGGTTAAGATTTAGCTATAGCTCCCATATATATGTTTCGTCCGATTTGGCCCTTTAGTCCTATAAAAGCTGTATTTTACATCCAATCGTTTTGAAATGTAGAATGGTAGAGTTTCTTGATCCATGAACCAACATTGCCGAATTTGAGGAAAATCGGTTAAGATTTAGCTATAGCTCCCATATATATGTTTCGTCCGATTTTGCTCTTTAGTCCTATAAAAGCTGTATTTTACATCCAATCGTTTTGAAATTTAGAATGGTAGAGTTTCTTGATCCATGAACCGACATTGCCGAATTTGAACAAAATCGGTTAAGATTTAACTTTAGCTCTCATATATATGTTTCGTCCGATTTTGCTCTTTAGTCCTGTAGAAGCTGTATTTTACATCCAATCATTTTTAAATTTAGAATGTTTTGATCCATGAACCAACACTACCGAATTTGAAGAAAATCGGTTAAGATTTAGCTATAGCTCCCACATATATGTTTCGTCCGATTTGGCCCTTTAGTTCTATAGAAGCTATATTTTAAAAAAAATTGCCGAATTTGAAGAAAATCGGTAAAGATTTAGCTATAGCTCCCATATATATGTTTCATCCGATTTGGCTCTTTAGATCCAATCGTTTTTATACCCTACACCACACTGTGGTACAGGGTATTATTTAAGTATAAAATGTCTCAAAAAGTAAATTTATGTAAACAATTTATACATGAATTACAAAATTTATATCAGAGTTATTCAATATTACGAGAGTGGTGTAGGGTATTATATAGTCGGCCCCGCCCGACTTTAGCCTTTCCTTACTGGTTTAATTTAAATTTATTTTTCTTACAAAATAATAAAATATAAAATCTGTAGATTTTTAAATTTATGTGTGAAAGATTACGTCGACATTTTCAGCCGCGCAAAGTTGAGCTCTTTTAAGAGCATTTTCCATGACACGAATCAGAGTATCTGGCTGCAACGCTCTTATTTCGGCTCTAATATTCTCCTTCAGCTGTTTAAGGGTTCTGGGCTTATTGATATACACCCTCTCATTTAAATATCCCCAAAGGAAATAATCAGGTGCTGTTAAATCCGGCGAACGAGTCGGCAAATTGAATGCTGAATTTTTGGAAATTAAACGTTTGCCAAAAATCTCCCTTAGGAGGTGCGGTGGAGTGGTTCGAGCAGGAACCATATCTCTGGCTTGTCAGAAAGAACTGGCTATTTTGCGTAAATACCTGTCAGACATTTTCAGCTGAGGATTCTCCTCAATACTCTCCTGAACGCGTTGAATATTTCCTACATTAATTACTGAACGTGGTCTTCCGCTTTGTGGAAGATCCCTCACCGAGGCTTGTTCCCGAAATTGCGTCACTAAGCGTCGAATCATTGATTCGGAGGGTGAATTCCGCCCATTAAAATGACGACGATATGCTCGTTGAGTTTGAATTATTGATCGATGATGTTCAAAATAAAATTCCATGATTAATCTCCCAGATTTATTTTACAAGACCTAAAAAGAACAAGTAAAAGCGTTAAGTTCGGCCATGCCGAATCTTACATACCCCCCACCATGGGTAGCATGTGACCTCACAAAATAATTCAAACCTAAAGAAAATAACACCGAAAAACACAACAAATATATAGTAAATGAGAACAGTGGGAATCACAACAAGTTAGATGCTACATATGGGAGCTATATCTAACTATGGACCTATATTGCCCATTTTCAATCCCAAGTTACCTGCATCTATAAGAAGTATCTATACCAAATTTCAACCACCTAGCACAAGTATTATATATTGTAGTGTGAGGACGGACGGACGGACAGATGGACATGGCTAAATCGTCTTAGAATTTTAAGACGATTAAGAATATATATACTTTATGGGGTCTCAGATCAGTATTTAGAGGTGTTACAAACGGAGTGACAAAATTAATATACCCCCCATCCTATGGTGGAGGGCATAAAAAGGGGGAACAATTAAATTGGAAAAGTTATTAATTTTTCAAATCCCTTGGAGACTTTTGCCGCACCCTGTATTTTAGGATTTGTATCTTAATACGATATTTTTGCAGGAAATAAGTAATGCCAAAAATAGCAATATATTTCGTTGGTGCAATAAAAGTTTTGATACAAATTGAATGGTTCAACAACATATTTTTTTGGTGAAATTAAAAAGTTTCAAAAGTAACCGAAAAGTTTCAAATATATATTTAACTAGCTGGACCCGGTCCACTTCGTTGGTCCACTATTTGCAAATTTTTTTTTCCAAAACCATCCCAGACCAATTAGCTTTCAAACAAAAGAAAAAATTTTAAAATCGGTCCAGTGGTTTAAGCGTCTATAAAACACATACATACATACAAACATTTTTCCATTTTTATATATATAGAAGATTGACAATATGCAACAAAAAAAATTTATTTTTGCAGATACCTAAAAACTTTTATTCTGTAGGCATACTATTCCACATTTTTATACCATAAATAAAAATATACCCTCACCATAGGATTGGGAGGGTATATTCATAAATAATGATCTGAAACCCCATTAAAAATATGTATTCTTAATCGTCGTAAAATTCTAAGACGTTTTAGCCATCTTCGTCTGCCCTTTCGTCTGTTGTAATCACCCTACAGTCCGTAATAATAGAGCTATGTTGATCAAATTTGGTAGAAATATATCTTATAGTTGCAGGTTGCTTGGGATTGCAAATGGACCATATCGGTCAATGTTTTGATATAGCTTCCCTATAGAGTTCGCCGCAAAATGCGGGTTTTGAGCCATAGATGCCACATCTTTTAAGCAATTTAGCAGAAACTTTGAAGTTTGTATTCTATTTTAAAAATAATTCAACACAGCACAAATTTTGCAAATCGGTTCATATTTTGTTATAGTCATCCTATAGAGGACGATCCAAAATATACGTATTTAAGCCATAAATATCACATTTTCTAAGCATTTTAACTGAATCTTTGCAGTTTGTACTTAATGAGGACAAGAATTCATCGCAGTAAACATTTTTTAAATCAGTTCATATTTAGTCCACCTATAGATGTTGCTCCCAAAAAGGCTTATTTAATCCATAAACACCACATTTGCTAAGAAATTTTGCTGAAACTTTGCAGATTGTATTTATTTTGGCAAGAATTCGTCTCCATAAAATTTATACAAATCAATGATTAATATGATTTCTTTGAAAAAAAAGACCTTATTGTTAAGAAAATTAAAAGTTTTTTTATTTAATGTGAAGTACAATCGATAGAATTAAGTTCTAAATAAAACGTCATTCAAATGTCATCCACGACTTCTTCTGCAGGAACGAATTCGATTAACCCAATTTTCGAGCAGTTTTTCCACTAAATCAAGTCGTATGTCAGGAATAGCACATTCAATATTGACTTGTAAAGCTTGAAGAGAGTCTGGTTTATTTCGAAAGACCAATGACTTTAAATAACCCCAAGGTCGTAGGTCGACTGGAAAGTGTTTTTTTATACCCTACACCACACTGTGGTACAGGGTATTATAACTTTGTGCATTTGTTTGTAACATCCAAAAGAAGAAGAAATAGACCCATCGTTTATTATACCGATCGACTTAGAATCACTTTCTGAGTTGATTTAGCTATGTCCGTCTGTCTGTCCGTCTGTCTGTGCATGTATTCTTGTAATCAAAGTACAGGTCGCAATTATGGTCCGATCTCGACGAAACTTTACACATATCTTTTTTTTTGCCCAAGGACGATCCCTATTGAATTTGGTTAAAATCGGTTCAGATTTAGATATAGCCCCCATATATATGTTAGCCCCGATTTGACATGTAAGCGCTGTAAAAACTTTATTTTATATCCGATCAGTATAAAATTCGGCAGAAAGAGGTTTCATATTATATGAATGAACACTGTTAAATTTGGAAGAAATCGGTTCAGATTTAGATATAGCCCCCATATATACGTTACCCCCGATTTGACATGTAATCGCTGTAGAAATTGTATTTTATATCCGATCAGTGCAAAATTCGGCAGAAAGAGATTTCTTATTACTCGAAAGAATACTGCCAAGTTCGGAGAAAATCGGTTCAGATTTAGATATAACACCCATGTATATGTTACCCCCGATTTGACATATAAGCGCAGTAAAAACTGTATTTTCTATCCGATCAGTGCGAATTTCGGCAGAAAGAGGTTTCTTATTACATGAAGGAATACTGCCAAATTCGGAGAAAATCGGTTCGGATTTAGATATAGCCCCCACATATATGTTACCCCCGATTTGATCTGTAAGCGCTGTAGAAATTGTATTTTATATCCGATCAGCGCAAAATTCGGCAGAAAGAGGTTTCTTATTACTCGAAAGAATACTGCCAAATTCGGAGAAAATCGGTTCAGATTTAGATATAACTCCCATATATATGTTACCCCCGATTTGACATGTAAGCGCTGTAGAGACTGTATTTTATATCCGATCAGTACGAAAGTCGACAGAAGGAGGTCTTTTTACATGAATTAGTATTCAGGGAAGATCGGTTCAGATTTATATTAAAGCTCCATATATATGTTCCTCCTGATTTGGTATCAAACCGCTATAGAAGTTGTATTTTACCTCCGATCATTAAAATTTTCCAGAAAGATGTTTCTCAATTTAGGAACGAATATTGCTTAATTTAGCGATTATCGTTTCAGAATTAGATAATATGTTTCTACCCATTTACCAATTATTCCAAATTATTATGGCAATGACCCTTATCGCATTGTTAGGGAGGTGTAGGGTATTATATAGTCGGCCCCGCCCGACTTTCTGCCTTTCCTTACTGGTTTTGGATTTAAAAAAAAATGGACTTAGCATCATTTTCAAATGTGCTCTAGATCCGTAACGGTACTTCGGATCGGGATTCGGTCAATGGCAGAAAGATAGCTCTTAAAGAGAGCTAAAATATTGCTCGTAGGTCGACTGGAAAGAGTTTTTTTTTTGGATTTAAAAAAAACAAGTAAAAGCGTTAAGTTCGGCCATGCCGAATCTTATATATCCTCCACCATGGATAGCATGTGACCACACAAAATAACTCAAACCTAAAGAAAACAAGTAAAAGCGTTAAGTTCGGCCATGCCGAATCTTATATACCCTCCACCATGGATAGCATGTGACCTCACAAAATAACTCAAACCTAAAGATAATAACACTGAAAACACAAAAAATATAGTAGATGAGAACAGTAGGAAGGGGCATAGGGCCTCAACGATTGCATTCCATTCTTTTTTGTCTGCTGCAAACGGCTTCACCTCGGTCCACGATCTATTTATTTTTCAAACTTCTATATCCAACTGTCGGCGCCAAGTGTGGTTTGGGCGTCCCCTCTTTCGGCTGCCTTGGGGATTCCAGTCGATTGCAGTCCTGGTTATGTCAGATTGTGGTCTGCGCAAAGTATGCCCGTTCCACCTCCATTTCCGTTTTCGAATTTCGATTTCAATTGGGGTCTGCCTGGTTTGTGCCCAGAGTTGAGCATTGCTAACGGTGGTTGGCCAGAAAATTTTTTTGGATTCGTCGAAGGCAGCGGTTCACAAAAATCTGAATTGTTCTGAGGTCGCAACGAGCTGCGTTCCATGATTCGCATCCGTACAAGGCAACTGACTCACACAGCTGTTGAAAATGTTTTGTTTGGTGCGCCGTGAGATTTGCTGGGAGTTCCATACTGGATGTAGTCGGCCATAGGCTTGTCGGGCTTTGTTGGTGCTGTAATTATGCTTCCCAGGTAGCAAAATGATTGGACGTCTTCAATTTCCTGCTGTGTGAAGTTGTTTGAGTTGGCCGTCTTGATTCTCATGGCCTTGGTCTTGGGTATGTTTATCTTAAGACCATATAGTGCGGCTTCGGTTTCCATTTCTGTCAATTTCGACTGCATGTCGTCGAATTTGTGCGCCAGCAAGCAAATGTCGTCTGCGTAGTCCAGATCTTCGAGATGGCCGTTTAAACCCCAAATTATACCTCTTGCTGTTGATGTTGTTTTTGCCATGATGGTGTCAATGACCACGTTGAAAAGTGAGGGCGATAGTGGACATCCTTGGCGAACTCAAACGTTAAAATTAATGGGATTGCTTGTTATATCTTCGTGTACAATGCGGCAGGTTGAATTCTTGTACAGGGAGACAATAAGAGATATAAGATGTCTTGGTATTCCCTTGCAGCGAAGTACGTTCCATATGGCACAATGGTTTAGAGTGTCGAACGCCTTTTCAAAGTCTACGAATACCAGATATAATGGTGATCTCCATTCCACTGATTGTTCTGTGATTATGCGTAGACTGTTGATGTGGTCAATTCCACATTTGTGAGGACGAAAGCCAGCTTGTTCATTATGAATGTCGTTTGCGAGAGCATCTGCCAGTCGCTTGTTTAATATGTTCGCAATCACCTTATTCACCATGCTAAGGAGAGTGATGCCTCTCCAGTTCTCCTTTTTTTGGAATCTTGATTATGAGTCCTTCTCTCAATTCGTCGCTAAGATCACCAGTGACCCAAAATTCATCTATGATCGACCGTATGAGTTGAGCACTTACTATGATCTGCTTTAAGGAGCTCAGGCGATATGTTGTCGATTCCAGGAGCTTTATTGTTCTTGAGGCTTTTAATCGCATTTTCAATTTCGAATAGAGTGGGGTTTTCGGTAGCTATGTCCTGCCTTTCAGTGTGTCCTGTGCGCTTTGTGTTGAAATGGGATTTAACATGTTCGTGTAGTGATCCGTCCACACTTCTAGTTGCCCACTTTTTGACGTTATTAATCCTCCGTTGCTATCTTTTAGAGGTTTGGATGATGCAAATCTTCTCCTGCCTAGCTGCATTGTGATCTTATACAGATCGCGGCTTCTGTGGGACTATGAGGCTGAATGGGCTTCTTTAGCGAGTCCTTCGACCCATCGCCTTTTGTCCTGCATGGCGCTTCGCTTAACATCTTTGTCCATGCGGCTGTATACGTCCTGCGCACGCTTTGTCTCGCTGCGAGTTTTTGACTTCTTCAGGTCCGCTTTGCATTTCTTCCTTGTTGATATAAGGTCCCATGTATCATCTGAGATCCATTCCTTGCGTTCGGGGTTTCTGTATCCGATACTACGTTCCGCAGCGTTCACAAAGTGGGCTTTGATCATAGGCCAGTCTGCTCTTGACTGGTTGCGATGTGGTTCCAAAGATGCTTGGATGGCGTTGATGTATTCTGTGCGGCGTGCAGGATTGCGAAATTTGTCGGTGTCAAATCTTCGTTGCATCTGGTTTTGTTTTTTTATTGCAGCCACTTTTAGCCTAATTGTGTCAATAATTAGATGGTGATCACTATTGCAATCGGCGCCTCTTTTATTCCGGACATCTAACAAACAGTTACGCCAGGTTTTGCTGATGGCGATATTATCAATTTGATTTTGAGTTCTGTGGTCGGGAGATACCCTCGTGACCTTGTGAACTGTTTTGTGAGGGATAAGTGGTCCTCCTATCACGAGATTGTTGGATGTACACATCTCCGTGAATAATTCGCCATTTTCGGACATTCGTCCTAGTGCATGGTTGCCCGTGGTGCTATCCATGTTGGTGTTGTTTGGTCGCCCATTACTAGCACAATATCTCCACGATTTATCACATTGATAGACTGATAGAAAAGTCGTCCTTCATTGATGGATCTGTTGTTTCGGTTGGTGCGTAACATTGCACACACGTCATGTTTCTGGCTTTCGTTCTAAATCTAGCCGTTATAATTCTCTCTGAGTGCGGTTTCCAATCAATTAGAGCATTCCGGGCATCTTTAGAGAGAAGAAATGCAACCCCACTTGATCGGGGCTGGCTTAGCGGGTTCCCTGAGTAAATAAGGGTGTATCCATTCGTTGTTTTGAATTCAGCAGCGTCTGGCCATCTGGTTTTACTCAGACCCATAAAAAGCAGTTTGTAAGATGCCATCTCTTTGCAGAGATGGGCAAATTTGGCCGGTTCCAAGAGCGATCGTACATTCCAATTGGCTTAAGACGAGTAGCTGATTAGACTTCCGCATCCGATCCTGGATCTGGGGCTACCAGAGCGTCTCCAGAAAGGCTAGTTGAGATGAACATTTCCCTTACAAATCGGGTAGGGTTATACCGCCAAATTACTATGTATTTAATAGTAATTATATTATCTGAATAAAATATATATACATATACAATTTACTTTTTTAATGTTATATTGTCTTTGACACCAAATTAATGCAAAGTTTTTTTTTTGCGTACGAAATGCCTTTTATAAAGAATATCTCTTTGATTTAACGATCATATTTTTTTAAGTGTATAGCGATACAATGATATGACACTACATATATATGAGTGTATCTACTTATGACTTATTCGCACAAGTTAATGATTTGATCAAATGACATCTGCAGTCATTTAAAATGCTCTTAATTATCGAAGTGTTTTTGTATATTTTTGTTTTGGTTGTAGCGACGGTGAGCGATTTACTTAATAACTTCCCTTTTGCATCGGTCATGTCATCGTAAAACCAAAGCGTTTTGAATTTGTGCAAAGCGAACAAAATTGCTAATTTGCGCTCAGTAAAGATGATATTAAGATTATGCGATATTAAAGGACTTAATTAAGCCATGAGGTCATAACTAAAAATCCCCCCACAAATCGGTGTGGGCAATTTCGAGTATATAGGAAGTGAAAAATAAAATCGTATTATGTTCTTGGAATATATGTACTTATACATACGTACATATACTAATTGGTATCTTTAAACAATCAGGGCTTTATTCTTTACATTTATGAGAAGCTTATTGAAGTGATTTTTAGTGGAAATTCTACAAAAATTTCTATAATAAAGGGTCCGCCAAATAACTTTTTTTTTTGAAAATGCTATATAAAAACCAGTAAGGAAAGACAGAAAGTCGGGCGGGGCCGACTATATAATACCCTACACCTACCTACCAATGCGAAAATGGGCATTGCGATAAGAATTTGGCAGTGTTCATACATGTAATAAGCAAACTCTCTCTGCCGATTTTCCTACTGATCGGATATAAAACACGGTTTCTACAGCGCTTACATGCCAAATCGGGTGTAACATATATATTGGGACTATGTTAAAATCTGAACCGCTTTTTCCCGAATTTAGCAGTGTTCATACATGTAATAAGAAAACTCTCTCTGTTAAATTTCGTACTGATCGGATATAAAACATGATTTCTACAGCGCTTACATGTTAAATCGGGTGAAACATATATATGGGGGCTATATCTAAATCTGAACCGATTTTCCCCGAATTTGGCAGTGTTCATACATGTAATAAGAAAACTCTCTCTGTTAAATTTCGTACGGATCGGATATAAAACACGATTTCTACAGCGCTTAAATGTTAAATCGGGTGAAACATATATATGGTGGCTATATCTAAATCTAAACAGATTTTCCCCGAATTTGGCAGTGTTTATTCATGTAATAAGATAACTCTCTCTGCCAAATTTCGTACTGATCTGATTTAAAATACAGTTCCTACAGCGCTTACATGCCAAATCGGGTGAAACATATATATGGGGGCTATATCTAAATCTGATCGGATTTTCTCCGAATTTGGTAGTGTTCATTCACGTAATAATAAAACTCTCTCTGCCGAATTTCATAAAGATCGGATGTAAAATGTGGTTTCTACGGCGCTTGCATGTCAAATCGGGTGAAACATATATATGGCGACTATATCCAAATCTGAACCGATTTTAACCAATTTCAATAGGGATCGTCCTTGGGCCAAAAAAGAGCACTATGCTAAATTTCATCACAATCGGACCATAAATACGACCTGCACTGTGATTACAAGAATACATGGACAGGCGGACAGACGGACAGACAGACGGACAGACGGACAGACAGACAGACGGACATGGCTAAATCGACTAAGAAAGTGATTCTGAGTCGATCGGTATAATAAACAATGGGTCTATCTCTTCTCCTTTTAGGTGTTACAAACAAATGCACAAAGTCATAATACCCTGTACCACAGTGTGGTGTAGGGTATAAAAACTACTGAATATTTTCTTAAATTTCTTTTTTTATTTGAAAGTACAATCCTTCCGGTTAATAATGGAAAATAATTGCATTCAAACGGCTGCATCGGCTGGCCATGCAGTAGCCTACACGATCGGTCCAATTTTTAAGCACATTATCAATTGTGTGCAGCTGTATTTCACCAATGGCTTCACGAATATTGTCCATTAAAGCGCCAATTGTCTCTGGCTTGTCGGCGTAACACTTATCTTTGAGGGCACCCCACAAATAATAGTCCAACGGTGTAAAATCGCAGGTCCGAAGTGGCCAAACGACATCAGCTCTGCGGCTGATAATGCGATCTTCAAAAACAGGGCGCAAAGCATCGAGTAAAGCTTCGGCTGTGTGGCAAGTGGCACCGTCCTGTTGAAACCACATATTGTCCACATCCATATCTTCCAATTCGGACCATAAAAAATTCGTTATCATCTCACGATAGCGAACACCATTCACAGTAACTGCCTGACCGGCCTCATTTTGAAGAAGTATGGCCCTATGACGTCGCCAGCCCATAAGCCGCACCAAACGAACTGGGCGAGCATGCACTGGTGTTTTCACATCTCCGACAGACCCGGTTTGCTGAAATTTGAGCACAATTCTCCCGATTGGGGACACATTTGGTCGATTATACTGATCAAAAAAACATCACGAAGTGCACGAAATGTATTTTGATTTGAACGCCCATTTTCGTAAATGGGCGTTTATCAATTTCGTATTAAATTTGATTTAATGGGGTCCAGATAAACATTCATCATCATTATCTGAGCTACCCAGTAGGTGAGTTGGCAGCTTGCTCGCCTATGAGTCCCACCAGGAGCTCTGGTCTGTCGATACAAAATATAACAAGCAGCATGGTATTTGTCACTCGGCTTTTCGCTGGACCGTAAAATTAGAATATAAACATTCATAAGTCTGAATCGAAACTGAGACCTGTCTTTGTCGATTCCAGAACCTTTTTGAACCATTGTATATTTTTGGAATCTCTATAAAATAACCCAAATATTCTCATATCTGCCGTTGACATTGACAGCATTTTTAAAAACATTGGGGACCCTATTTTTCTATTTTATTTATATGTATTTCTAATTGTAGAATTGACAATTCCACGACTGCAGAAACATTAACACTATTTAAATTAGTTCATTGGGTCGAAATGGTTGTCGGGAACCGGCCTGAGGCCAGTGCTGAGGGGAAGATGTAGGTGGGGGGTGGGGTAATATTTTAAAATGCATCGTGCAATCATGATTCTGGCGAGAATTGAGGAAACCGAACAGGCCAAACGAAAATTAAAGCAGCTGCCACAGCGGTAATAATCATAAACGACGCGATAACGACGAGACCATAAAAGCACTACAGTGAAATGTCCTTGAGAAAAAACTGTATTGCATTATTGCATTGTACTACATTTGATACATACAATCGTACAATCGGGCTGAAATGCAAATATACTCAAATACAAAATATATGAATTTAGGGACTTGAGTTTTGGAATTTTAGAGATTTCAAGCTTGCTAAAGCACGCTCTTTTCTTAGTTTCAAATTATCTCCAAGAAATTCGGGCCATATCAGTTATATCACACATATCTCGTATATTTTGTTGAAAAAAATAAAATGTATTCATTAATACCAAATATGTCCACTTTATCAAATATGTCCACATTCAGATATAACAACGTTTTTTTAGCACTTAATTTAATAAGTATTATATTATGTGCTGCAAAAAACGAATAAATTGCAAAAAAAATATTTTTGTGTTCCCGAGACCTAAAAACTTTTTTTGCGTAGATTGAGGCATACCATTTTATGAAACCAAATCCAAAAAATTTTTTTTAGTAACTGTCGTTAAAACACGGCGAACGGACGGACGGACAGACGGACATGGCTAAATCGTCTTAGAATTTTACGACGATTAAGAATATATATACTTTATGGGGTCTCAGATCAATATTTAGAGGTGTAGTGACAAAATGAATATACCCCCCATCCTATGGTGGAGGGTACAATAAATAAAAAAAAAATGTTCTATTTTAAGGTGATTTTTCGATATTTATTTTTTCTTCCAAATTTATTATTGTAGAACCTGATTTTCGGTTTAACCGAAAATAAAAAAGGTTAACCGGTTCTTTTCGGTTTTTTTGAAAATGGAATTTCCACGATATTTCCTAGAAAAAATTTATTTAGACGAAACTTGATAAAAAATTTAATTTCGACGACATTCTCCATAATTTTACAAAATTTCGTACAGAAGAGAAATCTTGACAAAATTTTATATTAAAATGTAATTTCGAGGACAGGAAAAAGCGAATTTCGAAAATTGTTAATGAAAAATAAATTTTTAAAATAAATATTTTTTGTAAATATGGAATTTCGACGATATTTTCTACAAAAATATTTTCTAGAATTTCGACAAAATTGTCTATAAAAATGTAATTTATATAACAAATTTTTTTCTGCAATAAAAATTAGAATTGGTGATTTTCTATGAAAACGTCCTATAAAAAGTAAATTTTTACAATTTTTTAATGAAAAATATTTTTTTTATAATATTTTCTGTAAAAATGGAATTTCGACAATATTTTATATAAAAATGTTTTCTAGAATTTCAACAAAATTTTCTATAAAAATTTAATTTTAATTTTTTTAAAAATTATTTTTTTTGTAATAACAAAAATTTGAATTGATGATTTTCCAAAAAAAAAAAATGTATTTGTATTTTGCAGACAAAGGTTCGCAAAATTTCGACATTTTTGGAAAAATAATTTTTTTTTTAAATGCAAATCTGCTGAATTTTCTGTGAAATTGGAATTTTTACAATATTTTCTACAAAAATGGAATTTTTAGGAAATTATATATAAAAATAGAACTTCGACGATATTTCCATAAAATTAAAATTTTCAGACAAATTTTCGTACAGAAGAGAAATTTTCACAAAATTTTCTATAAAAATGTAATTACGAGGACACGTTATATAAAAAGTGAATTTAGACAATTTTTTATGAAAAATTAATTTTTAAAATTTTTTTATAATAAATATTTTCTGTAAAAAATGGAATTTCGACGATATTTTCAATCAAAATATTTTCTACAATTTCGGCAAGATTTTGTATAAAAATTTAATTTATTTAATATTAATAACAAATCTTTTTAAATTAAAAAAAATTTTAATTGATGATTGTCTTTAAAATTTTTATTTCGATGAAACGTCTGTAAATTTCGGCATTTTTTTACGAAAATTAAAATTTTTATTTTTTTAAACGCAAATCAGCTGAATTTTCTGTAACAAATTGGAATTTCGACGATATTTTGTAGAAAAATGGAATGTGGACGAAATTTTATATAAAAATGGATTTTTAATGATTTTTTCCGTAGAATGTAACTTTGTGTAAGATGATTCGGCATTTTTATACCCTACACCACACTGTGGTACAGGGTATTATGACTTTGTGCATTTGTTTGTAACACCTAAAAGGAGAAGAGATAGACCCATTGTTTATTATACCGATCGACTCAGAATCACTTTCTGAGTCGATTTAGCCATGTCCGTCTGTCTGTCCGTCTGTCTGTCCGTATGTCCATATATTCTTGTAATCAAAGTGCAGGTCGTATTTATAGTCCGATTGTGATGAAATTTAGCATAGTGGTATTTTTTGGCCCAAGGACGATCCCTATTGAAATTGGTAAAAATCGGTTCAGATTTAGATATAGCCACCATATATATGTTACCCCCGATTTTACATGTAAGCGCTGTAGAAACTATATTTTATATTAGATCAATGCGAAATTTGGCAGAGAGAGTTCTCTTATTACATGAATGAACACTGCCAAATTCGGGGAAAATCGGTTCAGATTTAGATATAGTCCCCATATATATTTTTCACCCGATTTGACATGTAAGCGCTGTAGGAACCGCATTTTACATCCGATCTTTATGAAATTCGGCAGAGAGAGTTTTCTTATTACGTGAATAAACACTACCAAATTCGGGGGAAATCGGTTCAGATTTAGATATAGTCCCCATATATATGTTTCACCCGATTTGACATGTAAGCGCTGTAGGAACCGCATTTTACATCCGATCTTTATGAAATTCGGCAGAGAGAGTTTTCTTATTACGTGAATAAACACTACCAAATTCGGAGAAAATCTGTTCAGATTTAGATATAGCCCCCATATATATGTTTTACCCGATTTGACATGTAAACGCTGTAGAAATTGTATTTTATATCAGATCAGTACGATATTTGGCAGAGAGAGTTCTCTTATTACATGAATAAACACTGCCAAATTCGGGGAAAATCTGTTCAGATTTAGATATAGTTCCCATATATATGTTTCACCCGATTTGAGGTGTAAGCGCTGTAGACACCATATTTTATATCCGATAAGTACGAAAATCGGCAGAGAGAGTTTTCTTAGTATATGTATGAACACTGCCAAATTCGGGGAAAATCGGTTCAGATTTAGATATAGTCCCCATATATATGTTTCACCCGATTTGACATGTAAGCGCTGTAGGAACCGCATTTTACATCCGATCTTTATGAAATTCGGCAGAGAGAGTTTTCTTATTACGTGAATAAACACTACCAAATTCGGAGAAAATCTGTTCAGATTTAGATATAGCCCCCATATATATGTTTTACCCGATTTGACATGTAAACGCTGTAGAAATTGTATTTTATATCAGATCAGTACGATATTTGGCAGAGAGAGTTCTCTTATTACATGAATAAACACTGCCAAATTCGGGGAAAATCTGTTCAGATTTAGATATAGTTCCCATATATATGTTTCACCCGATTTGAGGTGTAAGCGCTGTAGACACCATATTTTATATCCGATAAGTACGAAAATCGGCAGAGAGAGTTTTCTTAGTATATGTATGAACACTGCCAAATTCGGGGAAAATCGGTTCAGATTTAGATATAGTCCCCATATATATGTTTCACCCGATTTGACATGTAAGCGCTGTAGGAACCGCATTTTACATCCGATCTTTATGAAATTCGGCAGAGAGAGTTTTCTTATTACGTGAATAAACACTACCAAATTCGGAGAAAATCTGTTCAGATTTAGATATAGCCCCCATATATATGTTTTACCCGATTTGACATGTAAACGCTGTAGAAATTGTATTTTATATCAGATCAGTACGATATTTGGCAGAGAGAGTTCTCTTATTACATGAATAAACACTGCCAAATTCGGGGAAAATCTGTTCAGATTTAGATATAGTTCCCATATATATGTTTCACCCGATTTGAGGTGTAAGCGCTGTAGACACCATATTTTATATCCGATAAGTACGAAAATCGGCAGAGAGAGTTTTCTTAGTATATGTATGAACACTGCCAAATTCTTACCGCAATTCCCATTTTCGCATTGATAGGTAGGTGTAGGGTATTATATAGTCGGCTCCGCCCGACTTTCTGTCTTTCCTTACTGGTTTTTTTATAAATTTGAAGTTTCGACAAATCTTCTAACAACAGAATTACGAGGAATTTTTCTATAAAATTAAAATTTTGGTGAAATTTCTATCAAAATTATATTTCGTCGAAACATACTATAATAATACCATATCGATGAAATGTCCGGAAAAATTCAATTTTAATTCATTTCGAACAAAATTTTGTAAAAAAAGAAGTTTTGACAAAATTTTGTATAAAAATTTAATTTTAATTTCTTTTGAAAAAAACAAAATGCTAGTATTATTTATTGTAGACCTGTGGAATTTTATTTTATTTTCGGATAGATCGGCTTGAGGTCCTTAAGACAAAATTTTTAAATAAAAAAAAATAAAATTGATGATTTTCTATAAAATATTTCGACGAAACGTCTATAACTTTCGACATTTTTTTTAATTTTTTTTAAATCATCAAATCAGCTGAATTTTCTGTGGAAATTTGGAATTTCGACGATATATTAAAAAATAAAATTTAAGATTTTGTGTAAAACGTTATTTCGACACATTTTTGAAAAATGAATGGAAGAATTTTCTGTGAAAACGGAATTTCGACTATATTTTCTAGAAAAATGAAATTTTGACGATATTTTATATAAAAATGGAATTCCAGACATTTTCGATAAAAAAATTAAATTTTCCGACAAAATTTCGTAGAGAAGAGAAATTTTGACAAAATTTCTATAAAAATATTTTCTAGAATTTCGACAACATTTTTCATAAAAATTTATTTTATTATATTTAAATTATTTTTGAAGAAAAAAAACAAAATTTTTTAATAAAAATTTTCTATAAATTTTTTTTTTTGAAAAATTTAAATTTTATTTCTGAAATGCAAATCAGCTGAATTTTTTGTGAAAATGGAATTTCCACTATATTTCCTAGAAAAATTTAATTTTGACGAAACTTTATAAAAAAAAAACGTAATTTCTACAAAATTTCGTACAGAAGAGAAATCTTGACAAAATTTTCTATTAAAATATAATTTCGAGGACAGTTTCTATAAAAAGCGAATTTCGAAAATTTTTAATGAAAAATAAATTTTTAAAATAAATATTTTCTGTAAATATGAAATTTCGACGATATTTTCTATAAAACTATTTTCTAGAATTTCGACAAAATTATCTATAAAAATGTAATTTATTTTTTTAATTTTTTTACCCCAAAAAAAAAATAGAATTTATGATTTTCTATCAAAACGTCAAAAAGTGAATTTTGAACATTTTTAATGAAAAATTTATTTTTATATTATTTTCTGTAAAAATAGAATTTCGACAATATTTTCTATAATTTTAACAAAATTTTCTATAAAAATTTAATTTTATTAAATTTCCATTTAAAAAAAAAACAAAATTTTTTAATAAAAAAAATTAAAAAACGCGATTTCACAAAAAAATTGTAGTACAAAAAATATTTCGACGAAACGTCTGCAAAATTTCAACATTTTTGAAAAATTATTTTTTTTTTGATTGCAAATCGACAATATTGCATTTGGACAATATTTTCTAGAATAATGAAATTTTTCGGAAATTATATGTACACAAGAATGGAATTCAACGATATTTTCCATAAAAAAATTAAAATTTTCCGAAACAATTTCGTACAGAAATGGCAAAATTTTCTAAAAAAATTTATGAGGATACGTTATATAAAAAGTGTATTTAGTGTATTTTTATCTATAAACTTTTTATTTCGACGAAACGTCTGTAAATTTCGGCATTTTTTATAAATTTGAAATTTCGACAATATCTTCTAACAAACGGAATTGCGAGGAAATTTTCTACAAAAGTAAGATTTTGGTGATATTTCTATAAAAAATTATTTCGTCGAAACATACTAATAATACAGTTTCGAAGAAATGTATAGAAAAATTAAATTTTAATTCATTTCGAACAAAATTTGGTAAAAAGAGAATTTTTGACAAAATTATCTACAACAATTTAATTCCGACAAAACGTCGTATAACAATTGAATAGAACTTTGACAAATTTTTCTATAAAAATGGATTTCAGAGATATTTTCTAGAAAATCAAATTTCGATGATATTTAAAAAAACGTGTTATAAACAAAGAAATTATAGAACGTTCAATGAAATTTAATTCTAAATTTTTTGGTAAAATTTTTTTAAAGCTAGTTTTTAAGGAAGAAAACTATACCTATTTGAACAAAAAGCAATTTTATAAGTGAAATCCAAACAATAATTTTTCATATTTTTTGCTTAGGGTTAGAATTCTTAATATTAACATATTAAATTTATTTTTCCTAAAAATAGTATATAAAGTTACTAACTGGAAAAATAAAACATCATCATTTATTTTTTAAAAAAAAAACATTTACACAATTTTTGAAAATTTGTTTTTTTTGATTGCAAATCGACAATATTGCATTTGGACAATATTTACTAGAAAAATGAAATTTTTCGGAAATTATATGTATATAAAAATGGAATTCAACGATATTTTCCATAAAAAAATTAAAATTTTCCGAAACAATTTCGTACAGAAATGGCAAAATTTTCTAAAAAAATTTATGAGGATACGTTATATAAAAAGTGTATTTAGACTATTTTTTATGAAAAATTAATTTTTAAAATTTTTTTATGATAACTATTTTCTGTAAAAATCGAATTTCGACGATATTTTCAATCAAAATATTTTCTAGAACTTCGACAAAATTTTGTATTAAAATTAAATTTATTTAATATTAAAAAAAACAAATTTTTTAAATAAAAAAAAATTAAATTGATGATTATCTATAAACTTTTTATTTCGACGAAACGTCTGTAAATTTCGGCATTTTTTATAAATTTGAAATTTCGACAATATCTTCTAACAAACGGAATTGCGAGGAAATTTTCTACAAAATTAAAATTTTGGTGATATTTCTATAAAAAATTATTTCGTCGAAACATACTAATAATACAGTTTCGAAGAAATGTATAGAAAAATTAAATTTTAATTCATTTCGAACAAAATTTTGTAAAAAGAGAATTTTTGACAAAATTATCTACAACAATTTAATTCCGACAAAACGTCGTATAACAATTGAATAGAACTTTGACAAATTTTTCTATAAAAATGGATGTCAGAGATATTTTCTAGAAAATCAAATTTCGATGATATTTAAAAAAACGTGTTATAAACAAAGAAATTATAGAACGTTCAATGAAATTTAATTCTAAATTTTT
This sequence comes from Eudasyphora cyanicolor, assembly GCA_963930755.1. NCBI lineage: Eukaryota > Metazoa > Arthropoda > Insecta > Diptera > Muscidae > Eudasyphora > Eudasyphora cyanicolor. The sequence continues at coordinate 267,571,833 of OZ005737.1, forward strand.
TGGTAAAATTTTTTTAAAGCTAGTTTTTAAGGAAGAAAACTATACCTATTTGAACAAAAAGCAATTTTATATGTGAAATCCAAACAATAATTTTTCATATTTTTTGCTTAGGGTTAGAATTCTTAATATTAACATATTAAATTTATTTTTCCTAAAAATAGTATATAAAGTTACTAACTGGAAAAATAAAACATCATCATTTATTTTTTTAAAAAAAAACATTTACACAATTTTTGAAAATTTGTTTTTTTTGATTGCAAATCGACAATATTGCATTTGGACAATATTTTCTAGAAAAATTAAATTTTTCGGAAATTATATGTATATAAAAATGGAATTCAACGATATTTTCCATAAAAAAATTAAAATTTTCCGAAACAATTTCGTACAGAAGAGAAATTTTGGCAAAATTTTCTAAAAAAATTATGAGGATACGTTATATAAAAAGTGTATTAGACTATTTTTATGAAAAATTAATTTTTAACATTTTTTTATGATAATTATTTTCTGTAAAAATCGAATTTCGACGATATTTTCAATCAAAATATTTTCTAGAACTTCGACAAAATTTTGTATTAAAATTAAATTTATTTAATATTAAAAAAAACAAATTTTTTAAATAAAAAAAAAAATTAAATTGATGATTATCTATAAACTTTTTATTTCGACGAAACGTCTGTAAATTTCGGCATTTTTTATAAATTTGAAATTTCGACAATATCTTCTAACAAACGGAATTGCGAGGAAATTTTCTACAAAATTAAAATTTTGGTGATATTTCTATAAAAAATTATTTCGTCGAAACATACTAATAATACAGTTTCGAAGAAATTTATAGAAAAATTAAATTTTAATTCATTTCGAACAAAATTTTGTAAAAAGAGAATTTTTGACAAAATTATCTACAACAATTTAATTCCGACAAAACGACATATAACAATTGAATAGAACTTTGACAAATTTTTCTATAAAAATGGATTTCAGAGATATTTTCTAGAAAAATCAAATTTCGATGATATTTAAAAAAACATGTTATAAACAAAGAAATTATAGAACGTTCAATGAAATTTAATTCAAAATTTTTTGGTATAATTTTTTTAAAGCTAGTTTTTAAGGAAGATAACTATGCCTATTTGAACAAAAAGCTATGGATAAATGCATAAATTATGACCAATTTTATAAGTGAAATCCACACAATAGTTTTTCATATTTTTTACTTAGGGTCAGAATTTGTAATATTAACCTATTAAATTTATTTTTCCTAAAAATAGTATATAAAATTACTAAATGGAAAAATAAAACATCATCATTTTTAAAAAAAAAAAAACATTTACACAATTTTATGGGGATTTGAAATTTAAAAAAAATTAGAAAAAAACATTTTCTGATTCTGCGAAATTTTCAATTGCTCTTAAACGGCTGAACCGATTTTTACAAGGTTTAAGTCGTTTTTCATAGAATCATTTTTTAAAAAGAATTTGTAATTTTTTTTTTCGAACATGTTTGTTGTAGTTAATTTTATTTACAAAAATATTATTTTACAAAAATAATTTCATATTTACACAGAGCTTGCACCAGACTTTCTCAAACCCATAGCAACCCATTCTCAAAGATTTTTTTTTCTTTCGAGTTTATTTACGTAGTAATCACTTGGGAAATTATCATTTCCTTCATAAGTCCATTTGCACTTCAGCTGCACAAAATTTGTGCCTTAGCAATAGTTTTTTTTGACGCCGCTGTGACACATTCATTCGATTCGTTCTATTCTTAAGAATAACAAGCAAGACATGCAAGTTTTTCTAGTTCTAATCTCTCTAGAAAAGCGCAGAAAAAACCTCATTGAGGAAATAACATCTAGCCATTCTGCCATTCAGTCAGTCGTTTAGAATAACAACAGAAAAATCTAATAAAATAAAAGTAGCAAAAAAGCGAATAATCGCAGCATGGAAAACTAGCATCCGAGGACGTTGGGTGGGAGGCGCGACGCGTACTCGCTCCTCTATGGCAGCACAACACATTTTCAAGGCCATTGACACAAACGCAAAGGCAAAATAAGCAATCGGGTAAACAAGCCGAACAGAGCACTGTAGAGTAGAGTCAGCCATCAGCAGGCGGCAGACGGCAGGCATCTGCCATCATCCATCCACTAGGCAGCATTCACAGCTGTTGGCAGCAGCGGTGGTGGCCACAGCAGCAACATCAGCTTTGGATGTAGCCAACCATTGCATCTCTCTATCTATCCATCTATCCACCCATCCATCCACCCGTCCAGCCAGTCAGTCATTCACTCAACCACCCATCCATCCCATTACCACCCCTTCGAAGAAAGGGGGCGAATAGTCAATGGGTGAGTCTAAAAGCAAAAGCCATTTGACCGACAACGTCGCACTGAAGACGCCAAGAACATCAACGACGACGATCATAATCGTCAAACACAAACCGGCCGCCCGCCCTCCCGGTAGCCACCATCACAACTCCATGCAAATCAAATGGTGCACAGTATTTTGAATCGGCGATTTTAATTTTGGAAAAAATGCAGCATTTTCTTTGCCCTTTCCTCAAAAACATATTTTGGATGTTTGAATATTGGAGTTAGGTAAAATTCGAGGGAGTACATCATTTCGACTTAAAAGCTGAAAATAGTTTCTAATATTTAAGTCTAATACTTTATGTGGAAGATGCCCGAACGGCTGGGGAAATTTAGTTTAAAATTGACTTTCGTTAAATTTTTCATAGAAGAAAAATTTAGACAACATTTTCTAAAAAAAAGAAATGAGGGAACGTTATATAAAAATTAATTTTTCATAAAAAATGACATTTTTAAAAATTAGAATTGTCGAAAGTTTCTAAAACAATGGAATTTTGATAATATTTTCTATAAAAATGGAAATTCGACATTAATTTCTGTATAGATGGAATATTTTCTAGAAAATTGAATTTCGACAAAATTTTGTATAAAGAGAAATGTTGACATAATTTTCCATAAAAATTTCATTTCCAGGAAATGTTCTATACGAAATACGAAATTATTTATGAAAAGATAAAAAATAAAATTTTTAAGAAATTGTTAATCAATTTTCAGCAAAATGTTATTTCGACAAATAGTTCTATAAAAATTGTATTTCAAAAGTTTTTTGAAAGAATGAAATTTTATATTTTTTAAGAGCAAATCGACGAAATTTTTTTTAAAAATTTTATTTTGATGGTATTATCTATAAAATTGGATTTGACAAAATTTTGTATAAAAGAGGAATTTCGACAATACTTTCCATACAATTGGGAATTCGACAACAATTTTGTATAAAAAGATGTATGTTGACTAAATTTTTTGTAAAAATGAAATTTTTGGCAAAATCTTCTAACAAATGGATTGCAAGAAATTTTCTACAAAATAAAAATTTTGCTGAAGTTTCTATAAAAACGGTATTTCGTCGAAACATACTATGCGACTTGATTAGCTTGAACAAAATTTTGTACAAAATAAATATTTTAAAAAAATTATTTAATTTAGATTTTTTATAATTTCCACAAAATATCTTAGAAATTAAAAGTAACTTTGACAAAATTTTCTGCAAATGGCGATTTTGATTCTAGTCATTTTCTTTTCGGAAAAATTAAAAATTCACATTTCTAAAAAATTTAGGAAAGTTTGGAGTTAAGTTAAATTCGAGAGACTACATCATTTCGACTTTTGAAGTCTGCAAATAATCTAGTATTTCCCTTTGACGGGTTACATTTTTTTCCAAACACGAAATTGCTATAAGTCGAATACCCTCAATTTCAAATGAAATTTGTAATTTTATTTGGGAGATGCCGTAAGGGTTGGTTCAATCAAGAGATTTAGTTTAATCTTTGCTAAAATTGACTTTTGGCAACATTTCGTATAGAAGAGAAATTTTGAAAAAATTTTCTATAAGATGTAATTTTGAGAACATATTTGTTAGAAAATAAATTTAAAAGATTTTCATTCCAATTTCCTATTTTTAAATTTTGTTTAAATATAAATTGTATAATAATGAACCTTCGACTATATTTTCTATAAAATGGAATTTCGACAATATTTTATGTAAAATTTTAATTTCGACAATATTTTCTGTAAAAATGGAATTTCGACGATATTTAAAAAAAATAATGAAATTTTGCAAAAAAAAAACATGTATAAAGTGAAATTTTGACAAAATGTTCTATAAAAATTTATTTACGAAATTATTTTGAAAAGATAAATTTTTAATTTAAATCGATGATATTTTCTATACTATAGAATTCTTTGACAAATTTTTCTAAAAAAAAATATAATATTGAAATCGTTTTTAAATTTTCTATACAAATGAAAATTCGACGATTTTTTCTATAAAAATTTGATTGCGAGGAAATTTTCTGCAAAACTACAATTTTGGTGAAATTTCTAGAAAAAAGCTACATTATTGTCGAAACATATATAAGAATACCATATCGACGACATTTCCAGAAAAATGCAAATTTGAATAATTTTGAACATAATTTGGTAAAAAACGAAAAATGTTGACAAAATTATCTATAACAATTTCATTCCGACAAAAAAATCTTATAAAAATCGACTTATAAAAATCAATTATAACTTTGACAACATTTTCCGTAAATATTTACTTCGACGATATTTTCTTCAAAAATGTTTTATATATAGAGGAATTATGGAACGTTCTGATGATTTCCGATTTTTTTTGAAAAGGAAATTTTTATTTCCTGTAAAAATGGAAATTCAGCGATATTTTCCATAAATATTGAATTTCGACAGTTTTTTTTTTGCATTTTGATAAAATCTTCTAAAAACTGTGGGAAATGTTCTTAATATTTTGGTGAAATTTTTATAAAAATGCTATTTCTTCGAATTTTGTTTCGAAGTTTTCTTGCAAATTTCTATATTTCTAAAAAAATAAATATTTTGAGAAAACATTCTAAAAAACTTAATTTCTTTTTTTTTTGGAAAAAGTTATTTTTTAATTGCAAACGGCGACTTTTTCAATAAAAAAATCAACTTCGATGAAATTGTCTATAAAAAAGTAAACTTCGAAGAAATTTGCTTTTGTTAAATATACTGCAGTTTCGTCTGAATTTCTTTAAAATGCAATCTTGATTAATTTCATTTCATTTCATTTATTTAATACTCGTAATACTAAAGCCTTCAAGGCCAAAAAAAAATGTATTACATGACATTAAATTCCTAAATAGAAACTTAGAACTACTAATAACTACTAATTTCGAACTAAATTTTGAGATAAAAAGAGATATTTTAACAAAATTTTCTATAAATATTTAATTTCTCCGATACATATTAAACAATATATTTGGATAAATAAAATTTTTAAATATTTTTTTTTAAATGCAAATTGACGAAATTTTTAATAGAAATTAAGCTTTGATGAAATTTGCTACCAAATGGAATTTCTATAAAAACGAAATTTCGAAAAATTTTCGGTGACAGATATTTTGAAGATATTTTCCAAAATAAATTTTTATTCTTTAAAAAAACTTCGACGAAACTTTCTTTAAAAATGCAATTTCTACGATATTTTCTATGAAACTGGAATTTCGACGATATTTTCTATAAAAATGTAATTTTAATAAAATTTGGTATAAAATAGGAATTTTGACAACATTTTTATTTTAATACGAATGTCAGTTTGATAAAATCTTGTATAAAAAAGAATTTTGACGATATTTCCCATAAAATATTTTTTTAAAAAAAAAACCAATTTTAATTTTTTATGTGCAACTTCGACCAAATTTTGGAATTTCAACAATATTTTCCTAAAAAATGGAATTTTGGCATAATTTTGAATAAAAGGGAAATTCCAACACAAAAATGAAAAAAAATGTGTATTAATGCGGAATTTTGACAAAATTTTGAATAAGAATGGCATTTTGATAAAATCTTCTAAATATTTGATGAAGGGAGAAATTCTCTACAAAATTAAAAATATTGTGGAATTTCTATTGAAATGCTATTTCGTCGAATATACCTCAATTTTGACGAAATTTCTATAAAAATCCAAACTTGAATTTTAATATATATATTTTAAAATGCAAATCGACAAAATTTTTAATAAAAAATATGAAATATTCTTTCAAATTAGAATTTCGTCCAACGTTTCTTGTATAAATGAGAAATTTGGACGATATTTTTCATAAAACTGGAATTTCGACAAAATTTTGTATAGAAAAAAATTTGACTAAATTGTTTAAAAGAATGAAATAAACAAAATCTTCTACAAATTGGAATTGCGGGAGAATTTTCTACAAAAATGCATTTTTGATTCATTTCGAACAAAAAAATAAAAGAGAAACTGTGACAATAGACAAAAGTTTCTATGAAACAAAAAATTTGACCAATATAAAATTTCTATAAAAAATTGATTTCGACATATTATTTTGGAAAAATGCAATCTTTCGTAAATTTGAAATTTTCAAAAAAACATGGAGTATTATCCACAAAAATGGAATGTTTTTTACAGAAATTTTCTATAAAAATAGATTTTCAAAAAAAAATTTAATTATGTAAAAGTTTTTACAAAACTTTCTATTTAAATGTAATTTCGACGAAACGCTCTATAAAAATCAAACTCCGACAATTTTTTATTGGAAAATGCAATTTCGAAATTTTCTATAAAATCACAATTTCGGTGAAATTTCAATAAAAATTGAACTTTGGAAAAATGTTTTACACATTTTGAGGAAATGAAAGTTTTATATACACAGGAATTACATTTAAATTCAAAATTTACCCCAAATTCCATTTTTATAAAAAAAATCGTCGAAATTTTATTTTGTAGAAAATTTTGCCAAAGTTGAATTTTTATTGAAAATTGTATAGAAATTTCAACGAAATTGTGATTTTGTAGAAATTTTTTTTTTCGAAATTGCATATTCAAAAAATTTGTTGTAGTTCGATTTTTATAGAGCGTTTCGTCGTAATTATATTTTAATAATAAGTTTTGTGAAACTTATAATTTCTCAACAAATGTCATTTTTCTTTGAATACCAAAATAAAACCTCTTGTTGGAAAACCCTTTAGTAGACACAATTTTTGTTTTATAGAAACTTTTGTCTATTGACTATTGTCAAATTGCTCTTTTCTTTTTTTGTTCGAAATGAATCAAAATTGCATTTTTCTAGAAAATCCCATCGTAATTCCAATTTGTAGGAGATTTCGTTAATATATCATACTTTTAAACAATTAAGTCCAAATTTCTTTTCTATAAAAAATTTTGTCGAAATTCCATTTTTATAGAAAAATAGTCGAAATTCAATTTTTAATTTTCTAAAAATGTCATATTTCCAAAAAAAAAAAAAAAAATGCACATGTATATAAAACTTTCGTTTCATTCAAATTACATTTTAAAAATTTCGTAGAAATTCCATTTTTATAGAAAAAATCATCAAAATCCATTTGTGTAAAACATTTTTCCAAAGTAAAATTTTTATTGAAATTTCACCGAAATTGTGATTTTATAGAAAATTACGAAATTGCATTTTCCAATAAAAAATTGTCGGAGTTTGATTTTTATAGAGCGTTTCGTCGAAATTACATTTGAATAGAAAGTTTTGTAAAAGCTTTTACATAACTCATTTTTTTTTGAAAATCTATTGTTATGGAAAATTTCTGTAGAAAACATTCCTTTTTTGTAGATAATATTCCATGTTTTTTTATGAAAATTTCGAATTTACGAAAGATTGCATTTTTCAAAAATAATATGTCGAAATCAATTTTTTATAGAAATTTTTTTATTGGTCAAATTTTTTGTTTTATAGAAACTTTTGTCTATTGTCACAGTTTCTCTTTTATTTTTTTGTTCGAAATGTATCAAAATTGCATTTTTCTAGAAAATTTCGCCGCAATTCCAATTTGTAGAAGATTTCGTTTATTTCATTCTTTTAAACAATTTAGTCCAAATTTTTTTCTATAACATTTTTTGTCGAAATACCAGTTTTATGGAAAATATCGTCAAAAATTCCTTTTTTACACAAAATTTTTTAGAAATTCCATTATTATGGAAAATATCGTCCAAATTTGTCGTTTATGCAAGAAACTTTCGTCAAAATTCTAATTTGAAAGAATATTTCATATTTTTTTTTATTAAAAATTTTGTCTATTTGCATTTTAAAATTGCAAAATTTCGTCAAAATTGAAGTATATTTGACGAAATAGCATTTCAATAGAAATTCCAAAATAATTTTAATTGTGTAGAAAATTCCCCCTTTATAAAATATTTAGAAGATTTTATCAAAATCCCATTCTTATTCAAAATTTTGTCAAAATTCCCCGTTAATACACATTTTTTTTTAATTTTTGTGTCGAAATTTCCCTTTTATTCAAGATTGTGCCAAAATTCGAAGTTGCATTTAAAAAATTAAAATAGTTTTTTTTTTTTCAAAAAATATTTTATGGAAAATATCGTTAAAATTATTTTTTAAACAAGATTTTATTAAAATGACATTCATATTAAAAATTTGTTGTTGAAATTCCATTTTTATGGAAAATATCGTCGAAATTCCAGTTTCATAGAAAATAGCGTAGAAATTTTTATAGAAAATTTCGTCAAAGTTGCATTTAAAGAATAAAAATTTATTTTCTTAAAAATATGGAAAATATCTTCAAAATATCTGTTATAGAAAATTTGTCGAAATTTCATTTTTATAGAAATTCCATTTTGATAGAAAATTTCATCAAAGCTTAATTTTTATTAAAAATTTCGTCAATTTGCATTTAAAATAAATATTTAAAAATTTTATTTATCCAAAAATATTGTTTAATATGTTTCGGCGAAATTAAATATTTATAGAAAATTTTGTTAAAATATCTCTTTTTTCAAATTTTAGTTCGAGCAATTTTGTATAAAATTTCTTCAAAGTTTATATTTTTATAGAAGTTAAAGTTGATTTTTTTATTGAAAAGTCGCCGTTTGCAATTAAAAATAAATTTTTCCCAAAAAAAGAAATTAAGTTTTTAGAATGTTTTCTCAAAATATTTATTTTTTTAGAAATATAGAAATTTTGTCTAATTTGCAAGAAAACTTCGAAACAAAAAATCAACGAAATAGCATTTTTATAAAGATTTCGCCAAAATATTAAGAACATTTCCCACAGTTTTTAGAAGATTTTATCAAAATGCTATTCACATTAAAAATTTGTTCAAAATATTTCGTATACAAATTTGTCGAAATTCCAATATTTATGGAAAATGTCGCTGAATTTCCATTTTTAAAGAAAATAAAAATTTGACTTTTTTTTAAAAAAAAATCAACTTTGGCAAAATTTTCTACAAAATAAAATTTCGAAAATTTTTTCTATACAAATGGAATTTAGAGGAAATTTTGAATAAAAATTTAATGTTGAGGAAATGAAAGTTTTATATACATGGGAATGTATATCTATTTTTGTTTTGAAAAATACAATTTCGAGAAAAATTTTACGAACGTGGCGTAATAATCTAGACAAATTGAATTTCGACGATTTTTCTATAAAAATGGAATTTAGAAGAAAATATGTACAAAAATTGATTAAAGAAAAAAAATTGGAGAGAAATTTTGAAAAAAAAAATCTAAAAAAATGTACTTTCAACGAAACGTTCTCCACAAAGTTGATTTTTTGAAAAAAAAAGTATTTATTTAAAACGATGCAAATAGGAGAAATGATCAATAAAAAATTCTACTTCGACGAAAGATTCGATAAAAATCTAATTGCGATGATATTTGAGATAAATTCAAAAATTGATTTTCAAAAAAAATTGCATAAAAGATATGTTTTTACAAAATTTTTTATAAAATTTACGATGAAACGTTCTATGAAAAAACGTATTCCTACTTTTTTTTGAAAAATTAAATTTCGAGAAATTTTCTGAAAAATTACAATTTCGTTGAAATTTCTATACTTCTATATTTTCAATAATAATGCGACTTTAGCGATAAATTTAATTTTGAATATTTTTTTTATAAAAATAGTATTTAAACGAAATTTTCTATGAAAATGTAATTCTATAAAGTTTTTAGGTTAGGTTGAAGATAGGAAACGTTTAAACGTCTCATGTCCATGGACATACACTTAAGCCAATGGTTCGGCCTGTTGTGCGCTCCTTGTAAAGTTTTTATATATCGACCTTTTTTTAAAATGAAATCAATAAAATGTTTGTTATTTTATTATTTTTTATAAAAATAGAATTTACACAAAATTTGTCATAAAAATGGAATTTCACAAAAATTTTGTATAAAAGAGTAATTTCTGTAAATTGTTTGTTTAAAAAATGCAATTTTGATGAAATTTTATAGAAAAGCGAAATATTAGAAAAAATTAATTTCAACGAAACGTTCTATAATTTCGACATCATAATTTTTTAAAAATTAAATTTTTCAAAAAAAAAAAAAATTAAATCGGAGAAATTTTAAAAAAATAAAAAGTTTCAATAAAAATTGATTTTTAATGACATTTGACATAAAAATTAAATTTCAAAATATTTAAAAAAAAAATATTCTTATTTTTCATAAAGATAAATATATTTTCTACAGAAATGGACTAAATTTGCTATAAATATAGGTAATAGAAAAAATGTGTATAAAAGAGAAGTTTTCACTTTTCTCTTAAAATGTAAAAATCGAACTAATGGAATTTAGACAAAACCAAAATTTTTTAATGTATATCTATTTTTTTTTTTGAAAATTAAAATCAAACGAAAATACAATAAAAATTTAAAATTTTTACAAAATATGAAAATTGACGATGTTTTCTAAAAAAATGGAATTTCGACAATATTTTCTACAAAAATGGTATTTAGACGATATACGCCATAAAAATGGAATATCGACACAATTTTGTATAAAAGAGAAATTTCGAATTTTTTTATAAAAATGAAATTTCGACGAAATCTTCTAAAAAAAAAATAGAATTTCATTTGCGATGTAACATCTACCAACCTGTGGAAATTTATTGGCATTCTCTGCACTCTTATGGTTTTCGAACACTGTGCGGTATTGCAAATGCAAACAAGCTTCATTAACCGATTCTTTCTTTGTTTTCCAAAGCAAATGCCCCACAAGTAACACAGACGAGTGCAAATGCATAGAACGGCCGACCGACCAACCGAGAAATAACTAAAGACGTCGTCGACGCTGTGGCTCATAAACCATAAAGGAAAAACGTATTTACAGAAAAATATGAATAATAACAAAAATAATAAAAACTGAATATATAAAAAAAATTCAAATAAAACGAGACGAAACTTTTGCAATGTGTAAAAAAGCACATACACTTAGACAACGAACTACACGGAAAATAAAAAAAATATTTATAAAGAAAATTTAAATGATCAAATATGATTATTTATGAAATCAAAAACAAGAAAAAATATGATTAATTTTTGTTCGAATTGATTAATAAAACTAAAATATGAATAAGCATTTTTGCGGGTTTCTATATAACATAAATATGAGGAGAAAGATATTGTCGACATTTATATAAACTGATCAAGTTCATTTTAGATAAATTAAAAATCATGACTTACGCGATTAATCTGGTCATATAATACAACACTTTTTTTAGATTTGAAATATCGATAGAAAACATTTATCAAAATGGACTTGGTTAGCAACAACATATCGCTCACACACTTCAAGAGTGACATACATGAAAATTTAAAACTTTTTAGGTTATCTTACAGAAATGCGAATTTTGCAAATGCCCATAAATTAATCTCAGCGAGATTTAGTTTATAAATAAACAAGCATATATTGGATTGTTCCAGCATGTTTAAACATCTTATTTCATGTTAGTTATCTTTCTAAACTGACTTACAGTTTAACATCTTGACGATTTTCAATTTTGAGTTATGGCACTCTTAAAGTGAGTCGGCGATATCTTCGAAATACTGACCAGACCCATTTTCGATAATTTTTGTTATCGACATTTAAAGACATGGTTTGGGCGATAAATCGATACATTGCAGCGTTTGTAGAAAAGGATATCTTCTATAGATTAGTTAAGAAACCCATAAATAAACATTTCAATAAAATAATAAATAACATATGTATTTATCGAAATGCATTTGATATGTTTCTAGTTTATTTACTTAATTTCGTCAATTTTTCTTTCGGTGTATTTAACAACATCAGCGTCGCATTACTATCATCCATTCGAAACAATTAGAATTTTAGCAAATTACTCGCTCATATTGTTGCTGCTGCTGCTGCCGCAGCTGATGAGAGGAAGAGTTCGTCGTTCCGCCAGTAAGGGCACAAACCATGAAGATGCCTCGCAAGTCGCTTTAGGAACGCTGTCCATTTTGTCGACAGGCAGCGGCAAGAAGGAGGAAAGCTGACTGATTGCCGCTCGCCTGGTTGGTGGTTTCATTGAACGTCTCTCCGCGCCATGTCGAGGAAGGTTAAGAAAGTCGATAACAAATGCGAATTTACTAACGAACTGCTGCTAATGTCGCTATTGTGAAATCTACTATGAAAGAGTCGGCCAAGGGCGACCGTTTTGATGATAAGCTATTCCAGATTGAAGAATAGTTGCAAGCAGGAGGAGGAGAAGGTGGAGAAGAGTGCCTGCCAAATGGGAGCAATTGCGTTTCGTTTTGCATATGTCTTGTAATCTTGTAAGACTTTTAAATAATGTTCGATTTACGTCAATGGATGATGTACATATATGCTAAGTAACCACTCGCATAGTTTGAAAGCGTTGAGCAATTATGATTAGGTCCAGCGGTTACTAAGCATATAAGTATATATGAACACATGTTTTTCTTTATTTTATGAGAAAACTTGTGGACTATTCTAATGACTATTTATTCGAAATAATCCAAAGCAAATAATTCGAAATAATGCCAACTCATATTTTCTATAAACCTAAGTATGGGTCCGTCAATAAGAGCGCTACAAAAGTTTTTTTAAATAAAACAAAAACGGTTTTGGATATCAATGAAATTCTGTATTCCTGTGAAAGTACGTTTGATGCCATTTTGTATGGAACTCGATTTCTTTTGCAGAAGTCCAGACGCTGAACCCAATTTTCGACGGTTTTCAAGCATAAATCGGCCGATACTGCTGCAATTTCACGTTCGATATTCCTACGAAGTTCATCAATCGTCGCTGGCTTGTTGGCATAGACCATAGACTTGACGTAGCCCCACAGGAAATAGTCTAACGGCGTCAAATCGCACTACCGAGGCGTCCAATCGACTGGACCATTTCGTGAGATAACACATTCTCCAAACTTGGTTTCCAGTAAATTGATTGTGGCATTCGCTGTGTGGCTTGTGGCGCCGTCCTATTGGAACCACATGTCCTCCAAGTCCATATCATCCAATTGTGGACACAAAAATATTCGGTTATCATTGAACGGTAGCGATTCCCATTCACAGTAACGTGCCGGTCTTGATCATCACGGAAGAAGTACGGCCCAATGACGCCGCCGGCCCATAAACCGCACCAAACCGTAATTTTTTCGGGATGCAATGATGACTCATGGAATACGTGTGGATTGCTGTCTGACAAATAACGCACATTTTGTTTATTGACGAAGCCATTCAGCCAGAAATGAGCCTCATCGCTGAAGATGATTTTTCGATTTTTCGCGCTCTTAAAGTTTACTACCGAATTTCAGTAGTAAATTTTAATAATTTCGACTCGTTGTTGGCTCGTATATCTTTCCATCATGAAATGGCAAACCTTACTGAAGAGAAATGTCAAAAGAGCGACAAAAAATATGGCATCGTTTGCTGTCCCTGTCTGTCTACTTTTGTAGCGTCTCTGTTGAAAACCCCAAAAGGGACGAAAATTTAACAAAAATGTCGGAATTTAGCTGTGATTTTAATGGTAAATCTGGGTAGTTTCCTTTATTTTATAGAGGAAGACATCTTCTAAAAGTTAGTGAAGAAAACAATTAACACACATTTCGATGCGAAGTTGCCACGCCCCTTTTCTTACCTCCCACCCAAATGGACAATTTGAACCAAATGTTAATAGTTTATAACTTTATTACCAGGCCATACACAGACTTGCAATTTTATATCAATTTGTATCATAATTTCTTTAAAAATATTAATAGATTTATTTGATTAATTGCTAACGAAGAAATTAAATCACACTCGCTTGAGAAATGGAATTTCTAAATTTTAAACTTCGAAGCTATTCAGAGTATCAAAATTCCTCGCTGGATTCAATATTATTCCGAAAGCAGAAGCCAAATCCAAGGTTTTTGTGATGACTCGGAAAAAGCTTACTGCGCCTGTCTTTGCATTCTTTTAACATCACCTGAAAACGAAATCTCGTCATTCCTGCTTGTTTCTGAGAGTAAAGTAGCGCCATTGAAAACTGTAAGCTTACCTAGGATGGAATTGTGCGGAGCAGCATTGTTGTCGAGATTACTGAAATCTGTCTGTCAGAAACTCTGTCTCACTGTTAATGAGATATTCCTCTGGTCGGATTCAACTATTACACTTGCATGGTTAGATAAGCCCCCTTTTTCAATGGAAAACGTTTGTGGTAAACAAAGTTTCCAAAATTTTGGATAACGTAGGAAATTTTACTTGAAGACATGTTTCATCTTCCGAGAACCCTGCCGATATCGACACTCGTGGGTGTACCGCGTTTGAATTAGAGTCTAATTCGATTTGGTGGTATGGACCAACGTGGTCTCCGGTGTTGTGGCCGATACATACAAGATATAAGGAGCCTTCACTTGAAAAGAAGCTAGTTCTGTGTCAGACACCATACAAAGATATTCTGGAACGATTCTCCTCACTCAGTAGTGTGTTACGTGCGCTCTGTTAAACTTTCCGATTTATTAGGAAATGCCAAAATCGTGGCTGTCTGGAGGACAAAACGATGTTATTTCGGCTCAGGCAATTACTGTTGTCAAATTTCATTTAGTAAGGCTGGCCCAACAAACGCACTATTGCTCGGAATACCAGGCCCTGGCAAGTATTCAAGCAATTTGTTCCAAAAGTAAAATGCTAACTCCTGGATGATAACAAACTGTTTCAGGTGAATGGCCGATTAGCCAGCTCTGATCTGAGCTATAACAATATAAAGGGTGATTCAAAACACACGTTACAAAAGTTTTTTTAAATAAAACATGGATATCAATGAAATTCTTTATTCCTGTGAAAGTACGTTCGATGCCATTATGTATGGGACTCGATTTCTTTTGCATGGTCATCACGGGCACGCTTGCAGAAGTCCAGATACTGAACCCAATTTTCGACGGTTTTCAAGCATAAATCGGCCGATACTGCTGCAATTTCACGTTCGATATTCGTACGAAGTTCATCAATCGTCGCTGGCTTGTTGGCATAGACCATAGACTTGACGTAGCCCCACAGGAAATAGTCTAACGGCGCACAGTGGTCGATTTGAAATATTTAGGCGGCCAAAAATATTTTTGGACGTTAATGGCTTCGAAAGACTGTATTTTAAAAAACTATCTATTTATTTTAAAAAATAAATAAGAAAAACATATATTTTATAATAAAAACACATTTTATTCTCATAAATCATAAATAAATAAAAATGCATTAAATTGTCTTATTAAAAGATGTTTCTATCTCGACTTCTTCGTGCTCAATACTTGATTGTGTGTGGGGCTCGGCAGGTTCTAATAGTTCTATAACTTCACTGGAAAAAATCTTGTGTGAAGTTTTCTTTAACGATCTTTCACTATCTATGATGGTCGCCCCATGTAATAGTAATTTATGCATTGTTGGAGTCATGGGATGCCAGTCGTATAATTCCACATACATTTGCGCGGTGTTGAAGGCATATTCTTTGAATTTTGTTGTATTTATTTTGTGTCCACTTTAAATCGCCTCTAATAAGATTTTAAATCTATGTATTAATTCGTGGTTAATGCCCGTTATGTCCGCCGCTAATTCTGTGTTTTCAAAAAATCTCCTATTCGTATTGCCATCATTGGTATTACCAAAATTAGCTTTAGGCATGTCCACCAAAAGCCCAGTTTCTAAGCGGAATCTTTCTTGGATTTCTTTTTTCCTTTCTTCTTCTAATGCTTTCTCTTCCTGGGTCCTTTTCTTTCCATATTTCTTCACGGGCAATTTATATGCCAAATGCAGAATGCTTTCAAAAATACGTATTTTTGCGTGCAATACCGAAATGCCAAACTCAAAAGCATCGGGACTTATCTCGATCTTTTTGCTTAAATTATTGAAATCTTTGGAAGTGGCGCCACATATATAGCATCGGCTAGTTGAGGTCGTGTTGGTTGCAGCATTGCAAACTTTGCCATCAACCATGGTCATTTTTAAAATGTGATTATAAGCAAATTCTTTTCCATAAATATTTACTTTTGTAGGAGTGAGGTTCTTAATTTCATTTTGCACATAACTTATTTCCTCTTTTGTTACATCTGTAGTTTCTTTCACATACCGAAATCTGATGGGGCGGCAAAATCGTGGTGATGATGGTGTTGGGTTTTGCCACAACACTTTATTGTTTTCTTTACCACAAATAATTTGAAGTGGGACAAAAGAACTCAAAAATATACTAGCATCGGATTCGGCGTCTTCCGATAATTTTTGTTTGCACCGTGCTTGTTGTGACCCGTCACGCCCCCATTTATAAATGATCGTTAATGACTTTCTTTCAATTTCGTTAAGGGTTGATAACACTTCTTCCAGGTAGATTGATAACCGTTGAATAGTATGATCCATTAGGCATTGTAAATTAATTTCTGCGCAGGTAGCCGTTACTCGCAATGCCGTCTGTGGTGGGTAGCATTCTTGTTTTGCTTTCAACAAAATGTCGTAACAAGGGTAATGCTTTGGGTTAGTTGCCCTTATTATTTCATATTGTCGTCTTGTTAGATCAGCTTCTACGAACATTTTGAGTGCAATTGTGAGTGAGTGAGGAGCAATTGTTTCATTGGTCTTGGAATAGGCTTTTCTATATTTACTAGCCTTTGTTGGTGAATTTCCTATTTCTTTGAGCACTTTTGAGGCATTTCTTTTTCCCTTCGTTTGCAATACGACTTGTGCGGCATGTATAATCATTTCATCATCAACATTTGATCGAATTTCCTCAGTTTTTCTTCTCTTGCTTCGTTCACTCGAATCCGAAAATGATTTGCTCGGACGACCTGATTGATTTTAGCGAATGCACTGGTATTTCAAAAGTGCCTTCCAGCCACTTCTGGTTGTTTTTCATAAAAACTTTTTCAACTTTATGAGCTTTTAGCCATCTCTGTTTAAATTCGTGTTTGATGTAGGAAAATTTATGCTTAACGCTCTTTTTTCTTTCCACAGTGTCTCCGCAAGACAATAGCAAGTGGTTTTCTAAAAACTCCAATTTCTCATCCATACTTGGTAAATTTTGTAGTTGCATTTGCTCAAACAGACATTTACGGGTCACTATTTTCACCCCCGACGAACTAGGTATCTCCAACGCTAAAAAAAACATAAAATAAAAAAAAAATTTTAAATTTTTTTAACAAAATACTTTGAACTGCTGTCTTTAAGGAATTCTGCGGCTCTTGTTTTTTTTTATAGAAAAGCTAAATGTGTAACGTATTCAATAAACAAAAAAATATGATCCGGACGAATCCTGATCCATAACAAAATTGCTTTTGAAATTAAAAAAATTAAATTTTTTATGTGAAAAAACATACCCTGTTCAACTACCGAAAAATATAACGAACGTTAAAAATAAAAGTTAAAACTATTATTTATTTAGTAGAAGCTTACTTGAGCTATGGGAATCACTTTCACTTCACTAAACAACTTAAAATTAACATACATGCGTATTGCGAAATTTGATATAATTTGGGCACCCAAATAGAAATACGTATCAAGTCAACGGTCAAATTGCGTCTAACTGCACGGAAGCGGTGACGTATGGTTGTTGAAAAAAAGGGTGGGGGGTAATTCGCGGAAGTGTTTACTATACGTAGACGTCAATATTTTGTGTCTACTACGTATTTAAGATTTTGACTTTTGGCCGCCTAATTACTCAATATCTACCTATGTGCGGCGTCAAATCGCACGACCGAGGCGGCCAATCGACTGGACCATTTCGTGAGATAACACGTTCTCCAAACTTGGTTTCCAATAAATTGATTGTGGCATTCGCTGTGTGGCTTGTGGCGCCGTCCTGTTGGAACCACATGTCCTCTAAGTCCATATCATCCAATTGGGGCCAAAAATATTCGGTTATCATTGAACGGTTGCGATTCCCATTCACAGTAACGTGCCGGTCTTGATCATCACGGAAGAAGTACGGCCCAACGACGCCGCTAGCCATAAACGGCACCAAACCGTAATTTTTTCGGGATGCAATGATAACTCATTGAGTACGTGTGGATTGCTGTCTGACCAATAACGCATATTTTGTTTATTGACGAAGCCATTCAGCCAGAAATGAAGATGATTAGCGCTCTTAACGTTGAGGCCACTGACTCCGAATTTCGGTAGTAAATTTTAATAATTTCGACTCGCTGTTGGCTCGTATATCTTTCCATCATGAAATGGCAAACCTTACTGAAGAGAAATGTCGAAAGAGCGGCAAAAATATGGCGTCGTTTGCTGTCCCTGTCGGTCTACTTTTGTAGCGTCCCTTTTGAAAAACCCTTTAATATAAGTCATCCAACCATAATACCGGAAGGTTGTCGATTCTGCACGTTCATCCACATGAACATGCCGAAGTTATGCTAGGCGCCATTCGTCAACAATTCTACGTCATACGCTTGAAAAATCCTGTACAACATTGCATACGAAACTGCAGGACTTGTTTCATCTACAAACATCGTGAACTTAGCCAGATCATGGCAGCTTTGTCTTCAGAAGGATGCACATTTTCGTTACCTTACACGCAAACTGGACTGAACTTTGCAGGTCCCTGCAATCTAAAAACTTAGTCTGCGAAATGCTAGCTTGTAGAAGGGATATGCTGCCGTTTTCGTTTGTCTGTCTACTCGAGCCGTACACTTTTCAGAATTCTGTTCTGAACTTACCACCGAAGAATTCCTGGCTGCCTTCAATCGCTTGGTGGGAAGGACGGGTTTCCCAAACAAAGTTTTTTCCGACAATGGAACCAATTTTGTTGGTGCCAGCAGAGCACTCAGCCAAGAAAATAGAAAATATCCAATATCCGCTGAGAAGTTCATCGTTGAAAAATATAGTTTATATTGTTTTTCATGGCATTTCATTCCGTCACATGCTCCCCACATGAGTGGTTTTTGGGAGGTGGCTAAAAGCATAAAAATCTATTTGCGAAAGGTTGCGTCGAAGGTAAAGTTCACCTTCGTAGAGTTTTCCACGTTGCTAATCCGTATCGAGAGTATATTGAACTGCAGACTGCAGTATTCCTATCTATTGCGAAAGGTTGCGTCGAAGGTAAAGTTCACCTTCGTAGAGTTTTCCACGTTGCTAATCCGTATCGAGAGTATATTGAACTGCAGACTGCAGTATTCCATCAGTGTGGACCCCACAATACTAATTCTGCGGACTCCTGGTCACCTACTAAGAGGCGCCGCTATGATTGTCATTCCTGAAGAATATTCGGACAATTTATCATTAGTCAACCGTTGGCATCGGCTGAAAACTCTTCAGTTGCACTTCGCTAAGCGTTGGAAAAACGAATACGTGTCTGACGGTACAAATGGAAATCTGCCCAGCAAAATTTCTCATTACCAAATAATCCGACGAGTAACCAAAGTTCGATAATGGTAAGTACTTATTATTTAGCCACTTTTGTCATTATTTTAACATGGGGATGTCATTGGAGGAAAGTACTTCCCAAAATCATACAATAAAGTAGCATAATAAGTACTTACATATTTGTAGCATAGGCATGCCACTTAAATATGCGCTTATATTTTCACGATTTTAAGTACTTGAATAATGCATTACCAATATGTTCAAAATAAGTAGTAGATATGTAGAAATGGTCGTTTAAAGTGATTTTTTTCATATTGTCGCGCATATTTATCGAAACAAACAATTTCCTCATGCCAGATTCGAATTTCTGAACCCAAACCTCCAGTTGAAAAATTCTTTAATAATTTAACATCTTAAGACATACAGAAATATTTATGGTATTTTTGATTAAAATCTACACGTACTATTTGAAAACATTCCATTTATATTAAAATTTGGCAAAACGATTTTGATAACAAAAAATCACCTATTTCTGTTGTTAGTGGTAAGTCATTATTAATTAGCCGAAAGTAATGCAGTGAATAATGAGATGTCATTATTTGGTAATGCAGGGAATAATGACAGGTACTTACCAAGATTTTGCTGGGTGAAAACGATTTTGTAATTGTAAAAGAATATAATCTTCCACCTAGTGAGTGGTCTCTCGGTAGGGTTATCTAGGTATTCAAGGGAAAAGATTTCAATGTGTCGGATAGCTAAAATCCGCACTCAAAACGGAACACTGATTCGTCCATTAGTTAAACTTCGTATCCTTCCCAATGCCAATTAGTCTCGCCCACCAAATCCGTTAAATTTTTCAAAGGACGACAGTTGCGGAACGACGAGATGCGATAAAGGGTTTTGTTTCAATTGCCTCTGCACCGCCCATAAGAGGAATTTCTGTCCATCTCGAAACAAATGTATTGTCTGCGATCCCAATCATCATACATTGATCCACGTGGATGAAACCCCACGCAAGAAGCTCAACAATGTCATACAGCCCTCAAACCAATGTCGCCCTCGTCGTTCCCCTTCCCCTGTTTCCTTTAGTTCCCGTGCTGATGACCCATCACCCGCAAGACGGAATATATCTTCCAGACGTGGGTCTGTCGCCGCGAGTTCCGCCTCATGCGGTCGTCAAAAAAGGTCCAACCTAAGTGAGCGTCTGAGGCACGAGCCTCTGGCACGAGCCCTGACTACGCACGGCCCTGAGAAAATCATGCTGTTACTGAACTGTGGTGGAGCTTAGACCATTGTTCTTAAAAGCCTGGTTGACATATTGTAGCTGGGGATCATAAAACGAAATGGTCAGGAATACTGCACTCTGAATCTCCAGTCATGCCACGACCCATCGGCTAAAATCCAAATCATCGGCTTGGTGAAAACCAAATTCAAGATTTCTATGCCAGCAGAAACTTCAGAAATTAAACTTCTATATATATATAGGGTTTTCCAACAAGAGGTGTTATTTTGAATCACCCGGTATTTCGGTAGCTGTCACTTTTGAAGCTATTATTCTTTGACATTTGACAAGTAGAAACTACGCCATTATTAACCAGTAAGGAAAGGCTAAAGTCGGGCGGGGCCGACTATATAATACCCTACACCACTCTCGTAATATTGAATAACTCTGATATATAAATTTTGTAATTCATGTATAAATTGTTTACATAAATTTACTTTTGGGACATTTTATACTTAAATAATACCCTGTACCACAGTGTGGAATAGCTTCTAAAGGACTAAAGAGCAAAATCGGACAAAACATATATATGGGAGCTATAGCTAAATCTTAACCGATTTTCTTCAAATTCGGTAGTTTCATTTCAAAAACGATTGGATGTAAAATACAGCTTCTAAAGGACTAAAGGGCCAAATCGGACGAAAGATATATATGGGAGCTATATCTAAATCAAAACCGATTTCAACCAAATTCAATAGGGATCTTTACAGCTGCGAAATACTCTAAACTGCAAAATTGCAGAACGATCGGAGTGAAATTGCGACCTGTAGTGGACGAACAACTTTACATGGACAGACAGACATGGTTAATTCGACTCAGCTAGTGATTCTGAGTCGATCGGTATACTTTAAGGTGGGTCTAGCTGTGTTATTTTCAGGTGGTACAAACATCTGCCGTGAAACAAACTTATAATACCCTGTACCACAGTGTGGTGTAGGGTATAAAAATGGAACGATACACGATTCAACAAAGCATTGAAATTATTAAAATTCACTATCCGGAATTCCATCGAAAAATCATCTTGAGTGATGAGGCCCATTTCCATCTCGGTGGCTACGTCAAAAAGGAAAATTGCCGCATCTAGGGTTCGGAAAACCCAAGAGTTATTGTTGTGAAGCCTCTCCATCCTCAACGTGTGACTGTTTGGTGCGGTTTATGGTCCGGCGGGGTCATTGGACCTTACTTTTTCGAAAATGAGGTTGGATCTACAGTTACGGTGAATGGATTGCGCTATCGAGAGATGATTAATAATTTTTTATGGTCGCAGTTGGATGGAATTGATCTGGACAACGTTTACTTTCAACAAGACGGCGCTACGTGCCACACAAGCAACAAAACCATTGCTCTGTTACGGGAAAAGTTTCCGGACCGTGTTATCTCTCGAAGAGGTGACGACATTTGGCCACAGAGATCTTGTGATTTAACACCTTGCGACTTCTTCCTTTGGGGCCACGTGAAAGATAAAGTCTACGCCAACAGCCCAGAAGACCTCAAAGATAGAATTCGTGAGGCTATCGAGGACATAGGGCAGCCACTTTGCGATTTGGTTATGGAAAATTGTTGGAAAACCCTTTATACGACCACCTGGAAGCGCTAACAGATCCTCACTACAAAAGCGTAGGTTATTTAAAATTTAAAATTTTAAATTTGAACTACCGATTACTTTGACTTGTGACTTCAGCCCTTTGGATTACTTTTTGAGGTGAGCTATTATGGATAAATGTTACGCAAAGCATCCAGAGACAATGAAGCGTTGAAACATGAAATCGAAGTTGCCATTGAAGAGATTCGACCCGAAACAATCGAAAATGTACAGAAAAACTGGGTAGATCGGATGAGGTACTGCCGATCCAGTCGTGTAGTCATATGAATGAAATTGTGTTCCATTATTAAATGACAAAGTTTAACCTCTCCAATAAAACCAGAAATTTGAAATCATTATCAATACCTTTTTATAGCCGATTAAAATTTTAAATGGCCCACCCTATACAAGCCCACAGATATTGATGTATTGGTTTTTGGATTTGCCTAAAGTTTTATTCGGGGGAGTAATTCAAACATCATCTACCTGTACTTACTAGGTTGCATCCGTGCAAGGCGGCCAGAATGTTGAACTCCGTTTCAAAAATTAGTTTTAGTTCATGAAATTCATGAATTACGTTTGTAACGAATTTTGAATTAACTGAATTGAATTGTTATACACACTGAACTGCCCTCTCTCGGTATTACTCATTTTCTTCCATATGGCAAACCCTTTATCCATTCCCTGCCATGGAGGCAAAAGCTTTGAAACAAACGGATTCTCTATATGTTCCAGTGGAATTCTGCTGAATTCCCAAAATCTATATCCCTTTTTTCTTGGCTTGGGTCTCTAAGAGCGGTAACATCTACAAATAAAACCTGTTACATTTCTCTGTACCAATGAATCCCTTTCTTGGCTTTTTATTCTGTTTCATATGCAAACATTACAATTCTGGGAGTGCTCGAATTACTAAAACTTTACAGTCCACTTCCCGCAGACCCCATTTGTATACAAATTATAGTTAATTTCGATAAACAAAAATTCACTTGGATAAAATCGACATAATCGTATACTGCATTAACTGGTCCACTTCGATAAATATTTATTATCGAAATTTAAATAAAATGTTACATACCTATCGAAATTAATTATACCCTACACCACACTGTGGTATTATAAGTTTGTTTCGCGGCAGATGTTTGTAACACCTGAAAATAACACAGCTAGACCCACCTTAAAGTATACCGATCGACTCAGAATCACTAGCTGAGTCGATTTAACCATGTCTGTCCGTCCGTCCGTCCGTCTGTCAATGTAAAGTTGTTCGTCGACTACAGGTCGCAATTTCACTCCGATCATTCTGAAATTTTGCAGTTTAGAGTATTTCGCAGCTGTAAAGATCTCTATTGAATTTGGTTGAAATCGGTTCAGATTTAGATATAGCTCCCATATATATCTTTCGTCCGATTTGACCCTTTAGTCCTAAAGAAGCTGTATTTTACATCCAATCATTTTGAAATTTAGAGTGGTAGAGTGTCTTGATCCATGAACCAACATTGCTGAATTTGAAGAAAATCGGTTAAGATTTAGCTATAGCTCCCATATATATGTTTTATTCCGATTTTGCTCTTTAGTCCTGTAGAAGTGTATTTTACATCCAATCATATTGAAATTTAGAATGGTAGAGTTTCCTGATCCATGAACCAACACTACCGAATTTGAAGAAAATCGGTTAAGATTTAGCTATAGCTCCCATATATATGTTTCGTCCGATTTGCCCCTTTAGTTCTTTAGAAGCTGTATTTTACATCCAATCGTTTTGAAATTTAGAATGGCAGAGTTTCTTGATCCATGAACCAACATTGCCGAATTTGAAGAAAATCGGTTAATATTTAGATATAGCTCCCATAAATATCTTTCGTCCGATTTGACCCTTTAGTCCTATAGATGATGTAGTTTACATCCAATAGTTTTGATATTTAGAATGGTAGAGTTTCTGGATCAATTGACTAACATTGCCGAATTTGAAGAAAATCAGTTAAGATTTAGCTATAGCTCCAATATACAAGGTGGCGCAAAAGTAATCCTCCTATCAGAAAATGCTATAAATTTTGCGATTGTAAGAAACACATGCGAAATACACGTTAATAAACAATGTTACGCTACACTGCTCCAGAACGCGGAATATTGCTGACTATTTATTTGACCAATAATCGGTCGGTGACTTTGGCACAGATTTCCTGGCCGTCCAACGCCTACTGGTGAAACACTGCGACGTTTAGCCGCTCGCCTCGAAGAGCCTGGCACAACACGAGATGCTGCCAGGCGTGGCAGACCCCGGAGTAGCCGTTCTGCAGAGAATATTGCTGCTGTAGCCGAGGATGTCATGGAAGCGCCGTCGACATCGACCAGACGACGTGCCACGCAAATGGGTATCAGTCGACGGTCTCTACAGCGAATTTTGGTACAAGATTTGAAGATGTTTCCGTACAAAGTCCAGACGGTGCATCAGCTGTTAGCTGCTGACCGCCAATCGCGTCTAACATAACATCGAAAGGTTACTTTTGCGCCACCTGTTATATGTTTCATCCGATTTGGCTCTTTAGTCCTGCTGTATTTTACATCTGTATTTTACATCCAATCGTTTTTATATCCTACACCACACTGTGGTACAGGGTATTAGTTGAGTATAAAATGTCCCAAAAGTAAATTTATGTAAACAATTTATACATGAATTACAAAATTTATATTTCAGAGTTATTCAATATTACGCGAGTGGTGTAGGGTATTATATAGTCGGCCCCGCCCGACTTTAGCCTTTCCTTACAGGTTTAAATTTGTTATTTTTTTCTTTAACAATAACCAATTTGTCAATTTTTTGACGCAAAAATCGCATTTGTCACTTCAAAGTGTTGTCAAAAATTTCAAAATTTAAATTTTCTAAAAAAAATTCGAAACGACAGCTTTACCTGGCTATAACGATTATCTAACTAAATAGTTTTTTTAATTTCTGATGAAACGGTATAGAGTTATGAGGAGCCCCGCAATTAAACTTTTTTTCGATACGCTTCCCGATAAATGCTGTCGTTGAATAATTTTTTAATATTTTTTTATGAAAATTTTACACAGTAAACTTTGAAAGCTATACTTTAATGTACCATTGGTTGAAATTTCAACCGTTTCGTCACAACAAAATCATAAAAATGTGCCTTTTTTGCACGAATTAACGTTACCCCCTTTAAAAAAAGGTAAATAATTCGGTCGTTTCTTAATCAGACAATCGATTGCAACAAAACTTGGCATGCTTATAGAAGGGGTATTAGAGAATTTAATTTTTTTTTTTAATATTGCTACATGGCCTCAAAGTTGGACACCTCACACACAAAAAGTTTAAGCGCGTCGATCAGATATACTTAATAAGACAAAATATGTGGGCATTTGCAAAAAAATAAATATGTCGTATTTTGGAGTTATAGGAAAAGTTTTTTAAAAACAGTTTCTTAAAGGAAACTTCTTAGAGAATGTTCTCGAAGAAAGAACGGGTCAAATATGTTCATTGGTATTATTGTCAAGCTTTTCAAGTAAGCCACATTTTATCCATTCGAAAAGCTATAATATTAAAACCTTTGTCGTTTTTATATCGTTTTGTTTGTACGTTTAAGTGCAAAGGGATTTTGGAGTACGGCTTTTTAGAAAATCAAAAAATACAATGTTTGGGGATTTTTATCACCTTACCTTACAGCGAGGATTTTGCTACGAACCAAACAAGATTCTGAAAACGGATTCTGATAGAGGGGGTAAAAAAAGATTATACATGTATCGGCGTTTTGAAAGTTAACGTTTGATGGTCATTTTAGAGGGGGATCAATATGTCCCCCTTTTGCACATTCTTATGATGAATCGGCATAGGCAACTGTGGGATCCTTACATTTTAGGTTTAGGTTGTCTTGAGCAACATTACTTAGAACACTACGAGGAACATTTTTGTTGAACATTTTAACGGTCTAGCTCCTCAATGTAAAGGTTTTTTTGTCCCTTTTGTGGAAAAGGGCAAACATCACATCTAAAACAGGTGTTTAGCGAGTTAACATGTTTCGCAAAACTACACGGGGCAAACTCGCCTTTTTTGATATGTTTGAACCGAAAAAAATATATTTGGAACACAAATTTTTAAATATTATATATTTCTTAGCAAATAAATTTTATTTGAAAATCAATAAAATATATTTGAAACGCATATATTAATATATTACAACAAATTGTATTTGCAAACTAAATTTCTCAAATAAAATATGTGTTTAAATACAATTAAAATTATTATTTAGGATATTTTCCAAATACATTTTATTTAAAAAAGATTTCCAAAACTTTTGCTGACTTTTTCGAATTTCAGTTTTAATTTTTCCTTGGTTTCGAATTGTACCTCCCAGTTATGATACCATATGTAGCATTAACTTCTGTTTTAAATCAATCATTTCAAATTTCTGAGTATTCCAAGCCATCATTAGTTGTCAATCCTCTAAGTACTTTATTATACGATTTCAATTATTATTATTTATTATTTTTACGAACATTAAAAATTTCTAAAAATTTAACTTTGAGTTACTGAAACATTAGACACAATTTATGTATTTTATGAATACTTAAATGCAAATAAATATTTGTTTCAAAATAACAGTCACATTGGGATGTTAACAAATATTTGTTTAGAACAATATCTTCCTAAATACACAACTTTTGTGTGTACCAAATATTATATGTTTAGAGTGTAACCTAAACATATATATGTTTCAAGCCGAATATGTTTGGGACAATATACTACAGAAGCGATTTTTTTTCAGCGTGTATTTGCCATAAAATTCTACTGTAAGTTTTTAAACACCAGAAAACTCAAACTAAATTCCAGAAATAAGTCAAAACTTAAAATCTATTTTTAGGTTTAGAACCAATTCGAAAAATTACGAAATTAACCTAAAAATGGATATTAAGTTTTGACTTATTTCCGGCATTTAACTTGAGTTTTGAGTTTAAGTGGATTCAGAGATAGTAGAATTATATGTCTAATATTTTTGTAGAACATTTTAACCCTCTAGCTCGTCAATCTAGGGTTCTTATTGGTCTCCTTTTGGATTTTAACCCTATAGCTCCTCAATCTTAATGGTCTCCTTTTTGAAGAAGAGTAAAAATCACTCCTAAAACATGTATTTAGCTGGTCCAAATGTTTTACAAAAATATTTGCCACCAAATTCTACTAAAAGTATCTGAATACACCACAGAATACAACACAAAACTCAACTGGAATGCTTGAAGGAAGTCAAAATTTAAAATCCATTTTTAGATTAATTTCGTATTTTTTCGAATTGGTGGTAATCCTAAAAATTGTTTTTAAGTTGTGACTTTCTGGCATTTAGGTTGAGGTTTGAGTTTTGGTCTATTCAGTGACTTATAGTAGAATTATATGTCAAATATTTTTGCAGAACATTTTGACCCGTTAAACAGCTGTTTTAGGGGTGAGTTTTACCCTTTTACACAAAAGCGGCCAAAAATACCCCAGAAGATTGGGTATTAACTCCAATGACTTCTGCAGAACACTTGCTATGCGACTGTCCCGGTACCGATATTCGTACTATCGATAAATTTGTATATCAAACAGGTTGATTTCGATGAGTAGCAGCCCGCGGTAACACTAGGGACCTAATCTGGTCTATGTGAGCTGAATAAACCTAAAACTATAATTATGGCGATAGAAACCCTGGCGGTTGACAGCAGTATACGTAGGTTCATTCATAACCTTCTAATTAACAGGCGCATTTCAGGTAGGTTAGGGTCAACAGACTTTCATAGATTGGTCAGCAGGGCAGCGCCCCAAGGGGGTGTCCTGTCTCCTCTGCTATGGAATCTCTCCATGAACAATATGTTGCTTTCTCTGGAGATGATGTGTGTCAGCGTTGTTGCATAGGCAGATGATGTGGCAATGACTGTTAGAGTGAAGTTTCTGAACATTCGCAGAGACATCCTACAGCAGGCCCTTCATATAACCGCAAGATCGGCTAATGGTCTTGGTGTTAACCCGACCAAGACGGAACTATGTAGTTCTTTTCACCAGGAGTAATAACGTATTGGATTAGTTTGGAGCTATGTAAAGTCACTCGAATACGCCAATAATCCAGAGACAATTTGACATCTGGACATTCGACGGGTTATTGGCGAAACATGGCCGCAAATACTGCGCAAAGAGTATGCATATCTAAAAAACTGTTAAGTATCGAAAGGACCGGCTTCCACCAAAAATTATGGACGTTATTAATGGATTAAGGAACTTCCCTCTACTTATATTCATATTGATCGGGAGCAAAATACCGCGCTTGTGCAACAAATCGGAAATAACATAACTATGGACGCTGTATCTAAATAAATCACAACGATTTTCTTTAAATTTGAAAAATGTTGATGTAAATGTCTGATCACTTTAGTGTTTACCAGGCAGAAATCTTAGCTATTCAAAAGGTAGCGGAATAGCTGAAAATTAATGTGCTGACCAAAGTGGGCATAAATAATTTCTCTGATAGTCAGGCTGCTATCAAGGCCCTGGAAACTACATATTGATGGACTGTTCAATATTCACCTGATATGGAAGCCGGGCCGCAGGCATATACCGGGGAACTGCAAGGCAGAAGAAGCAAATCAAGGAACTACCTTACCCGCTCCAGAGCAACTGGAACATGTGCGATCTGCAAGCTCTTTTTGAGAGATAGTGCACTTATGGCAACAAATTACAGGTGGTGACTCGTCGGGAACTGTGTATATTCCAGGCTGATGTGACCCGGCCTAGGCCCTAAACGCACTAAATCACTGCTGTCGTTGTCGAGAACGGGCGTCTCACTTATCGTGTCTGTCATGACAGGTCACTGTCTTATTGGACGGCACGCAGATATATTGAAGGTCTTGCGCAGTGACTTTTGCAGAAGCTGTGTAGATGAAGAGGAGGAGGAATCAATAAAACATCTTCTGTGTCTGTGCCCCGCTCTCTCTCGAAGGCGGCATCCAACTTGGGCTCTTATTTCTTTGATGAGTTGGCTAACTTGGCTGATGTTGGAATCCGCCAACTTTTGAGCTTTTTAAAGCAATTAAATTGGTAACGCAATGTACTGGATAGTCTGTTTTACAGGCTATCACTCTTGACCTAACCTAACCTATGTGTAAATATATGGATATTATATCTAAATCTGAACCGATTTTGACCAATTTCAGTATGGCTCTTCCCAGGTGTGAAAGAGTCTTGATTGCCAAATCTCAGCAAAATCGGAGTGAAATTTCGACCTGTGTTTAACGAGCAGCTTAGGATGGACTGACGTATAATGTTATCAATAATATGGCATACATATTCATTATTCTTTTAATGACGATATAATATTCGCAATTAAAAAAAATCCCACTAATCTTCTCGTCGAACAAAATCGAACCTACCTCAACGATTAGTTTTAAATATATTACGTTGAACTAGTGCGACTTAATACTTAGTTTTACTGTTTGCTGCTACTGCTGCTGCTGCTGTAGTAATGGTACAAGTTTTCTCGGTATTGTAATTATAAACCAGTAAGGAAAGGCTAAAGTCGGGCGGTGCCGACTATATAATACCCTACACCACTCTCGTAATATTGAATAACTCTGATATATAAATTTTGTAATTCATGTATAAATTGTTTACATAAATTTACTTTTGGGACATTTTATACTTAAATAATACCATGTACCACAGTGTGGTGTAGGGTATAAAAACGATTGGATTTAAAGAGCCAAATCGGATGAAACATATATATGGGAGCTATAGCTAAATCTTTACCGATTTTCTTCAAATTCGGCAATGTTGGTTCATGAATCAAGAAACTTTACCACTCTAAATTTCAAAACGATTGGATGTAAAATATAGCTTCTATAGAACTAAAGGACCAAATCGGACGAAACAAATATTTGGGATCTATAGCTAAATCTTAACCGATTTTATTTAAATTCGGTAGTGTTGGTTCATGGATCAAGAAACTCTACCATTCTAAATTTCAAAACGATTGGATGTAAAATACAGCTTTTATAGGACTAAAGGGCCAAATCGGACGAAACATATATATGGGAGCTATAGCTAAATCTTAACCGATTTTCTTCAAATTCGGCAGTGTTGGTTCATGGATCAAGAAACTCTACCATTCTAAATTTCAAAACGATTGGATGTAAAATACAGCTTCTATAGAACTAAAGGGCCAAATCGGACGAAACATATATATGGGAGCTATAGCTAAATCTTAACCGATTTTCTTCAAATTCGGTGGTGTTGGTTCATGGGTGAAGAAACTCTACCATTCTAAATTTCAAAACGATTGGATGTAAAATACAGCTTTTATAGGACTAAATGGCCAAACCGGACGAAACATATATATGGGAGCTATAGCTAAATCTTAACCGATTTTCTTCAAATTCGGTAGTGTTGGTTCATAGATCACGAAACTCTACCATTCTAAATTTCAAAATGATTGGATGTAAAATACAGCTTCTACAAGACTAAAGAGAAACATATATATGGGAGCTATAGCTAAATCTTAACCGATTTTCTTCAAATTCGGCAATGTTGGTTCATGGATCAACAAACTCTACCATTCTAAATTTCAAAACAATCGGATGTAAAATACAGCTTCTATAGGACTAAAGGGCCAAATCGGACGAAACATATATATGGGAGCTATAGCTAAATCTTAACCGATTTGCTTCAAATTCGGCAATGTTGGTTCATGGATCAAGAAACTCTACCATTCTAAATTTCAAAACGATCGGATGTAAAATACAGCTTCTATAGGACTAAAGGGCCAAATCGGACGAAAGATATATATGGGAGCTATATCTAAATCTGAACCGATTTCAACCAAATTCAATAGCGATCTTAACAGCCGCGAAATACTCTAAACTGCAAAATTTCAGAACGATCGGAGTGAAATTGCGACCTGTAGTCGACGAACAACTTTACATGGACAGACGGACGGACGGACGTTACATCAGCTAGTGATTTTGAGTCGATCGGTATACTTTAAGGTGGGTCTAGCTGTGTTATTTTCAGGTGTTACAAACATCTGCCGTGAAACAAACTTATAATACCCTGTACCACAGTGTGGTGTAGGGTATAAAAAGTGGATGTTTGGATAGGCGCTCGTAAAAAGATCAATTCAATGCCAACCAAATGAGAGATTTGTGGAATGGTTCGTGCCAACATTTGTAGTAGTTTTTCCACTGAAATTCATTAAAATTCACGGAATGTTTTTCTCGACAACACTCACGGTTATTGCGTCTTGCAATATCATCGTGGGATAGTTGAGAATATTTTCCTCCGTCTGTAACTGTTGTTGTATAGGGCGGCGGCCAAGCTTTAGCATAACGTTAGGGATTGTTGAAGTTTGTCCCTTTGGGGGCAGAGCGCTGAGGGCTATGATCACCGTAACCACACTCAAGGTTAATAATGTTGTTGAAGTCGTTATCAAACAAATAACACTATGCAACAGTAATGATGGTTCCAAAAGTTGAGGGGATTTTTTGCTTATTTTGGCAGCAGAACTTGAGAAAAAATATTAAACATTTTTTTTGGGATATTTTTTTGTCATGTTCGTCCGTCTTTCTGATATTATGGTAATAAAAGCATATGCCGCATTATTCTTTCTTGACGTTTGCTATTGAAAGGAGTGCAACTTAATTCATATTTAGACATAGCATCACATTACTATTATCCCTTTTTGAGAGTAGTCCAAAATAAGCGTCTCCGTCTCCCAGAAATGACCAAAATAAACGAATGTACAGAAATTGAAAAAAACTGCATTGTCACTACTGGTCGTGTTGTATAAGGAGCTCTGTCGTTGGCCATTAAAGGTGATCATTCATAATTTTTATATTGTATAAGGCTCTGCCGTACTTAATCGCCGCATCACCATCTTCATCTCCATCATCGACATCATCATCACATCATCATTGCCAGAGAATATGGAAATATTGCTGTTTACCAGCCAAGACCTTGAACTTGCAAATACCGTGTTAAACCGCAGACCCAAAGCAGAAGAAGCAGCAGCGGCAATAATAGCAGCAATTGCAAAAATATAGTTAATTATTTATTGTCATTGTAAAATAAATGAAGATGCTATTTTTGCCGTTTGTCGCGGCTCATGATGAGTACAAACATTCCAAAACAATACTTGTATATATACACCTTCCACGAGTGCCACTTAAATACACAAAAATAGACAATGCAAATCGCTGCACAGTGGTTTTGACAGATCGATTGGCTTTGATACTTTTAAAATAACATTATGCTAGAAATGAACACTTTTTGAAAAATACACGCACTTGACAGAATATGTATGTACGATTCCATTACCAAAGGTTAATATAACCCTATATTTGGTTTGGCGAAATTGCTGCCCATTTTTTTTGTGGGCCTCAAAAGTTTGTGAAATCAGTGAGCCCATCGAAAAAGGTGTCATCAGCTTTTGTCCAACAACTAATTTAGACTTGCTGATACCGCTTAACTACATTTGGAAATAATATAGCTAACAATATGCTGAACACAGTTTGTTAACATTTTATGCGAAAACATTTTTTCCCGCACTTTTTTTGAAAAAGTGAAGGAAAAAATATTTTTTTTCGCTTTTTTCAGTTTTTTCACTAATAATATATGGCAAAATTGTAGCCACGGTAAATCTGAACAACTTTTGTGAACATATCAATACAATCTGAACGTGTCTAGCCACCCAAACTAGCTCGAAAAGACCACATTGTATCTCAACAATTTAAGTATTTTACTATTTTGTAAAAAAAAGCAGTAAGGAAAGGCAGAAATTTGGGCGGGGCCGACTATATAATACCCTACACCTCCCTAACAATGCGATATGGGACATTGCGATAATATTTTAATATATATGTGGCTATATCTAAATCTTAACCGATTATCGCTAAATAAAGCAATATTCGTTCTTAAATAGAGAAACATCTTTCTGCCAATTTTTTTTTATAATCGGAAGTAAAGTACAACTTCTATAGCGCTTTGATACCAAATCAGGAGGAATATACATATATATGGAGGTTATGTCTTAATCTGAACCGATTTTCCCTGCATGCTTATTCATGTAATAAGACACCTTTTTTTGTCGAATTTCGTACTGAATGGATATAAAATTCAGTCTCTACGCCGCTTACATGTCAAATCGGGTGTAACATATGTATGGGGGCTATATCTAAATCTGAACCGATTTTCCCCGAATTTGGCGATATTATTTCATGTAAAAAGAAACCTCTTTCTGTCGAATTTCGTAGAGATCAGACCATAATTTCGACCTGTACTTTGATTACAAGAATACATGCACAGACAGACGGACGGACATAGCTAAATCAACTAAGAAAGTACAAACAAAGTTATAATACCCCGAACCACGGTGTGGTACAAAAAAACCGGTAAAATTTCAGCCAAGACGCTTTTTTTCATGGTATCATTAAAACTTCGACCACTAGGTCGTATGACTAACATTACTGCACGAACAGGCCAAGGACGGCTTTTGACTGGGATTTGATATTTTTTGGTGTTTGTGTTAAGTTTTGGGCTTTGGTGTGTTCTGACACATATCGCTCACTCACGTCAAGAGTGACATAACTCAAAATTGAAAATTGTCAATATGTGTAACTTCAAGTCGGTATAAAAAGTTAGGTGATATTAACTGAGATTAATAAATTGATTATTTTATTAATTGAGCTTTGACCTCGAGCTCAATTAATAAAATAATCAAAGTATTAATAAATAAAAAGGTCGAATAATAAAAACAAAAATTAGATCAAAATTAAATGAGATGTTTAGAAACGCTGTAATAATCCAAAATACGGTTGTTTACATGTAAACTAAATTTTGTTGAGATTAATTTATGCACATTTGCAAAATTCGCATTTCTGTAAGGCAACCTCAAAAATTTTGAATTTTGAGTTATGTCACTCTTGAAGTGAGTGAGCGATATAATAAAATATTATGGCCAACATTTTTGTAGAACATTTCACCACCGCCCTCCCCATTTTAGGGGTGCTTTTTAAAATATGGTGCAATTATTTAAAATAGGCCAAAAAAGACAGTTATGTGGGAGAGCTAGAGGGTTAATTTGTTCCACTAAAATATTGGCCATAATATTTTCTTTAAAGCTGCAAGACATACCATACATCAACAAAAAAAAAATGTTACATTATAGTGACATACTAAAATTTTTGAGGTACAATGTGGTTTTCAGATTGTATTGATATGTTGACAAAAGTTGTTCAGATGGCTACAATTTTGCCAAATATTGCTAGTGAAAAATTACAAGTCCCTGTAAGTTATGCTGAAAGAACTGAAAAAAAAATATTTTTCCTTCACTTTTTCAAAAAAGTGTGGGAACTTTTTTTTAACATAAAATGTTAACAAACTTTTTTCTGGATATTGTTAGCTACATTATTGCCAAATATTGTTAAGCGGTGTCACCAAGTCTGAATTGACTTTTGCAAATATAATGCAAACGAATATACTTTCGATTTCTGATATCAAGACCTACAGGGTCTCCCATATTCGACGGACCCATCTGGCAACGCCATAACGTTTGAAGCGTCAGTCCAAGCAGATTTTTACCATGGAACAATACACGCCACGCGAAATAGTTGAAATTTACATTCAACAGAAGAAGTCAATTGTGAAAACTCAACGTGCTTTTAAAATATTAAAAAATGTGAGAAGTGCGCCTTCTAAGAACACCATTAAGCGTTTATACGAAAAATTTTCGACTGGTGAGGCTCTTTCTAATCCGAAGAGGCCAAATAAAAGTCGACCAAGGCGATCGGCCGAGAATATCGCTGCCGTACGAGCCAGTGTTGAGAGGTCCCCAAGAACGTCCCAAAAACGCCGTTCTCAGCAGTTGGGCATGGCTCGGTCCACTTTACAACGGATTATTCGCGTTGATTTGCATTTGTTCCCGTACAAAATTCAATTGACGCAAAGATTGTTGCCTGCGGACAAGCCTCGTCGATTGGAATGGGCCCAAAAAAAACATGGGTCCGTCGAATATGGGCAACCCTGTACAAACTACAATATAATTCATTGATATATATAAATTTTAAATATTTTAAGGCGTTATTACATTTCAGTCTGCATTTGAAAATTGATTTTTTCATTATACCCTCACTTTATTGTGACGAGGGTATATATCATTGCTACGAACAAAGAGCGTAACACATCGAAGTAGTGACCTAAGACCCCAAGTATATTCGGCGGAAATCCGTTTTGAGCCATTTTAAGTCATTTGAGCAATGTCCCTCCGTCTGTCTGGCTGGATTAACTTCAAATTTGGTATGGGATAATATTTTTTTCTATATCAGGCTAAGTTCGAAGATGGACCATATTGGTCCACTCCTTCTAGTACCTCCCTCACAAAGGTTTAAAATTTAGCGAAATATTGATTCTCTAATAACTTCTATACTATTTATCCGCTATTATTTGTCGCTATCAACTTCGGAAAATGGTTGAAGTGGCCCCGCCGCTCCCACTGTGTGGGTCCCTCCCACACAAAGGGACCATTTGTAACATTAATACCAGTACATAAAAATACTTAAAATTTTGTGCAGTGTAATGCTTTTATGGTGCCTACAATCCAGTGAAAAATGAGCGATATTGCCACGACCCTCGTGGTACCTCTCACACAAAGGTACCATTTTGCACCAAAAGTTAACAGCTTAAAACATTGATACCAGTGTATAAAAATACTTGAAATTTTGTATAGTGAAATGTTTGTATAGTGGCTGTACCTCCCACACAAAATGGCCAAATAATAAAACAATTTAATATCTCATAGCTTTAATATACCAGTGCATATAAACGCTTCTAATTCGGTACAGTGCAATGACCAGTTTTGTTATCTACTCCGTAGTAGACTACCGGGTTGGGTTATCTACTGATTATTTACTCCTTAGTAGGCGGCCAGTTGGGTTATCTACTTAGTAAACGGCCAGTTTGTTCATCTATTCCATAAAATATCAGTTGGATTATCGACTCCTAGTCGACGGGTTATCTATTCCCTAACAGATGACCAGTTGGGTTATCTACTCCTTAGTAAAAGCAAGTTGGTTCACCTATTCTGTAGTACATGACCAGTTGAGTTATTTACACCTTAGTAGACGACCGTTTAGGTTGTTTACTCCTTAGTGGGCCGCCAGTTGGGTTATCTACTTCTTCGTAAACGACCAGGTTCATATATTTTCCGCATTAGCTTACAAGTTGAGTTACTTACTCCTTAGTAGGCGGCCAGTTCATTTATCTACTTCTTAGCTGAGGAGCTGCTCGGTTTTCTACTCCTTAGTAGACGGCCACTTGAATTATCTACTCCTAGACGACCAGTTGGGTTATCTATTCCCTAGTAGATGAAAAATTGTTTTATATACTCCTTAGAAGACAAAAGGATGACTGGTTATGTTATTTACTCCTTAGTAGGCGGCCAGTTGGGATATCTACTTCTTAGATGACAACCAGTTGGACCGTCTAGTCCTAAGCAGATTTATCTCAAACCCCTACTGGTACAGTCCACTGAAAGTGAGATTATACTTCAGTCGTTTTACACGACTGACATTTTCTTAATAATTTTAATAATAATATTTTATCATTGAGACGTCCTTCTCAACCAACTGACTTAATGCAACGATTTGGCATCTGTGACTACATGATAGACAATAGATGCCGCCGAAAAAAGCATGATCGACATGGATTGTCATAGCGAGCGTTATGCCCGAAATGGAACTCCATCATAACCATTCACAAATGATATTCCGAAAAGCTTGAAGCAATATTTAACATTTTATAATTTGTAAAATCGTCTATTGCAAAAAAATATTGTCCAAACCACTGTGCAATGGTGCTTTCGACGACGACAATGATGATGATGGAATGGAGATGAGTACTGAGAAAGACGTTGATTTGAATTGAATGCATGTCCAAGTTCCACAGTGTTGGGTGGGTGTATTACCACTTGATTGTTCGGTTGGTTTGACAAATAATGAATATTTATTTGTTGGAATTTGTTTATTATAAGTACACTCAACGACCCGCCTCCATTCCCCCAGTACCCCCGATGATAGTCAAACAAACAGATATTAAAACAAACTGGTTTCGCTTCGATGGTTATAGCAAAAAATTACCATTTGGCATAGATGTATTTTTTGTAAGTTTTCAATTTGGAAAATTCTATTGTTTGCAGGTGCATTTGCCAAGATCTTCTTGGCGATTATCCGTTGAAGGAGAAAAAAGCAGGAAACTTGTAATTTTAGATCGAATTTTGGTTTTCTCAGAAATTATTGACTTTCCTCTGGATTTTGTTCTCACAATTCTATTGAAATTGTGTTTGAGTGTAATTTGTTATTTTTTTCATCTTTGAAATGAATCGCATCCATTGTGTCGGACGACGGAGTCTATGTGAGGCTCGGGGCTAATGTGAATCATTTAATGAGCACCTCCACCATTGCCAAGGTCAACAATGGACTTGGTAGCTGACTGATGGAGATTGTATTTTATTTTTACAAGGGATGAGAGAGAGGTGCTCGTACATATATAATTAGTAAATCATGGAAGAAAAATATTCTTTGAGCTTGTCATTGATAATCTTAGCTGGCGATTTGTAAGCTAATACAAAAGACAAAGACTAAAGTCATGACTGATTTATGACTTGAGGTAACTAACTATTGGTTATGTACCCAGATTATGAACGCGGATCCATGAATTTGCTGAGAATATCTAGAAACATACGGTGAAGGATAAATCCGGTATTTGTTTGACCATAGGAATCAGTTGTCATTGGTACAATCAAGTGTTGCCAAACCAAAAAGAAAATTAAATTTTAGCTAACAGCTAGAATTTAGTGTTACTAAAAACGGAGACCATATCCAAGAAGGACATTCAATGCTGCCACATATTTATGCAAGATGATCGTGAAATCTTGTGAAAACGAGGATTGGCTGACCAATTAAAGATTCTATTGCTCTCAAGTTAATTGGATTAATTTATACCAAAAATAATCAATGTCAAGGTAAGAGTTACACATTTCATATCAACTTGACCCTATACATATATATTCAAATTTACAATCCTCCATCCTCCAGTTAACGTTATTAAAACCGAAGAGTCATCATCATCTCCAGAATCGAGTTATCTAAAAAAAAAAAAAAAAAACAGTAAAACCTTTCGACTTAATACACAACAGTCATCGGAAATATTGCTTCTTTCTCCTTCCTTTTTTTTTGGAAAGTAAACAAGAGTTAAAAGCTGCGTCAAGAGCGGCCGAAATTCTTGCGAAGACATCGCATTTTTTGTTAATGCACATAAAAACAATTTTACTTAAAAACATTCATTTATATTTGTTCGAAAAAAAGAAGACGTTAAAGACTATTAACCAAATTCAAGGTTAAATTTAAGCTAAGCTTTTAACACATATGTATGTACTTACACACACACACATAGCTACATTCAAAAAACAAAAATTTGGGAACAGGGACAGGTACAAACGTCGACTTGGACGCACTCACACATGGCTAACACCGATGAAAAAGAACCAAAAAGCATTTGCGGCCGATTTGATTCTTTTCTGACTCTGACGCGCCGCCGCTGCACAATGAAGTGCAAATTAAAGCCAACAATAAAACCGAAGGCATTTGTTAACCACAAATATCCATTGAAACGCTATTCACACATTGAGCTTGCGCAGGAAAGCGAATCGGGACAACTAATACAATTTTGAAAATCAAGAAGATGCTTCAAACAAATATACCTCTTAATTATAAATTGTAAATTTGTTTGTACCACCCCATATATGTATTACTCCCGATTTGACATGTAAGCGCTGTAGAAACTGTAATTTATATCCGATCTGTAAGAAATTCGGCAATAATTGTTTCTTAGTTCATTAATGAACAATGCAAAATTTGGAAAAATTCGTTTCAGATTTATATGTTCCTCCGATTTGATATCAAAGTTGTACTTTACTTCTAATCATTACAAAAAAAAATGGCAGAAATAAGTTTCTTAATTTAGGAATG
This sequence comes from Eudasyphora cyanicolor, assembly GCA_963930755.1. Taxonomy (NCBI): domain Eukaryota; kingdom Metazoa; phylum Arthropoda; class Insecta; order Diptera; family Muscidae; genus Eudasyphora; species Eudasyphora cyanicolor. Next base: position 267,611,379 of record OZ005737.1, read on the forward strand.
AATACTGCTTAATTTGGGGATAATCGGTTCAGATTTAGATGTAACCACATTTATATGTTCCTGACTTCTTTGTATTTAAGCGCTAGTAAAACTGTATTTATTTTACGTCAGGCAAAAAATAAGGTTTTTGATTCAAGTTGATGAAAATTTTTTGTATAGTAGACCGGGTCATCAAAAAAAGTTATCAAATGCGTGGCAGAATATTAAAGCTTAACTCGAGACAATTGCAAAAACATTTTTTTAAATTTTTTACGAGCCCGCGGAATCGGCCCAAAATCGATTTTTTATCTATTGACCGTAGAAGAATATTGTACCGACAATCGTTAAATTTGGTGTGCGTTATTATGTTAATAAATTGAGTTCCCCGTCAAATAATGGATGAGATCGGTCCGGTGCATATGTATACATATATTGTACACACAGAATTCAGTTTGGTTGCCTCAACCGAATTATTTGCCAACCGAACTTTGGTAGTTCTGTCTACTATCATGCGATTCCATCAGGACAACTATTATTTTGGTTGTGGTATACTTCTGATTCCATGTTGACACCAATCCTATTTGGTTGTGCCAACTACGAAAATGGTGGCTTAGATTATATGCTGTAGTTGCCACAACGAACTGTTTTAAAAAAATTGGTTGTTCTGACAATTTGTCAGTCATATACTACCGACAATTAATTAATTTTCATTTAATTAATTTTTGTTTTATTTATTGAACAAAAAACAAAACAATTCATAACAAAATTAAAAATCCCACATTACAAATGCATCACTATTATGATATGTGCAAATATTTGACACACATTTTAGTACACGAAAAAAAAACTTTTATGCAAATACCGCTTAACCCTGTGCTTTCTATTTCAGGAATGTTGCTTTTATTATACCCTACACCACACTGTGGTACAGGGTATTATAACTTTGTGCATTTGTTTGTAACACCCAAAAGGAGAAGAAATAGACCCATCGTTTATTATACCGATCGACTTAGAATCACTTTCTGAGTCGATTTAGCTATGTCCGTCTGTCCGTCTGTCTGTCTGTCTGTCCGTCTGTCTGTCTGTCCGTCTGTCTGTCTGTGCATGTATTCTTGTAATAAAAGTACAGGTCGCAATTATGGTCCGATCTCGACGAAACTTTACACATATCTTTTTTTTGGCCCAAGGACGATCCCTATTTGGTTGAAATCGGTTCAGAGTTAGATATAGCCCCCATATATATATTAGCCCCGATTTGACATGTAAGCGCTGTAAAAACTTTATTTTATATCCGATCAGTATGAAATTCGGCAGGAAAAGGTTTCTTATTACATGAATGAACTCTGTTAAATTTGGAAGAAATCGGTTCAGATTTAGATATAGCCCCCATATATACATTACCCCCGATTTGACATATAAGCGCTGTAAACATGTTATTTTATATCCGATCAGTGCGAAATTCGGCAAAGAGAGGTTTCTTATTACATGAAGGAATACTGCTAAATTCGGAGAAAATCGGTTCAGATTTAGATATAGCCCCCATATATACGTTACCCCCGATTTGACTTGTAAGCGCTGTAAAAATGTTATTTTATATCCGATCAGTATGAAATTCGGCAGAAAGAGGTTTCTTATTATATGAATGAACACTGTTAAATTTGGAAGAAATCGGTTCAGATTTAGATATAGCCCCCATATATACGTTACCCCCGATTTGACATGTAGGCGCTGTAGAGACTGTATTTTATATGCGATCAGTACGAAATTCGACAGAAGGAGGTCTTTTTACATGAATGAGTATTCAGGGAAGATCGGTTCAGATTTATATTGATTGTTCCTCCTGATTTGGTATCAAACCGCTATAGAAGTTGTATTTTACTTCCTATCATTAAAATTTTCCAGAAATATGTTTCTCAATTTAGGAACGAATATTGCTTAATTTAGCGATTATCGTTTCAGAATTAGATAATATGTTTCTACCCGTTTACCAATTATTCCAAATTATTAAGGCAATGACCCTTATCGCATTGTTAGGGAGGTGTAGGGTATTATATAGTCGGCCCCGCCCGACTTTCTGCCTTTCCTTACTGGTTTATTAATGTAAAACATTTTGCACAACATATTCTGCATTCCACACATTATTATCCCCACGAGACTATTTTTGATTACCCATACCGTTCTTGAACAAAATGTTGAAGATTTTTTTATGTCGAGTAATTTTATTTTTTGTTTGTCATGTATCAGCAAAAGAACAGCAACCAATATTTCGGTTGTATTTCCCAAAATTCATTTAACTATTCTAAATTTGGGAAATGATTGGGATAACCAATGAACGATTATTTATTAATTTTTTTTTCTGTTGTAGTAACCAATTATTCGTTGCAATAATAATCTTTGGTCTATTGATACAATTCCTGTTGTCAAGAATAAAACATTGGTTGTCACAACCAAAAGTCGATTTTATGGTACAATAATGAAAATTTAAAATTGATAACCACAACTAATCGAGTGTCATTAAAAAAAAAACAATCTTAATTCGATTGATACAACCATCGATTTAGTTGCAAGCATTTTCATTTGATCGTATCCATGTTATTATTGTTGTTTTAACTAATTATATACATATATATACAACTGACATACGGTGTAGGCAATATATGTACGTTTTGTTGCTAGTACTATATTTATACCCTACACCACAATGTGGTACAGGGTATTATAAGTTTGTTTTACGGAAGATGTTTGTAACACCTGAAAATAACACAGCTAGACCCACCTTAAAGTATACCAATCGATTCAGAATCACTAGCTGATTCGATTTAACCATGTCTGTCCGTCCGTCCGTCTGTCCATGTAAGTTGTCCGCAATTTCACTCCGATCGTTCTGAAATTTTGAAGTTTAGAGTATTTCGCAGCTGCAAAACGATCCCTATTGAATTTGGATGAAATCGGTTAAGATTTAGCTATAGCTCCCATATATATATTTCGTCCGATTTTGCTCTTTAGTCCTGTAGAAGCTATTTTTACATCCAATCGTTTTGAAATTTAGAATGGTAGAGTTTCTTGATCCATGAACCAACATTGCCGAATTTGAAGAAAATCGGTTAGGATTTAGCTATAGCTCCCATATGTATCTTTCATCCGATTTGGCTCTTTAGATCCAATCGTTTTTATACCCTACACCACACTGTGGTACAGGGTATTATTTAAGTATAAAATGTCCCAAAAGTAAATTTATGTAAACAATTTATACATGAATTACAAAATTGATATATCAGAGTTATTCGATATTACGAGAGTGGTGTAGGGTATTATATAGTCGGCCCCGCCCGACTTTAGCCTTTCCTTACTGGTTTTATTGTTGCAATCGAATTCCAACCAATTATTATCCTGGGTGTAGGTGAATGACTAGCACAACTACCCATTTCCAAATGTAATTCAGAAAATAACAATTGAAATTCAGAAATTCCATTTGAAATTCAGAACTCGTCACTTGAAATTAAGATTTTCCATTTAATTTTCAGAATTCGTCAATTGAAAATCAAAATTTCCATTTAAAATCCAGAACTCGTCAATTGAAATTCAGATTTTCTATTTGAAATTCAGAACTCGTCAATTGAAATTCAGATTTCCAATATAAAATTTAGAATTCGTCAATTAAAGTTCAGAATTTCCAGTTGAAATTCAGAACTCGACATTTGAAATTCAGAATTTTTCATTTGAAACTCAGAACTCGTCATTTGAAATTCGGAATTCTTCATTTGAAATTCAGAAATTATATTTTCAGAATATTTTGAAATTAAATATGTATGTAGGCTTGAAGTCATATACATACATATTCAGCCAGAAAAAGTATTGCTGGTCGTGGATTGGGATTTGAGTGGTGCAAGTAAAACCAGCTTTATGTGGCCAAACAACTAGGATCAACTGGCCATTCGTAATAAACTTACCAACGCAGGACAGCTTTTCCCATCAATAGTGCAAAAAGTGGAGTGAATTGACAGAATTAGGGACAGTTTTTGACAATGGCTAATATGAAAGCGGATGATTGGAAGCGCCCTTTCTCGTGTCAGTGGACCATAGGCCAAAAAAAAACAACTCTCCTACATCCGAGGAGTTGACTAACCACCTCCGAAACGTCATGGTGTTGGTGTTGGATTTCAAGAACGTTTCTCAAAGACTTTTTCACTTGACTATTCAAAATACCTTGCTTGATTTAAAAAGAACTCTTTGATCCTTAGCTCAACTCCACAGTAGGAAAACCATGAAAATAAAAAATATATTTTCTTGTTTTCAATTAGAAATTCTGAATTTCAATTAATAGTTTCTGAATTTCAAATGAAAAGTTCTGAATTTCAAATGAAAAATTCTGAATTTCAAATGTCGAGTTCTGAATTTCAAGTGTCGAGTTCTGTATTTCAAATGACGAATTCTGAATTACAAATGGATATTCTGATTGATGAATTCTGAATTTCAAATGTAAAGTCTGAATTTCAAATGACGACTTCGGAATTTCAAATTGAATTTCTAAATTTTAATTTACGAGTTCTGAATTTCAAATGTAAAATCTGAATTTCAAATGACGACTTCTGAATTTCAAATGTAAAATCTGAATTTCAAATGACGACTTCTGAATTTCAAATGGAATTTCTTAATATCAATTGACGAATTCTGAATTTAAGTTGATTTTTTCTGAACTACATTTGGAAATGGTGTAGATCGACTTATTATTTTGTATTATTACTTGCTCATATACTCTTTGTAATTAAATTAAAAGAGTGTGGGTTACATTACTATATCGGAGTATTTGAAATTATGTATTACAATGTCGAGTGCGTTTAAAAAGTGACAGAACAGTTATATTAGCTAAAATTTTGGCTGGATGACAGCAAGTTTTCTGAAAATTCTTTAGACGCAACACCAAAAGTAAAATATCATAACAAGACTTTTTGAGTACAAATGATTTTAAAGGGAATATAAATGATTTCATACGGAAACTGGCTGACCCGGTGCGCTTCGCTGTCCTCAAAGTGCGTTTCAGTGAAATAGATCCATATTATATGTTGACACACTTGATATAACGGTGGTGTTTTCGGGTAATCCATATTGCACTTAAATGCAAAAATGTCGTGTAGTGCAATACCCGTCAAATCACCTTGGGAGGCTGCGTTGCTCATTCTCTGTTGGGGCATATAGATGGCTGTGAAACACTGTCATACCAATTAGTGCAATATTTCTATCAGTATTTATTTTTTCTATAACGATGCCGCATGCGCGTAGTCACTCCCTCTAATCCGATATCTCCCAATTTTGTTGAGTTACGTGCTAACTTTCAAGGCACTTCAATACTAAACGCACTTGGTCAAGCGTCAATCTAGATATAATGGTATCCAGTTATTTCGTTTTCAGCAAGTGTGTCGTATGCCCAGATACTTCCACTGATCAGCTCTTTAATCAGATTCCGTAGAGTGCTATCAACAGCATCAAATTTTCAAACTGTCCTGCAATAATATTGGAAATTTTTCAAATTCACATCTCGGAATGTATGGGCGGCGCCAAGCCCTTATCACTTTTTCAAAGATATCGCCGCAATGCTATTTCAAATATTGCGTTCTACATTTTTTATTAATATGGAGGTGTCATGCCAACTGTTTCCATCGTTCCTGTTTGTAGCTCCATCACCCCTACTGGTACCTAGTCCAGACAGCCAAACTTCGAAACCATGGCTGATGTAGTGAACGAAATATTAAATTTTTAAATTTCAGGTTGTGTAGGAGTACCCACTGTTGCCAGTTTTTGGTTCAATCATTGGTTGTGGTTCGAAGGTTACACACCCATTTTTACAGGCTAGCTGCAATAAAGCAGGAAATAATTTATATTCAGATGTCATGTTTCACATTTCAGGTTGTATGGGCGGTGCCATGCCCACTGTTACTATCACGCCAGTTTCTTGCTCCAGGACTCGATCTGGTTTCACACACCAAATTTTGAGAATATTGGTCCAATAGCAATCAAAATATTGCACTTCTGAATTTCTGGTAGTGTAGGTGGTACCACGCCCACTTTCACTGTTTCCCCGTTTTTATACCCTCCACCATAGGATGGGGGGTATATTCATTTTGTCACTCCGTTTGTAACACCTCTAAATATTGATCTGAGACCCCATAAAGTATATATATTCTTAATCGTCGTAAAATTCTAAGACGATCCAGCCATGTCCGTCCTTCCCTCCGTCCCTCCGTCCGTCCGTCTGTGGTAGTCACGCTACAGTCCACAGTAATAGAGCAAGGTTGATCAAATTTGGTACAAATACTTCTTATAGTTGCAGGTTGTTTGGGATTGCAAATGGGCCATATCGGTCTATATTTAGATAAAGCTCCCATATATAGCATCTAACTTGTTGTGATTCCTACTGTTCTCATCTACTATAGTTTTTGTGTTTTCGGTGTTATTTTCTTTAGGTTTGAGTTATTTTGTGAGGTCACATGCTATCCATGGTGGAGGGTATATAAGATTCGGCATGGCCGAACTTAACGCTTTTACTTGTTGTTCCTGTGACGCGTACTGGTACCAAGGTCACACATATTAAATTACGAGAATTTTACTGTAATAGTACTCGAAATATTTCATACTCCTATTTAAATTTTAGGTTGTGTGGGCGGTGCCACGCCCACTAACACTATCACCCCAGTTATCAGCTACATGACGCGTAATGGCACCAAGGTCACACATACCCAATTTCGAGAATTTTGCTCCAATAGTATTCGAAATATTTCATATTTGAATTTTAGGTTGTATGGGCGGTTCCACGCCCACTGTCACTATCACACCGGTTTTTGCTCCATGATGTGTACTGGTACCAAGGCCAGACCTATCGAATTTCGAGTATTTTGAACCAATAGTACCCAAGACATTCTACTTTTAAATGTTACATTGTATGGGCGGTGCCACGCCCCTTTGTCCAATCGAAACCGAATATAGCTACGAACCTTCCACACACCAAAAGATATTCTCATGGAAAAATTCAGCAAAATCTGTTCAGCCGTTTTCGAGTCCATCGCGTACCAACGAACACCATTTCATTTTTATATACAGGGTGGCTGATAAAAGCTGCTACAAAAAAAATTTAATAACTTTTTTTCTATTCCAGACTGATATTTTGATTTAACAAAAATGGATAACTGGGACACTGAAACAAGAATTTGGATCGTCCGCCGCTATTACGCACTGAAGTCCGTAGTTTCGGTTCAAAGAGAGTATAGGGGCACGTTTGGCGGCAATCCTCCGAGCAGATGGACCATAAAAAGACTTGTTAACAATTTTTCCGAGCATGGGACAGTCATCGAAAGACCTTACCATATAAAACCCTTCAGTTCGGACGGAGGAAACAATCGCTGCTGTAGCTGATGCCATACAAAACAATCCAAGAGTTTCGACAAGAACCTTATCTGCTCAAATGGGTATAAGCAAACAGTTATTGCAGTCAATTATGCACAAAGATTTGGTGTTATTCCCATATAAAATTCAAATGGTGAAAATTCAATTCAAATTCAAAATTCAAAGTGAACTCAGCAGACTTCCCGATTCGCTTGGAATTTTGCCAGAAGATGCTTCAAATGGTGGAAGAGGACGGATATTGAACTGTCTTTTCATGTCTGAAGAGGCCAACTCCACATTCCGTTGGCCCCCCAGGTCGCCTGACCTTACTGCACCTGACTTTTTCTTGTGGGGTTATTGCAAACAGGAAGTCTACAAAGCAAAACCAACAAATTTGAATGAACTAAAGCAATCCATTCGAGAAACAATTGCGGCTATTCCCGTCTCAACTCTCCATGCATCAACGAGCAGGGGGGGGGGGGCATTTAAATTCCATTATTTTTAAAACTAATTAAGCTATATTTAATTAAATTTAATGAGCTTTAACATGAATAAAAGAAATCTTAATTCCATACACTGAATTATTTGAGTTTCTTAATGTAGCAATATTCATCAGCCACCCTGTATATAGATTTCTGTGGTTCAGCTCAAAACCACGAAGATAAAGGGTAAGGCGTTTATTATAAATGTTTGCATGCGAAGCAGCATCTAGTTTATCCATAGGTTTTTCAAAGAAGCATTGTTTCGTTAGGACGTTAGCTTTCAAAAATTGTATTTTTTATACCCTACACCACACGTGGTACAGGGTATTATAACTTTGTGCATTTGTTTGTAACACCCAAAAGGAGAAGAAATAGACCCATCGTTTATTATACCGATCGACTTAGAATTACTTTCTGAGTTGATTTAGCTATGTCCGTCTGTCCGTCTGTCTGTCCGTCTGTCTGTCTGTGCATGTATTCTTGTAATCAAAGTACAGGTCGCAATTATGGTCCGATCTCGACGAAACTTTACACATATGTTTTATTTGGCCCAAGGACGATCCCTATTGATATTTGGTTAAAATCGGTTCAGATTTAGATATAGCCCCCATATATATGTTACCCCAGATTTGACATTTAAGCGCTGTAAAAACTTTATTTTATATCCGATCAGTTTCTTATCATTTGAATGAACACTTTTAAATTTGGAAGAAATCGGTTCAGATTTAGATATAGGCCCCATATATACGTTACCCCCGATTTGAAGTGTAAGTGCTGTAAACATTTTATTTTATATCCGATCAGTACGAAATTCGGCAGAAAGAGGTTTCCTATTATTTGAATGAACACTGTTAAATTTGGAAGAAATCGGTTCAGATTTAGATATAGTCCCATATATACGTTACCCCCGATTTGAAGTGTAAGCGCTGTAAAAATGTTATTTTATATCCGATCAGTATGAAATTCGGCAGAAAGAGGTTTCCTATTATTTGAATGAACACTGTTAAATTTGGAAGAAATCGGTTCAGATTTAGATATAGCCCCATATAAACGTTACCCCCGATTTCACATGTAAGCGCTGTAAAAATGTTATTTTATATCCGATCAGTGCGAATTTCGGCAAAAAGAGGTTTCCTTCTACATGAAGAAATACTGCCAAATTCGGAGAAAATCGGTTCAGATTTAGATATAGCCCCATATATATGTTACCCCCGATTCGACATGTAAGCGCTGTAGAGATTGTATTTTATATCCGATCAGTACGAAATTCGAGAGAAAGATGTCTTTTTACATGAATGAGTATTCAGGGAAAATCGGTTCAGATTTATATATAACATCCGTACATATGTTCCTCCTGATTTGGTATCAAAGCGCTATAGAAGTTGTACTTTACTTCCGATCATTAAAATTTTCCAGAAATATGTTTCTCAATTTAGGAACGAATATTGCTTAATTTACCGATTATCGGTTCAGAATTAGATAATATGTTCCTACCCATTTACCAATTATTCCAAATTATTATCGCAATGACCCTTATCGCATTATTAGGGAGGTGTAGGGTATTATATAGTCGGCCCCGCCCGACTTTCTGCCTGTCCTTACTGGTTTTAAATTATAAAAATTATTTTATTATTTGCTTTCGCAAAATAGTATGCCTCAATCTACACAAAATATATTCAGGTTTCGGACAAAAAAATGTTTTTTATGGCATTGTTGTAGCTTATAATGTAATTATTTCACATATTGGTTTGCATATAGTTGATCTAGTTTCCAGCGCAACTTTATCCTGAATCTAGTGTGAATATACAAATTTGACCGATTTGATGTTTATCTCAAAAATTCCACGGAAGATAATTTTGGCCCTTTTTTAAGAAAATGTAAGAGAAAATGATCCGTCTGCGGTCCGTCTTTTATACACGCAAAGAAAAAAATCGTTTCTGTGAAACGAAATATTAGACAACTACAATTCTCGTTTACGACGACTGAAATTCTTTTGGTCAGAACAAAAAATTGCTTACGCGAAATAAGTTTCTGTCACAACAAACTAAATTCAAGTTCCGGCAAACGAGAATTGTAGTTGTCTAATATTTCGTTTCGCAGAAACGAATTTTTTCTTTGCGTGTATGAATAATTTTTTTCCATTAATAAAGAATTTGTAATATCTTGACTTTAATCCTGAAATATCTCCGCATATTACTCTCTTCTAGATTAACTTGTTTTGTTGATTATGATATGATTCGGTGTAGTCGGTTCGAAGATGGCCAACGAACCACAAATATTTAAGGACTGCTCGATTCATCAAATGTATTTCTGCCATTCCCGGTAAGTGAATAAAGTCATTACTTTGCACAATATACAAAACCAATTCCTTGGTTAATATTTATTAAATAACACTACTGCAGTGCCACCTATACTCCACCTATATATGAAAGATGGGCGTTATTGGCACGCCCATTTTGGTACCTCCCACACAAATGGAAAAATTTGCACCAAAAGTTAACAGGTTATAACTTTAGTATCAGTGCATACAAATACTTCAAAATTTTACCGGTACATACTTTAAACTTAATAAATGCTATTTAAACAGATAATAATTTAATTAAAACAAAAAAATTATTTTACGAATATTTTTGGGACTGAAGGTGTGAGGATTCTTAAGTATGTTTACGCTACTGAACGTTCCTACTTGTTATATTAAGCCATCGATAGCATCATTGTCTTTGAGAAGTATCCTGAAGACTCCGACAATTTATTATACCCTACACCACACTGTGGTACAGGGTATTATGACTTTGTGCATTTGTTTGTACCGCCCAAAAAGAGAAGAAATAGAACCATAGTTTATTATACCGTTCGTCATAGAATTAATTTTTGAGTCGATTTAGCCATGTCCGTCTGTCTGTCTGTCTATGTATTCTTGTAATCAAAGTACAGGTCGCAATTATGGTCCGATATCGACGAAACTTTACACATATCTTTTGTTTGGCCCAAGGTTGTGGTTATTTTTGGTCCTATTGAATTTGGTTAGAATCGGTTCAGATTTAGATATAGACCCCATATATAAGTTACCCCCGATTTGACATGTAAGCGCTGTAAAAATGTTATTTTATATCCGATCAGTGGATATAGACCCCATATATATGTAACCCCCGATTTGACGTGTAACCGCTGTAGAAACTGTATTTTATATCCGATCAGCGCGAATTTAGGCAAAAAGAGGTTTCTCATTACATGAAGGAATACTGCCAAATTCGGAGAAAATCGGTTCAGATTTAGATATAGCCCCCATATATATGTTACCCCCGATTTGATATGTAAGCGCTGTAAAAACTGTATTTTATATCCGATCAGTATAAAATTCGGCAGAAAGAGGTTTCCTATTATATGAATGAACACTTTTAAATTTGGAAGAAATCAGTCAAGATTTAGATATAGCCCCCATATATACGTTATCCCCGATTTGACATGTAAACGCTGTAAAAATGTTATTTTATGTCCGATCAGAATTAGATAATATGTTTCTACCCTTATCGCATTGTTAGGGAGGTGTAGGGTATTATATAGTCGGCCCCGCCCGACTTTCTGCCTTTCCTTACTAATATAATATAATATTCGCCATTGATTGTATTACCCTTTTGTAGGTAGTCAATGTGGATTATACTGTATACATCCCAAAATAGGATCACCATGACTTTATTTCCAGATGAAACCACCTTGACCACCTTGAGCCGATTCACTTCGAGATACCGACTGTTTTGACTGCTGTTTGGTTTGGTGTCTGGTGTGTTGGCGCAAAAACTTGTCCATTTAGCGGTTGAACAACGACAAACAATCCTACGAAGTTGTCACACGATGTCGATGCTTTTTCATATTCAAATGTGATATACCGGTACGTTGGTTGACTAGACTGAAACTTTGTTACTTTTTCTTCTAGATGACACTATGGTTCCTAGGTATATTGAAGTTCAGTAGTTAGCAGTCAAAAGGATCAATTCATGATTTTTTATCCTTTATTGTCGGAAATGATTTATATTCGAAATATTCTATATTAGACACATTCTATATTCCAAATATTCTACTATCCAGAAATTAAATTAAATTAACACAAGTAAAGAACAATTCAGTCGATTAAATCGACTAAGGTATAATAAATACCCTTACTGTGTCAGTGACACTTTTCATGCAAAGTATCCAAATAATTCTATAGCGTTTAGGTGCTAAACTGGAGGTAAATATATATGGGTATTCGGGCTATACTTATATATAAATCTGAACCAATTAAAGAAATTAACACCTTATCTACAGACCTGCTAGGATCCGGACGGGCAAACGTATGTAGGGTCAGGTATTACACACTTGGGTCATTTGGAATGTTACCTAAAGATATGTAAAAAATCTTATTGGAGTTAATGTCCACTTTTTTGAAAATTTAATACTTTCAAATATTAAGAGAAGGTCACGCTGACCAGCCGACAGATTGACTGGCTGCTAAGTCACAAATACAGTGAGGGTGTGGTTTGATATATTCCGTGGCACTCTAAACCCACTGACGACAGAGGGATTCTTCTCTTTCCTTAGGATGAACATTATGACTCAGTTAAGACTCTACCCAAAACTGGGCAGCGCATCATTGCAATTGAAGAACATAAGATGGTCTAAGGACTTTTTAAAATATTGATGGTAGAAAAAAAGGCCGAGAGAACCATATAATCAGGCATTGGTTGGGCAATCTGCATTTATGACTTGTTCATTGGTTCATTGTACCCCTTTTGGTTTTGTGGAATGTGAGCGCTCCAATAATGAACTGATGCTCCAGCTACCTACCAAACAAAGTTATTTGCTTTGCATTCATACTTACGACCGTAAATGTGAATATTGATGGCAATTTGAAATTATCTCGACCAATAAAATCCCATAAAACCTGATGTTCAAGACAAACCACACCATATTTGACAAATAAATTAAATTATTGGCAATACAATGAAGTCAATTCAAGGTAACAATGAGAACATTGACTTTAAAAGAAACGTCATTTGGTGGGAAAAATTGTAGAATGTGGTAGACATTTTAAATAACAGGCAAATTATGGGAAAAAATTAAAAAATAGCGATATTTTTGACAGAAATGCGGTTTGTTGTGAAATAGTCTCCATTTGTAATATTCCAAAATATTAAATATATATATACAAGGTATAAATTCCTATTTAAACTTTCACTGAATGTCAGTTCTTTTTGGTTTTTTAGATAATCCAAAAAGTACATCTTTATAGTCAATTAAGAAGTATAAATTGAACACAGAACCGATAAACGATCTTTGAGTTATCTATTCCAAAACATCCCATGTTTTCCTATACAATCAAGTCGAACCGGTTGGTTATTATTGTCTTTGTGTGATATCATTAATCAATTGTTTGTTAACTAAATGGTATACCAATATTAATAATAAATATTAATAGGTATTGAGAAAAAAATACCAAAACCACATCGCATTAAAAGTTCGTTGGTCTAAACAATCGCATATACCAGTTTTATTATATTCGACGCTCATTATTTTTAACCCTAGCTATGTACAATATACGAGTATATGGGGGATTTCATGTCAAGTGAGTGCATTTTTAAAACCGATGTCATGTCTCATCGGGATGAAACTTACATCAAGTTTAGTCCTACTGGTTGGAGAGTGTAGAACTTTGTTTTTTGGTCAAACGTTCTTTTTTCCCATTTGCCCAAAGTGTTTTCGACAGCTTTTTCTTCAACCTTTTTAAAAAAAATCAACAAAAATATTTTTGTGGATTTTTAGTTCCGAAATTAAAATCTTTGTCCTAAAACTAAACATTTTCTCTAAGATTTTTGTGGTCTATTACTGGAATGGGACTTGTACGGGGGCGTCCCAAGATTAGCCGAACTGACATCTAGATGGCGGTAGTAGTTTGAAAAAAAGTACTTTCGTGAAAAGTGGCATCCTTCTTTAACACATGTTTTAAGTTTCAAGGCTCTCAGTGAATTTGTAAATATGCCAAAGAAAAATGGTCACCGATTTGTAATAAAGCGTCATCCATTTCGAGGTTCCCTACATTTTTAGAGAAAAAACACAGAAAATTCAAATTGAATGGGGAATGTTTATTATCATTTGAAAGAAAGAACATTCTTTGGCATTTATTTTTTGAAGATTATGTCTATCAAATGTTGGCCGCGGCTACGTCTCAGATGGTCCATGCGTTGAGTCCAATTGGTAATTGGCGAATGACACGCTTGATGTTTTGCTCCAAGGCCTGAATCGAAGCGGGTTTGTCCGCATAAACTTTATACTTTACATATCCCCACAGGAAAAAGTCTAACGGTGTGATATCACACGATCTAGGTGGCCAATCGACCGGCCCAAAACGTGAAATTACCCATTGAGCCAGAAATGGGCCTCATCGCTGAACAAAATTTGGCTCGAAAACGTCGGATCTTCTTGGAACTTTTCAAGAGCCCATAGAGCGAAGCGATGTCGCTTGGGAAGGTCGGGCGGCTTCAGTTCTTGCACAAGCTGTATTGTGTATGCTTTCAATTTAAGATCTCGACGTAAAATGCATCAAGTCGTTCCAACCGTCAGTCCGAGTTGCTGTGAACGGCGCCGAATCGACTCTTATTATGTTGACCATAAGGTGAGCGAAGTGCACGAAACACATTCCTCACAGAACGCGAATTTTCGTAATAAAGTTGAACGATTTGTAAACGTTGTTCAGGCGTCAGTCTTTCCATGATGAAATGCCAAACAATACTTAACAAAAATAACATGACAGCATGACACGACTCACACGTGATCTGTCAAAAAAAAGGCTATTGAAAAAAGTATATCTACTTGGATCACCCGTTACAATACTTCCATTTGAAAGGTCTCAGTCCAACCAATATTAAAACCGAGCTAGATTCTACATTGGGAGAGTCTGCTTCTTCGTTTACAACTATAAAATATTGGGGGGCAGAGTTTTAACAGGGCCGTACGAGCTGCCAAGACGAACACCGCAGTGGTCGATCAATTGAGGTGTTGACGCCAAAAATGTTTTTTTTATTCACAGATATGCTTTATACAATATATCTTCAGAGCCCCAACGCCTAATAGGCTTTATAGAGCCAAAACTGGCAACATTAACAAAATATCTCAATCTATAATATAATAGACAATATCTCAAATAAAAAAAATAAAATAATTATGAATGTTTCGAAATTGGAAATTATTCTAAATTTTATGTTAGAAGTGTTTCTTAATTCTCTAAATGGTGTTGTTTTAACATTTTTTTAAAAGTAGATATAACCGATATACTCGTATTCTTCAAATCATCAGCCAAATGATTATATTCACTTGGTCGAGCAAAACCAATACGTTGCTTAGTTAAATCAAGTGGGCATCTTGAAACTACCAAATTAGTTGGTTGTCTGGTATTTCTACCAGTTTTCATTCGATTTTTTCCAAATTTTACAGTTGTTGCACCTCTTGTTGATTTGAACATGCACATTAGGATTTGATGTTTGTATAAACCTCTGAGTGTTAACACATTTTTAGTTTTATATTTATTTATACAAATTTAGTGTATGATATCTGATTGGTAGGTTATGTACTATTTTTAGAGCCTTATTTTGAGCAGATTGTAAGGATTTTAATGGAGTACTCATTTTACATCCATATATTATCGGAAGATACGTTAAATAAGAGTGTACAAGGGTTTGATAAATCAGTTCTTTCGTTTCAGTGTTTAACTTGTTCTTGAATTTGTATAAGATTCCTGTAGCTGAAGATATTTTTGCTTTTACATCTTCTATATGAGAATCCCACAACAGATTATGACTAAAAGTAACTCCCAAGTATTTTACTATTCTTGATTCAGCAACAAGAGCACCATATATGCGAATAAACATATTTCCGTCACTACGATCAACATGGGGCTTGAATCTTATGAATTTCGTTTTACCAGAATTGAAAACCAATTTATTAAAACGGGCGAATTCAGCTAGAATAGCAGCATCATACTCATACTTATAAAACAAAAAAAATACCATCCGGAAACATGTAAAGCTTTCCATAAAAATTTATATTTTTAAGATCATCAATGTAGATTTTGAACAATATTGGGTCCTTATTGGACTCCCGTGAGGAACGCCATGTTAAACAGGCAACATACTACTTCTGGAATCCCCAACTTTCAACATACTGATACCTTTTACTAAGATAATCCTTAAATAGTGCCAAAGTATCATTAGACAACCCTATATTTTTAAGCTTCCTCACTAAAATGTCATGTTGAACCAAATCAAATGCATTTGAAAAGTCAAAGAATACAGCTGCAACTCCTTTAGACCCATCATCAATTTCACTACAAATATACTCTACTACATTTATAACTGCTCTTCAGTGCCAGATCCCTTTCTGAAACCATATTGTCTCTCAAACAAAATGTCATTAACAAAAAGATACATAGAAAACTGATCAAATATAAGTTTTTCCAAAACTTTGTCTATAAGTGATATTACGGATATGGGCCTAAAGTCAACAATATTAACTCTTAAATCATCCAGAATATGCTCAACTCAGCTCGATTAATATGGAAATTTGTGGACTCAGGAATTAGGGTTCTAAAACATATTGACGTCATCATTATAATAGTGATGAATATTATCATTGAGCTCAATTACAGAATCAAAAAAATATCTATTAAAAGCATCATTTAAGATAGATGCGCCATCAACTGTAAACATTTCCTTATTCAATTTGCTGGTACGACCTAGTTGCTTATTTAAAAATTGCCATGTTTTGTTTACATTTCCTTTTACGAACTCAAGGTTCGTGAAAGGAAGGTTTATTGCAAATTTTAATTATTTTGCCTTTCCGCCACAGTTGCTGTTTAACATTGTTGTTATCTTTACTATTACGCCTCTGTTTTCAACATTTTTTCTTAAAATTTATTAGAGAAAGTAAGCTATCGTTCATCCAAGGAGTAAGTTTGGAACGAAAATCAACAGATCTTGAAGTAATCCTCGTAATCCGCGGAAGTAAAGACATGAATAAGATCTCCACACAGTTCAGATGAGTCCGAAGCATTATGCAGAGCGGGGAGTGCAACATCCAAAATTTCCGAAAATTTCTCAAAATCTAAAATTTTTTTCTGTTTCAAGATTCGGTCTCTTGATAGAAAATCTAAAAGAACACAGCAACATGATATGAACAAGAATACTTCGGGTAGATTACTAAAAACACAGTCAATTGAGGTTTTACGTTGCGGTCTAGTAATGAGCATATGGCAAGAAAGCATATTGAATTCGTTAAATTCATTGTTCAAACATTGATAATTCCGATTATTAAGAAACAAATCTTCATTCACGTCTCCTACAATCAAGGTAGGATAAACACCGAAGTTATGAAGAAAATTTTCCATTTTTGTCAAAAACTAGTTTAACTTTCAACGCTGCGATCTATAAACGGACATAACAATCAATTTAGAGATTTTCACCTTAACATCCGGCAACTCAATTGCAACAACATTCAAACTATCTTCGCTCTTCCTTAAAATAATTTTAAATTTGATGTTAGATTTAACATATATGTATTGTAGTACCTCCATAAACAATGAATCGCATCATATCCAGCAATCGAATACAAATTCAAATATTGGCCGCTGAACCAAGTTTCTTGTACGGCTATGATATCATGTAACTTAGAGAATTTTTTGATTTCATTTCAAAGTCCTATACATTGCATATTGAGAAAGCTTTGCGCAAGATGGGTGCAGCGTTTGTTCAAAATCAAGACAATGCACCAGTTCACACATCCACTATTGCGATGGCCAAAATCAATTAATTAATTTTCGAATTGCTTTAGCACGCACTTTATTCGCCAGATTTAGCCCCCTTGCATTATTTGTTGTGTCTCGGCGGAAAAAGGTTTGCAAGTAATGAAGAGGTAGAGGTAGATGAATATTTTGATGAGTAAGACAGTTTTTACTACATACAGGGTATCGAAGCTTTGGAAAATTGCTGGAAAAGGTGTATCGAGCTGGAAGGAGATTGTGTTGAGAAATAAAGAAAATGTTCCACAAATTTGTTGTGTTTCTTTGTTAGGTCGGCTAAGGTAGGGACCGCCATCGCAATATATCAATATAAAGATAACATCTAAAAAAGTAATTTGTTATATGAATGGGGGGTCGTTTGACCAAAATTTCAAAATTCAACATCCTCCAACTCGGACATTCCTTAACAGATCTCGATGAAATGTTGTGCCATTACTACTATTCTATTCTACTAGACTAAACTTGATGCAAGTTTCAGCCCGGTCAGAAGACATCGCTTTTACAAATGCACTCACTTGACATGAAATCCCCCATATGTACACATCTATCTATCATAACTAATTAAATTTAACGCCCAAAATTTCGTTTATTAGCGCCATTAAAATATGTTTCGGTGTTTTTTATTACTTTAAAAATACATATGTCTGAACACACAATGAGTGTGTCGTTCGTCGTCTAGCTACTGCAAAATTAAGTTCCTATGTTGACAACTTAATTGACGTCTTGAACGATATTAATGAGCGTGAAACATTAATTGATATTTATTTATCAGCTGATCGAAATCGAACTTAGAGGATCATCTATCTACTAATTAAATGGTTAATTTGGTTTTGGTTTCAAGTATAATTGGGTAATTTTGTATTTAGTATTAGTATTATATATTTCCGTTAAATTTAATGGGTTTTGATATTTTAATCTACAATGTTTATACTCTTCATTAACAAATAAAAACATTTCAGCCGAAAAAACCGGCTGAAGTATGTAGGTTAGATTAAGGTTAAGAGTGGTAGCCTGTATGACAGGTTTACTTAGGTTATTAAGAACATTTTGCCCCCACAGGGATGTAAGTTTATCCCTGACTTGATAGCACCTGACTACTTGCCAGAGAAAATATTGATACCGACTTTGGTGAGAACAATAGTTTTCAGCCATTCCGTTACCGTTCCTCAGTAAATACTTCAAATCCCAATTGAAGAAGTTAAGTTAAGGAATCTCATATGTTCTGGGATACGAAATAAGAAATGCTCATTTGTATTTATACTTTATAGAAAATATTTTTTGTATTTTTGCAATTGTTCACAAATAAAATTCAGTGAGTTGGTGGCGTACTAGATTATGAGTTTGAGGGGTCATGGGTCCGATTCCACCAGAGGCTCTGGTCTGTCGCTGCAAACATCTAGCCACATGGTCTTGGTAAATCGGCCTTTCCCTGGACCGTAAAATTCGAATATATATTTAATTTGTATTGTTATTCATATAAATAAAAATTTAATACATTTAAATTATTTTTTTTTGAAATGTGTACGACTTGACACCAGAAATCGAGCCTTATTCTAACATTATTATATTTTTAAAGGCATGTACCGCAAATCCCAAAATAAAGTCGAAAATCCCCAACATTTCTTATAATAAAATCCGAGGTCAAAATTTCTTTTGTAGTTTGCCGTATAATACATCACTACATATAAAATTGGTAAAGGTTTTTATATTCTAGCTTTGTAGATGCCGAAAATATGACCAAATTTTGAAATTTTCGTAAAATATGTTGAAATTTGGAGAAGCCTGACAATGCTTTGGATTTTTTTCTGTGGGGGGCCTTTAAATAAAAATGTTACGCAAAGCATTCAGAGACAATTGAAACATGAATTCGAAGTTGCCATTGGAGAAATTCGACCCGGAACAATCGAAAATGTACTGAGCAGTCATATGAATGATATTGTGTTACATTAGACTGTGCAACAGTGAAAAAATACACGGACTTGACAGTATAGGTTCGATTCTACTACCAAAGGGTAGTATAATCATATACTCAGTTTGGCGAAATTTGTGACCAATTTTTTTATGGGTCTTCAAAAAGTTGTCATCGGCTTTTGTCCAACCACTAGTTCAGACTTGGTGAAACCGCTTAACTATTTTTGGCAATAATATAGGTAAGAATATGCTAAACAAAGTTTCTTAAAATTTTTTTGCGAAAAATATTTTGTTTTCCGTACTTTTCTTTAAGAATGAAGGAAAAAAATATTTTTTTTCACATTTTTCAGCATAACGTTCTGGAACTCGTATTTTTTCACTAACAATGTTTGGCAAAATTGTAGCTCTGAATGTGTCTAGGCACCCTAAATAGCTCAAAAAACCACATTGTACCTCAAAAATTTTAGTTTTTCACTATTGTTTAACAAAAATAATATTTTTTGGTATAGGGTGTGTTCAGCAACATTATAGAAAATATTAAGGCCAATATTTTTGTGGAACTGCAACTTTTGACCCTATTTTAAAAAATCGTAAAAAACACCCCTTAAATGGAGAGAGAGAAATGTTCTACAACAAGTAAGAAAGTTTCAGTCGGGTAAACCGACTAAGGTATACCCTCACTTTGTGAGTAATGTAATATTGAATATTACTCGAATTATTCTGTCAATTTGTGTGGGAGGTACCAGAAGGGGTTTATCAAATACACCTTTTTTCGCTGAACATTAGATACTTTAAATTCATTGCACTGTGCCGACTTATAAGCATTTATGTGCACTGGTATAAACGTTATGAGACATTAAATTGTGGTATGATTTGGGCATTTTGTGTGGGAGGTACAAAGAGGGGCGTGGCAATAACGCCCATTTTGCACAGGGCTATGGACACTATAAAAACATTACACTGTACAAAATTTCAAGTATTTTTATACACTGGTTTTAATGTTATAAGCTGTTAACTTTTGGTGCAAAAAGGTACCTTTGTGTGGGAGGTACCAAAAGGGGCGTGACAACAACGCCCATTTTTCCCTGGACTGTACGCAATATAAAAGCATAATACTGTACAAAATTTCAAGTATTTTTATACACTGTTATTAATGTTATAAGCTGTTAACTTTTGGTGCAAAATAGTGCATTTGTGTGGGAGGTACCAAAAGGGACGTGGCGACTTTGCCCATTTTTCTCGAGTTGATAACGACTAATAAGATAATACTATGTGTGGAATTTCAAAAGATTCGAATAAGTAGTATAGCAGTTATTAAAGAATCAATATTTCACAACATTTTAACCCTTTGTGGGGGAGGTACTAGAAGGAGTGGACCAATATGGCCCATCTTCGAACTTAGCCGGAGATAGAAAAAAATATTACCACATACCAAATTTGAGGTCAATCGGTTACTCCTTTCGAGAGTTATCGTGCGCACCAGCCAGCAGACACACAGACAGACAGACAGACAGACAGACAGACAGACAGACGGACGGACATTGCTCATTCGACTTAAAATGACCCAAAACGGATTTCCTCCGAACATACTTGGGGTCTTAGGTCACTCCTTCGACGTGTTACACTTTTTTCCGTAGCAAATGATATATACCCTCGTCACACTAAAGTGAGGGTATAAAAATGTTGGCCATACAATTTTACTATATGTGCCAGAACACAAAAAACCCAAAACGTAACACAAAAACCAAAAAACCTCCACTTTTTTTTAAAAAAAAGTACGGAAAAAAAATATTTTTCGCATTATGCTAGGAAATTTTGGTCAGCATATTCTTAGCTACATTATTGCCAAATATAGTTAAGCGGTATCACCAAGTCTGAATAAGTTGTTGGACAAAAACTGATGACACCTTTTTCGAGGGGCCCGCTGATTTTCAGAAACTTTGGAGGCCATAAAAAATTGGTCACCAATTTCGCCAAACCGAGTATAGAGTTATACTAACTATACTAAATTTGAAAAAATTATCAGTACTTTTTTGTAGCTGATTCTAATTTAAAATTTTAAATGGTCTACCCTTTAGTTCATTTTTATAATTTTCTGTGTATCTCCAAAATACTGAACATACCCTTTCGCAATAAAATAATAAAATTACCTATTTTTTGAAAATATAAAATGATATGGCCGTAACTTTTCTCTCAGTGGTCACATCTGACTGATTGTTGTCAATTTAGAAAAGTAGGTGTGAGAAAAATCGTTTTATGTTCTGCACTAATCTATATAACTATATAAAATTGGATGTGTGTATGTGTGTGTGTATGTTACGTATGGACTCCAAAACGGCTGAATCGATTTTGATGACATTTTCAGGAATCTTCAGATAACCCTAACGGGTGACATATGCTATATAAATTCTTGATTGAGGGGGCGTGACCTCGCCCATATAAGCCAATTTGGAGATATCGTTGTTTTAGTGTTTCCTACTGTCCGTACCTACGAATAGATTAACGAGATTCCTACTGTCTACATTTGGAACGTGAACCCAAAAGGCCCACCCGTCCAGGGATTTCGGAAATCTGAAATCAGTGGCAACGAAGTGGCCCAGCTAGTATTAATTAAAATATTAAGCAAAAAAAAAATAATTTTTAAATGCAGACAAAAATGTTATAACGTCTTAAAATATTTAAATATTAATATTTTTAATGAAATAATTTCTAGTTTGTAGATCTTGACATCATTGAAGGTAATTCGCTAATCATTATATTTGCAAAAGCAATCCCACAATTCCAAAAAAATTCCAAGAATCCCCAAAAATGGGATTTTTTTCTATATCTACTAATTCATATATATATATATTAAACGCCATGCTCCAAATTCCTTTTGCAGTTCAAGTTGCAAAACCTTACCACGTATAAAAACTGAAAATATTTTAATATTATAGCTATTCGATTGGAGAAAATGTGTCATACTTTTGAAATTTGTGTACTAGTGAATATTTTTGACCAGTTCTTTCTTCGCGAACATTCTCTAGGAAGTTTCCATTCAGATGATTTTAAAAATGTGTTATATTTTGTATTAAATAACTTATTCTATACTCCAAAATACGGCACCTACTTTTTTTCAAAAAAAAAAAAAAAAAATACAAAAAATAATGTTTTTTTTATTATTAATTAGCTTCAATGGCTATAACTTTTGTCTTATTAGGTATATCAGATCGAGCAAATTTTGTCACCTGTTCAGAAAATAAATGTGAAAGAAATCGGTGCATCGCAACAGATATCAGAAAATACTAGGACATTGTCGGAAAAAAATTTAAAAAAATCAATTTTTACTGCAGATATCTCGGTAGCTTTACGAGAAAACTCTTAGGTGTAAAAAGTATTTTGAAGTCATCGGTTATTAGAAAGAACCAGACTAAAAAAACCGACGTTACACTCGTTTAAACATTTTGTTCACTTGTGACGGCCAACTTTGAGGCACTATAGCAGTGGCTCTTCCACCGTTTCTTTCATATCCTATAGTTCTGTCTATTTAGTTGCTTTAACCTGTAATATTTATTTTGTAGTACATTACCTCCACAGGAAATTACAAAATAAAAGAACTAATTTAGGTTTCTTGTATTCTCTCTTAAGAACATATGGATCATATCCTATGCGATCATTGAACTATTTCGCAAGTGAACAAAAATAACACTGATTCACCCTTGTTAATAGCCATCGTCGGTCATCTTCGCAAACGGCCAAAAAGGAAAATCAATCTTGTCGCACAGCTGCAATATCGTTTCCGCAGATATATAAGTACTCTCATATGAGCAGTCATACGAGAATAAATAGCGACACCTCGACGATCAAAGTTCAGTCACCCTTCAACCTGGAATTTGTCTTTATGTCACTGAGATGTCCTCTTAAGTGTCAAAGGAAGCAATAACAACTGCAACTGCAACCACAAAACACACGACAACCGAACAGAAGACAAGAGAAAGAAACGGGAATGAAAGCTCAACCTTCGTAGGTGACAAATGGAAAACAACAACGACATCTGCCGAGGCAGTAATCGCCGCCAAAGAAGAGCGGCAGAGTGACAGAGCAGCAGCATAAAGACAATCGAGCAATAAGCAAATCCAACGCACAAACGAAGCTTCCGTCAAAATATCACTACATGACAGGCCATAAATTAAGACACTTTGGGATTTTGTAGGCGTTTCCCCCGTTCTGGGTGTTTGACTGTTGGCGAAAATAAAGAAAAATCCCTCGCATAGTAAATCAAAAGTGGAAATAGACAGACGTAGAGACAGCCAGACGAACGAAAAGCGAAAAGCTATGAACATTGTGCGTTGTCGAAGACGTTGTCACCGTCAATAAAATGAAAAACGGTTGTTGTTTATGCTTTCTTCTGCTGGCCATAAGGGAGAAGGAGATTTTCCCCAAACAACGCCTCAGAACAAGATATATTTACATATAGAGAGGGAGAAAGGGGAAGAGAGAGCGACAGGGGGAGCCTGAGAACTCACAGTGGTTCTAAGCCTTGATTATGATAAAATTACTCTATGTAACAAGATAAATATCAAACAGAGATATTCCACCACAGATGGTGAGAGTCAAGCAAATACAACTCATAAACAAGAAATACAGAGAGGGAGAGAGAGAGGGCAACCAGAGTACTTACAATGTTAAGAATAAGTACTTATGTAGTTCTAAGCCCTGTCGCATAACTAAATTACCGTATATTATATGATAAATATCAAGCTGAGAAAATCCACAATGGATGGTGGGAATCAAGCAAATGCAACTCATAAATATTCACCCTAGTAATTCAGTATTTACTTTTCCGGTCATTAGTAATCGTCAGGTAAGTAGTTATTTTGCAATATTTGGTATGTGCGTGTGGAAGTACTTTCATTCAATATTTCTTTCTGCCTATAAAAGTAATTTGAAGTATGGCTGTTACTACTGTTGAATTTTTCTGAGTTCTCTCAGATAATAACAATGACAAATGTAAAAGGCTTACTAACCACAAATTGTCAGATCTGTACACCAAGTGTTAAGACACACGGTTCATCCGTTTTGTGTGATTCTGAAATCAAATAACAAGAGGTAAAAGTAAATATTAATAGGATATCATATAAAATCCATCGTATTAAAGCACATACATATAAGGGCAAAAGTCAATTTTTTGAATTTTCGAGTAAAGTTTTTTCGAAAAAAATTTTGCGAGCACATCACCCGCATATATGTGGATTATTTGTAACGCGCCCTGATTTTAGGATGTAAAAAACCTTCTGGGGCAATACATTCATATTAATATATGTAAAACTATCGATGTGCCACGCGAAATACACGATCAAAAAAAAAAAATTTACGCAAGTTTTACTAAGATAAATAAAAAAAAATGTTCCAGTCGACCTACGACCTTGACACTCATGATCAATATTTTAGCGCTCGTTAAGAGCGATTGTGGCTACGTGCCACACAGCAAATTAAACAATTAAATTGTTGCGAGAACAGTTTGGATATTCGATTATTTCAAGAAATTGTGGTATTGAATGGCCTCCGAGATGTTGTGATCTAACACCATTAGACTTTTTTCCCATCCACATAACTTATTAGGTATTTTATTTAGAAAAATTCTCCCAAAGTATTTTCGATAGCTTTTCTTCAATCTTTCTATATTTGTGAAATTAAAACTTGAAATTTTTGAAAAAACCTATACTTTAATTTTTATTTTTTTGCTCAAAAGAAAGCTAAGGTAATTTCTTTTAAAAGCTTTGTGGTCTATTAGTGGGATGGGACCTACTTATCTATCAAAATAAACATAAACCTCTAAAAAATTTAGGTTCAACCATATATTTTTAGCATTTATCGTGATTGGCTCTCTCTGGAAAGCTTTAAAAATGCAAATTTTAGCAGCCTTCATCTTCTTCTAATACAACAGAGATTTTACACATATCTTACAAGATATTGCAAAAAATCAAATTTTTTAAGAAAATTTTAATAATTTGTTAATTAAAACTTCTTAAATTCACAATTATTATATGTTTACCATTTTATTATAAAGTCTGGTCGGTCATGAATAAAATGAGACCATTCTGAAGAAAATCGGTGTATGATTTCAAAATTGTACACTGAAAAAAATGATTACTTTTTTTTAAATGCAATGGCAATGATTTCGAGCCAAAGGCACACAATCTTTAAATCAACTGCAGGTCATACTTAAAATTAAGACAGTTTATTAAATATTAAGTCAATATTCTTAATATTAAGTAAATTATTTTAAATTTAAGTAGGAAACATACTCATTTTGAAAACTACTTGTCTTTGACTCGAACTCATTGCCGTTGTCTTTAACTTTTGTTTTAGTCTAGCAGCGGAAATTTTATAGTAAACCAATAACACTATGCAGCAAAATTTTTGTCCAAGGGACTTTTGACTGTTATCCACAGTTTCCGGTGCAATTAGGTGTGACAAACACGAAAAAAACATTAAAAAAAATTTTATGGTATAATTTTTTTTATTTTTTTTTAAATTCCAGCTTTCATGGAAAGTTCATTCATTCATTCAAAGACATTGCACTTGCATTTTATTTTATGAGGATTGATGTCAGACATTATAAAATTATAGAGAGGACGAGGTTTTATGGCCGTTCGTAACCCTCCATAAAACATGATATGCAATGCTTTTGCATATTAAGACGGGGCTCTTTAAAAATGTTGCAAAAGCCTTAAGGAAAGATGGCAATTCACTCTCATATTTAAAAAGTTTATTTAAAAGTCTTTCTTTTCAAAAAATCGAAGAAGGCGTTTTTGATGGGCCTAAAATAAGGAAACTGATGAAAGATGTAAATTTCGAATCCTATTTGACGTCGGATGAAATTGCAGCATGGAGGTCGTTTAAGCTTGTAGTTTCAAATTTCCTTGGATCCAATAAAAGACCGCAATATGAAACAATGATTAATGATTTGTTAAAAAATTATGAAAAAATTGGTAAGAAAAATATTTTTCTATATTTATGTATGTGTATAACACATATGTATGTATTCTTCTAACTTATTTTCGCTTTATGTATTCCAACAGGTGTAAATATGTCCCTCAAAATTCATTTCATGCATTCTCATTTAAACTTTTTCACCGAGAATCTTGGCGACGTAAGCGACGAACATGGGGAAAGGTTTCACCAAGAAATGAAGTCCATCGAGCGGCGTTACCAAGGCCACTGGGATGAAAGAATGATGGGAGATTATATTTGGTTCCACATTAGAGAAATCGATTCCGAAATCTACAAACGTCTACGAAGAACTCACAATTACTTCTAATGAAACTTGTACATGTAAATAAACTCAAATGCACATAATATAAATAAAAGTAACAAATAAAATCGCTATTTAAACATAAATTAAAAAAAAGGCTATAATTTCTACATTTATCCATAGATTTTTTTCAAATAGGCATTATTTTCTTCGCTAGGATGCAAACTTTTATATAGTTGTTTTTTCGATGTTTTTCTTCTATTTTTTATGTTTTTTTCGTCCCAGGAAATTTTTATTTTTTTTTGAAAAAAATCTACTTTTTTCAATTTGTTTAATGACTGTTACTGTTTTTAAGTGAAAGAGATATTACCAACATTGGTAGCCCACATTAATAGCTTCAATTTAAGGTATAAGTCGACCTGATCGGGCATATACTTCAAAAATTATAGTGCAAATACTAAGGGTACCTTCGACGATATTAATTTTTTAATTTTTATTTAATTTTTTTGTTGGCAATATGTTGTAATATGCCAAAAAATGTTTTTCGTGAATTTTTAAAAATAAATTTGAATTTGGACCGGCCTTTATATAGATAAATCCATTCTAAAACATGCTAAGTCGACTCAGCATATATTTAGGGACATTGCATTTTAAATTGCTAAATTATATTCAGTCAAAATTTGGTTTTTATCCGCCAACCCAATCAAAAGTTATTCACAAAACAGTACAGGTCACTCGATTTGCAGTATAAAGGAATTCCACACAAATTTAAAAAAATGCATCAAAACATTGATCGCCTCTCCTGAAAAACTACCTTTTTGCACTTAGCATAGTTTAGTATGAAGGTATCAATATATATAGACTTACAATATTGCTATATTTTTTGTTGTTACGTGTTGTTGTTCAGAACCCAATCAAATTAATGGTAATTAATATTTGGCAATGGCTATTAACCCGGGAGAGTGGGTATTTTTTCGAAAGATTTACTCGACTGTAACCCTGATCTTGGTAAATATTAATTTAACTAAATACAACTCAGTGTATACCACTGTGCTATGGTGACAATAATGCAATTAAATATCTGCTAAGATCTATGGTTAAGAAATATGTACGCACACGGACAATTATAAGCGAATATCCTATAGCGATGGGAACAAAGTGGCCATAAGCGATAATGAGTTGCATATTAAACGTAAATGATTATCTTTTCAATGTCTCCACAAGAATGTGGAATAAAAAAACATAAACATTTATTTTGCCCACACACATCGTTGACTGGGGCCCTCTCATCAATAACACAAATGGCTCAGAAATGTTTCTTTTGTTTCATATTTATGATACACCATGATGGACCATCAACACCGTCTCCCACCCCCCACATGACTATCTACCCACCACGCAATCAACTCCATATCTATATATCTACCACCTGGAGATAATTACCATCTGTTCTTGTTATTGTTTTGTGAGAGCAGATCTATGAGCGGACAGAAAGACAGATACACACGCACCCACACTTATAAATACTCGTACATACACTTGCGTATGAGGCTTTTTTTGCATAAATTATATCTCTTTAGCAGGTGAAAATTTCTTTGAGACTTCTCAATGCTTCTCTGCCCTCTTGGCACCGAATTTTGTTTACACTCTCGTTTTTTTTCGTTATCATTAACCAGCATCACCTTTTAATTAATCTCTGTGTCTTTTCCCAATGTATTTCGGAAAATGATGAATTTTGGATATGAAAGCACAAGAATTTCTGTTTGCTGTCAGTCTAAAGTATATGTATGTGTGTGTACGCACGTGTTGGTATTTATGTGTTTTGGTCTGTGCGACTTCCATCATCGCAATGAGACAGGCGACAATTGTCAACAGATTGTCTTGTCTGTCTGCGCGCCGTGAACTGAAGAAGGCGACGAAGACCACAACGACAACGACGCGACTGGCGTTGTAATGCCCCGCAGCGGCCATCGCATCTGTTGGAACTGTGCCACATCGCACAACACCTCGAGAAGCCATGAACAAACAGCTGGATATTATCTTTGGGCATAATTTGGTTCATATTCGTCCAATGGTTTATTAAGTGCCATCAAGAAGAAAAATAATAAATTTAAATTATTTCTTTTTTTTCCGCACATTCTCGTTTTAATGAATAACAAATGAGAAGTCATAAAGTAAGATGCGTTGGAAAAAAGAATAACGAACATTGTGTGAAGGCTTCCAATTGCCATAAGGAATATGTATGGAAGTTATATGATTTTTAAGCATTGCGAAATGAAAAAAACCTCGAAGCATTTTAGTGTAATGAAAAAACAACAATATTAAAGATTGTTGCAAAGTTATTAAATCTTTTAAAAAATGTAATATGTTACAATCTTGAAGTAAATTGGCACTATCTATGTGGATTAGTATAATTAAAATAGTTTGGTCATTTGTTGTATCTAAAAATATTATATTTCTGAAAATTTAGTCATATTTCTGGTTTTGAAGGCAAATGTTAATGATTTTAATAATTGGAAAGGCGTTGTTAAGTTCACCACTTTCTTTTGGCGTAACCTTCAATGTCACCGAGTGCGTATGAGGAATATCACGTATAAAGTATACGCAGAGCAAAGCATGTCCTTATTTTAATTCACTTCTCACTATTAGAATTTTTGTCAGTCATTTCACAAGTTGGGGTATTATTTTCATACCTTCACTTCAGGAGTTATATAACACAGTGCAACAACCAAAATGGGAATGGGATGAAACAATTACAAATGAATGTTGACATTATCCCTAACAAAACCTTCAAGGGTTTTTTTCAGTTCAGTGCTAGATTTTTTTTACACGCATTTGAAGTTGGTAATTTTGAACCGCTTTTTCAATGAAAATCGACAAGAAGTAGCACCATTTGCATGTCAGCGCCATCTATCGTGAGTTGTAGGTAATAAATGATTTCCTCGACCCCAAAAACCGTAAGATACCAAAACTATAACTGATAATAAAAAGAAATAATCATTATTTTATCAAATTTTCAATGATCTTTTCTTGTTAGACAGCGTTCCAAAATCACCAACTTCAAATGCGTCTACAAAAAAATCTCGCACTGAAAAAACCTTGAGGGTTTTGTTATGGATAATGTCAACTTTTATTTGCAATTGGTCTCATCCCATTCCCATTCGGAAAGTTCGATTTTGTATCACAGTGTAATTATACCCTCACTTTAGTGTGACGGGGGTATACATATATTATTTACTACGGGCCAGAAGTGTAACACATCGAAGGAGTGACCTAAGACCCCAAGTATTCCGCCGAACATCCGTTTTGGGTCATTTTAAGTCGGATGAGAAATGTCCGTCCGTCTGTCTGTCTATCTGCTGGCTGGTGCGCACGATAACTCTCGAAAGTAGTAACCGATTGGCTTCAAATTTGGTTTGTGGTAATAATTTTTTCTCTCTCCGGCTAAGTTCGAAGATGGGCCATATTGGTCCACTCCTTCTAGTACCTCTCCCACAAAGTGTTAACATTTAGTGAAATATTGATTATTTAATAACTTATATACTACTTATTTGAATCCTCTGAAATTATACACATAGTATTAGTTTATAAGTCACTATTACCTCGAGACAAATGGGCAAATTGTCCACGCCCCTTTTGGTACCTCCCAAACAAATGGACAATTTTGAACCAAAAGTTAATAGCTTATAACTTTATGACCGGCGTTTTTAATTTCCCTTTTTTTTAATTTTGATATTTTTGTAGCGTTATGTTGGTACTCATGTCCCTTACTTATGCTGACAAGGTCGGCCATTTTGATTGTTTAGTTAATTTTTGACAGCTGTTGTGCTTCGATGTGTTTTAACTTGTCTTCGATTTTTATCTATTTCAGAAAATGGATCACATTTTTTTCTGCATCAAATTTTGTGTGAAAAACAAAATAAAGTGCGCTGACGCATTCCGAAAATTGACTGTGGCATATGGTGAAGCTACCTTGGACCAAAGCAACGTTTATCGGTGGTACAAAATGTTCTTAGAGGGTCGAGAAGATGCGAAGGAGGAACAGCGTGCCGGATGTGACTATTTTCTGTTCCCAAAACTGAAAAGGCCCATGAAAGGACGACGCAACGCCACGATTGAGGAGATAACGACGGCATCGAAGGAGGAGATGAACAAGATCACATAAAATGATTATTTGAAGTGCTTCGAGGATTGGAAAAAACTTTTGGCAGAAGTCTCTTATATCCGAGGGTAATTACTTTGAAGGGGACAAAATAGATATTCATGAATAAATTAATACTTTTTGAAAAAATAAAAAATTCGCGATGTTTTTTGAACATACTTCGTACAAAGACTTGAAATTTTATACAGTGTAATGGTTTAATAGTACCTACAATACAGTGAAAAATGGGCATTGTTGTCATGCTCCTTTTGGTATCTCCCACACAAATTACCCATTTTGTACCAAAAGTTACCAGCTTATAACTTTAATACCTGTGCATACAAATACTTGAAATTTTGTACAGGGTAATCCCTTTATAGTACCTAGAGTCCAGAGAAAAGTGACCGTTATTGGGACACCCCGTTTGGTACCTCTCACACAAATGGACCATTTTGTAGCAAAAGTAAACAGCTTTTAACTTTGACACCAGTTCATGCTTTAAAGTTATTAAATGAAATTTTGATTCATAACACCGTGCGACAAATTCGAACTTTTTTTTCCCTCCCAAGAACGGGACTGTATAGAAATAAAACTATAGGCCAACAGTAGATAAACAGCATACTCAGTTTTTTATTTCGTGATCGTTTGTCCTTTTTACAGGATTTTGAAAATTTCAAGGATAACAATTTTAAAATATTATTATTTTCACTTACAACAATGCGAATTGATAAATATGGGTATCCAATAAAAGGGGAGAATTCCCGCTATTTAATAAAATTTTTTGAAAAAAAATCCAAGGACGAAGACTACAAAAAAATGTCCTTTTAAACTTTAATCCTTTAATATCCTTCAAAGTTGTGCAATTAAAAATCGTAAACAAATACATGTTACGGAACTCTAACTGACACAACACATATTACAATTTCAGCCTTCTATCTTTAACGGTTAAGGAATAACAATTATTTGAATTTCACAGCATATTTAGGACACCGATACAAAAAAAAATATTTTATTCCCTCCCACGAAAGGCACTATATAAAATTTAAAACATAGGGCATTAGTAGGAAAATAACGTACTAACTTCCTTATTTCGTTATCGTGTGTCCTTTTCACAGGACTTTTAAAATTACAAGGTTAACAATTTTGATATAACTTGTTTACACATTTTAAAATATGAATAACATCAATATGCACATCAAATGAAAGGGGAAAATTCCTGCTATTCACTAAAATTTTTGGAAAAATTTTCCAAGGACGAGTAATATTTAAAACTTCCTTTTAACTGTTATCCATTAATATCCTTTAAAGTTGTGAGTAGAACAAAATCAGCCTTCTATCAGTGTGAGTTAAGGAATGACAATTATTTTAAATTTGCAATCTTAAGAAAAATATAAAACAAAACCAGTAAGGAAAGGCTAAAGTCGGGCGGGCCGACTATATAATACCCTACACCACTCTCGTAATATTGAATAACTCTGATATATAAATTTTGTAATTCATGTATATATTGTTTACATAAATTTACTTTTGGGGCATTTTATACTTAAATAATACCCT
This sequence comes from Eudasyphora cyanicolor, assembly GCA_963930755.1. NCBI lineage: Eukaryota > Metazoa > Arthropoda > Insecta > Diptera > Muscidae > Eudasyphora > Eudasyphora cyanicolor. The sequence goes on from OZ005737.1 coordinate 267,643,889, forward strand.
TTACCACAGTGTGGTGTAGGGTATAAAAACGATTGGATCTAAAGAGCCAAATCGGATGAAACATATATATTGGAGCTATTGCTAAATCTTAACCGATTTTCTTCAAATTCGGCAATGTTGGTTCATGGATCAAGAAACTCTACCATTCTAAATTTCAAAATGATTGGATGTAAAATACAGCTTCTTCAGGACTAAAGAGCAAAATCGGACGAAACATATATATGGGAGCTATAGCTAAATCTTAACCGATTTTCTTCAAATTAGGCAATGTTGGTTCATGGATCAAGAAACTCTACCATTCTAAATTTCAAAATGATTGGATGTAAAATACAGCTTCTACAGGACTAAAGAGCAAAATCGGACGAAACATATATATGGGAGCTATAGCTAAATCTTAACCGATTTTCTTCAAATTCGGCAATGTTGGTTCATGGATCAGGAAACTCTACCATTCTAAATTTCAAAACGATTGGATGTAAAATACAGCTTCTAAAGAACTAAAGGGCCAAATCGGACGAAACATATATATGGGAGCTATAGCTAAATCTTAACCGATTTTCTTCAAATTCGGTAGTGTTGGTTCATGGATCAAGAAACTCTACCATTCTAAATTTCAAAACGATTGGATGTAAAATACTGCTTCTATAGGACTAAAGGGCCAAATCGGACGAAAGATATATATGGGAGCTATATCTAAATCTGAACCGATTTCAACCAAATTCAATAGCGATCTTAACAGCTGCGAAATACTCTAAACTACAAAATTTCAGAATGATCGGAGTGAAATTGCGACCTGTAGTCGACGAACAACTTTATATGGACAGACGGACGGACGGACATGGTTAAATCGACTCAGCTAGTGATTCTGAGTCGATCGGTATACTTTAAGGTGGGTCTAGCTGTGTTATTTTCAGGTGTTACAAACATCTGCCGTGAAACAAACATATAATACCCTGTACCATAGTGTGGTGTAGGGTATAAATATCGTAAAGAAAACGCAAAGTATTTAAAACAGAAAGGAAAATACACGCGCACCGTACAAAGACAATATGCTACGTGCGTTTATTCAATACATTAATATTTTTCATTTTTACATATATTGTATGTATTTTATATATTTTAAAAGTTTATGTTAAATAATATTCTTTCAGTTGGTTGAAATGAACTCTTTGGCATTGCCGTTATTGTTGGTAATCTGAATCGCGACATATACATAGACCACAGGTATTCCGACAGCATATGACAATAATTTTTTCCACTAAATCGCTAGGTCTTGGTGAAACCGTTCACCGTGTTCGTCGCTGAAATTTTCCAAATTGTCGGGGAAGAAATCGAGATGGCTCGCAAGAAAGTGTATTTTTAGCGACATGTTAACACCAATTTCTCGGAAACTTTCCAGCATGTTGCGAACAATGTCTTCATAATTTTCATCTTTTTTGTTCCCTAGGAAATTCTCTACTACGCTCTGGAAACATACCAATGCCCTTTTCTCAACAGGTGAGAGACAACAGGTATCGGTGTCCTAAATATGCTCGTATAGTATAGGCTGTGAAATTCAAATATTTATTTTTCCTTAACCGTTAAAGATAGAAAGCTGAAATTTTAATATGTGTTGTGTCAGTTAGAGTTCTGTAGCATGTATTTTTTTTGCGATTTTTAATTGCATAACTTTGGAGGATATTAAAGGATTAAAGTTTAAAAGGACATTTTTTGTAGCCTTCGTCCTTGGAATTTTTTCCCAAAAATTTTATTAAATAGCGGGAATTCTCCCCTTTCATTTGATACCCATATTTATCAATTCGCATTGATTCGCAGTGCAAATAAAAATATTTTAAAATTGTTATCCTTGAAATTTTCAAAATCCTGTAAAAAGGACAAACGATCACGAAATAAAAAACTGAGTATGCAGCTTATCTACTGTTGGGCTATAGTTTCATTCCTATATAGTCTCGTTCTTGGGAGGGAAGTCGTGTCGCACAGTGTAATAATTTAAATAAATCCAAAAAATAAATTAATTTACAAATATTGGGGATTCATTAGTCGGTTTATCCGACCGATCTTTCTTACTTGTTAGTTCGCAATAATCTCACAAGACTTCCATCGTTCCTCACACGTTGCTAATGGTCATACGTCACCATATACTATATAATGTTATCCTCATTAAGTATACGCAATGATGTCCTTAGCCGAATATTTTCACGATTTTATGATTACTTTTTAAAATAGGACATGAGTAGTATCCGGTTGTCGGTTAATTCAAAAGAAATAATCGAAGAATATCACTTAATTAAGAAGATCAGATCTGATATTTTTGCCTATATATCTCCCTCAAAATCTATGTGAAATAGTACTACGCAAGAAATTTTTTTTTTGTGTACGAGACCTAAAAACTTTTTTTTGTGTAGATTTAGGCATTTTATTTTATGAAAATAAAACAATTTTTTTATTGAAAAGTTTTTTTAATATTTCTTTAATATTTAAATGTTCATGGATGGTAACTTTAGCATTTGGAACATATTTTTTGAGGTGTAAGCCCGATAGAGCCGTGAAGCCCTTTGAATTAAAGAAAATTATGAGACTACACCTGTTGGGAGTATCACATTCGGGTATAGACAGAGGTTTAGCAGCTGACGTTAAAAAATTTAGATTTGTTTTTTTTTTTAAAAATCACAAAAAAATCATTGTTCCAATGTTTGAAAGCTAGCATCCTTACGAAGAAAACAGAGCCTATTTGAAAATAAATCATGTCGCATATTCTGAAAGTAAGGGAAATTATTTAAATCATTTTTCATATTTTTTACTTTGGTCATTTTGTTTGGGAGGTACCAAAAGGTGCCTGACATTAAAGCTAATTTTTCAATAGACTATGGGTACTATGAAATCATTACACTGTAGACAATGGTTATAATATCTACATTTCATAGATCTTTCAAGTGGCATTGTTTTCTTCATTAGGTTGCTACCTATTGAAAAATTTTATAAAATATTTTTTTTGCGATTTGTTTCTATTATTTCTTTTGTTATACAGGGTGTTTTTTAGACGTGTGGATTTCAGGAATAAATAAAACACATATAATTTAATATGGCCAAGAATTTAGCTTTATTATAAAGATATGGATTTGCCATTATATTTTAAAAATGATTTCGAGCAAGAGAGGCCCAATTTTCGACCTCTTTTTGCAGCATTTGGGGCTGTATGACAGCAATAATGCGCCGAATATTCTCTTTCAAGACGTCAATCTTGCCGGCCTTATTTGTGTAGACAGCGACTTTACATAGCCCCACAATAATACGATGCGAGATAATGCGCACTCATTCATCCAAAAGTGAGCTTCATCACTGCACAAAATTTTCGTGCGCGATGCGCCTCTCGAACCGAACCATTGTTTTGTGTTAAATTTGCTCGATTTGCAAACGTTGTTCCGGAGTAAGTCTATTCATTATGAAATGGCAATCCAAACTGTATTAGACCACACGTCTAAAAAAACCCTGTATTAACTTATATTTTGATATATAATGAAATGTTATTATTATTATACCCTACACCACACTGTGGTACAGGGTATTATAACTTAGTGCATTTGTTTGTAACACCCAAAAGGAGAAGAAATAGACCCATCGTTTATTATACCGATCGACTTAGAATCACTTTCTGAGTTGATTTAGCTATGTCCGTCTGTCCGTCTGTCTGCCAAATTTGGAGAAAATCAGTTCAGATTTAGATATAGCCCCCATATATATGTTACCCCCGATTTGATATGTAAGCGCTGTAAAAACTGCATTTTATATCCGATCAATATGCAATTCGGCAGAAAAAGGTTTCATATTATATGAATGAACACTTTTAAATTTGGAAGAAATCGGTTCAGATTTAGATATAGCCCCCATATATAATTTACCCCGATTTGACATGTAAGCCCTGTAAAAATTTATATCCGATCAGTGTCTGTATTTTATATCTGATCAGAACGAAATTCGACAGAAAGAGGTCTGTTTACATGAATGAGTATTTAGGGAAATCGGTTCAGATTTAAATATAACCTCCACATGATTTGGTGTCAAAGCGCTATAGAAGTTGTACTTTACTTCCGATCATTTTAATTTTCAAGAAAGATGTTTCCCAATTTAGGAACGAATATTACTAAATTTAGCGATTATCGGTTTAGAATTAGATAATATGTTCCTACCCATTTACCAATTATTCCAAATTATTATCGCAATGACCCTTATCGCATTATTAGGGAGGTGTAGGGTATTATATAGTCGGCCCCGCCCGACTTTCTGCCTTTCCTTACTGGTTTTTTAATAATTTTGCAAAGTGTTCAATAATGCTTATTATATATAACTTCTGACATTACATGTACAACTACTGACTTTTTATGTTCGCACATTTGCTACTGTTATAACTACTGACACATATACGTACATACACTTATGTATATCACTTTAATTATTTTAATTGTCTATATTATTTCATCACTCTATAAATTTATTGGTGATTTACCCTGTACGTATGTATGTATTTATATATGTACGTCAGTTGAATAATCTGTCAGTAAGCTGCAATTAAAGTTATTTCGCAGCAAATGCCATTTGTTCTTAACCATCGAATAAGCAAAAAAGACAAAACACCCTCCCACACCTAAAGAAGTGCCAAAAATAAAACATCATCAACTAAGCCATAGCCATAGCCACAGCACATTCATATCCACATTCAAAGCCACTTTCAAGATTCATCACATGATGCGACGACAAAAGCTAATGACAAAAGAGTTCTTTGAAAAGAATCACTCGACAAAACAAAACAAAAAATCCAAATCTTACAACTAATTACCTATGTCGGCGTCACAGCGTCAACGATAGCGTTTGTCGCTCAGTGTGTTTGAGTTTTTGCCAAAATCATCGCCGGGCCACAGCCAAACGTCACCCGCGCGTGATTTATGGCAATATTCAATCAAATGCTGCCAGTTTTACCCACGAACCCAACAAACTACCAATCGACCAACCATCAAACAGTCAAGCCATCATCTGTCGCCCCTGCTGCTGTCTATTGCAAGCGGCCAAACCGTCTTTGTTGGCTCAAAAGAAGCGCGCGCGCACACCTCTCCCGCCTTCGAAGCCGACCACGTTAGACGTGAAACCGGTTCGGGGGTTTGTGCAGTCGTTTGTCGATTTGTTGTGACTACGTATTTTATTACTTTTGTTTTGTTTGCCTTTTTGTGTCTTTCTTTCTTTTTTACATTCTTTTTTCCAGCGGCGTTGACGCTGGCATCGGCGTCCAACGTTCGGCGTCGCTGTTGTATAAGTCGGTAACTAATATCAAGTTCAAGGTCAATTTTAAATACAATTTATGAAGAAATAAAATGAATTAAAAACGAAGAAAGAATTAAATGTGCAATAATCGTTTTCATTCTGTCAGTCAGTAAGTCGGTTTCGTTGTCTTTGCGCCTTAGCGTTACGTTCGTAATATGGTTGGGTTGGATTGGTTTTGTTTGCTTTGGATTTGTGTTGGTAACTTATCTGTTGGCCAGGCTTGACTTTTTCCTTCACTTCGTTACACAAATTTTCGCACACACAGAGACACACTTGTGTATGAAAGATCCCATCCCCAGTAGAACCCATCTAAGCAGTGCGATCACCAACCACATTTACCGGTGACAGCGCTGCGCCCAACCGCTTCGAGCTAAGCCAAAGCAAGCATTGTAATCAAGGCACAGTGTGTGGAAATGCAAAAAAATAATGTTATATTGAAATTTGTTGTTATTCGATTATTTAATTAGATTTTCGATTCGAAACACAAAGTTTAATAAATGTGACCCTCAAATGCAATTTCACTGTGTTAGTACAACAAGTAAGAAAGTTCAGTCGGGTAAACCGACTTAAGAATCCCCTCACCTTCAGTCCAAAAAAAAAAAATAATCGTTAATTTATTTATTTTTTTGGTTTTAATTAAATTATTATCAACTTAACTTGCATTTAATAAATTCTAAGTAAGTATGTCATTAAAGTTATAAGCTAATAACTATAGGTGGAAAATGGTCCATTCCTGTGGGAGGTACCAAAAGGGGCGTACCAATAAGGCCTAATTTTCTCTGGTCTCTAGGTACTATAAAAGCATTACACTGTACGAAATTTCAAGTATTTGTATGAACTGATATTAATGCTATAAGCAGTAAACTTTTGGTGCAAAATGGTTTATTTGTGTGGGAGGTACCAAAAGAGACGTGGCAACCTTACCCATTTTTCTCCGGGTGATAGCTGCATATAAACTAATAATGCACAGTACAACACATGATTTGGGGACTCAATTCTGAGAATTAGACGTGAAAGTAGCCCCAAAAATAAGAACTTCTGCATTATTCGTTTAGTCAAGTTGGATCAATTAATAATTTAATGGCCATACGAATTTTTTTTTTTGCTCAAAGTTGGATTTTTGGCACTTTTTCTATATTTGTTTCTCGGTATAGCGAATGAAGGAAAGTTGTAGATATTGAATAGGAGAACAAGTAAGAAAGTTTCAGTCGGGTAAACCGACTAAGGTATACCCTCACTTTGTGAGTAATGTAATATGGAATATTAAACGAATTATTCTGTCAATTTGTATGGGAGGTACCAGAATGTTTTTAACAAATACACCTATTTTTCTCTGAATAGTAGATTCTGTAAATAAATTGCACTGCGCCGAATTATAAGCGTTTTTTGCACTGGTATATTAACGTTATGCGATATTAAATTTGGTATGATTTGGCCATTTTGTGTGGGAAGTACAAAAAGGGGCGTGGTGATATCGGCCATTTTTTACAGGGCTATAGGGACTTCAAAAGCGTTACACTGTGCAAAATGTTGTTGCATTTTCGTGCATTGGTACTCATGCTGTGAGCTCTTAACTTTTTGTGCAAAACGGTACCTTTGTGTGGGAGGTACAAAAAGGGGCGTGGCAATAGCGCCCATTTTTCACAGTGCAAAAGACACTATAAAAGCATTACACTGTACAAAATTTCAAGTGCTTTTATACACTGGTATTAATGTTATAAGCTGTTATCTTTTGGTGCAAAATGGTACCTTTGTGTAAGAGGTACCAAAAGGGGCGTGAATATGACACCCATTTTTCACTGGACTGTAGGCACTATGAAAGCATTACACTGTACAAAATTTCAAGTATTTTTATGCACTGGTATTAATGTTATAAGCTGTTAACTTTTGGTGCAAAATGGTGCATTTGTGTGGGAGGTACCAAAAGGGGCGTAGCAACATGGCCCATTTTTCTCGAGTTGATAGCGACTAATAAACTAATGCTATGTGTGGAATTTCAGAAGATTCGAATAAGTAGTATAGCAGTTATTAAAGATTCAATATTTCACAACATTTTAACACTTTGTGGGGGAGGTACTAGAAGGAGTGGACCAATATGGCCCATCTTCGAACTTAGCCGGAGATAGAAAAAAATATTACCATCTACCAAATTTGAAGTCAATCGGTTACTCCTTTCGAGAGCTATCGTGCGCACCAGCCAGCAGACACACAGACAGACAGATAGACAGACAGACAGACGGACGGACATTGCTCGTTCGACTTAAAATGACCCAAAACGAATATCCGCCGAACATACTTAGGGTCTTAGATCACTCCTTCGATGTGTTACACTTTTTTTCGTAGCAAATGATATATACCATCGTCACACTAAAGTGAGGGTATACAAAATGCGGAACAAACCTACCCGAAAAAAGTGCATCCAGTGCCTTAAAAATCGCAAAAATGTCCATAAAGTCATAAAATATCTGTCAGTATAATATTGAAAAATACGTATACAACAGAACAGAACATTTTTGCGATTGTTAAGGCACTGGATGCACCTTTTTTGGGTAGGTTTGTTCCGCATTTTTTTTCTCCTTTCCCAAATCAATGAGCTGAAATGTGCTGTACTGTGCTATGTGTGGAAGTATAGAAGATTGGAATAATTAGTATAGGATTTCTTAAAGAATCAATTTTTCACTAAATGTTAACCCTTTGTGGGGAAGGTACTAGAAGTAGTGGACCAATATGAGATAGAGAAAAATATTACCCCATACCAAGTTTGAAGTCGATCGGTTACTCCTTTCGAGAGTTATCGTGCGCACCAGCCAGCAGACAAAACACACTGACTCAAATGACTTAAAATTACCTAAAACGGATTTCCGCCAAACATACATAGGGTTTTAGGTCACTCCTTCGAAGTGGTGAGGGGATACCTCTCTCAGGTAAGGGTATAATAAAAACATGTTTTTTTGACAAAAAATGGCAAAACGAGGTTTATTTCACAAAAAACTCAGCAGAAACATTTTAGCGGTTTTTTTATTAAAAAAAATGTGAGAAAAAGCTATTGGAAACACTTTTTGCAGAATTTTCTAAATACAATACGTACACGGGGCAAAATCGCCTTTTTTGATATGTTTGAATCGAAAGAAAATATACTTGGAACAGAAAATTTTAAATATTATATATTTTCGAGCAAATAAATTTTATTTGAAAATCAATAAAATATATTTAGAACCCACATGTTAATATATTAGAATAATATATATTTGCGAACTAGTTTTCTCAAATAAAATATGTGTTTAAATACCAATAAAATTATTGTTTATGAATATTTCCAAATATATATTATTAAAAAAAAGATTTTCAAAACTTTGCTGAATTTTTCGAATTATAGTTTAAATTTTTCCTTGTTTTCGAATTATGCATTCCTATTAATTTCCAAATATATATTATTAAAAAAAAGATTTTCAAAACTTTGCTGAATTTTTCGAATTATAGTTTTAATTTTTTCCTTGTTTTCGAATTATGCATTCCTATTAAAAATGGCATACCTACATTAATTACTATTTGAAACCACTTATTTTTATTTTCTAACTATTCCAAGTCATTATTTTCAATTATAAAGAAATTTTACAAACATTAAAAATTTCTAAAAATTACCTTTAAAACAAGCAAATAGATCTTTGTTTGGGAACTATCGTATCCAAATAAAAAATATTAGGATGTAAACATAGTTTTGTTTAGAACAATATCCTCCCAAACATATAATATTTGTATTTGTCAAATATTATATATTTGGAGTGCACCCTAAAAATATTTATGTTTCAAGCTGAATATGTTTGGGACAATATACTACAGAGGAGATTTTTTTTTTCAGCGTGTAATTATTTATATTTATGAACTCCCTCCAACTCGGACAGTCCTTGACCGATCTCGTTGACATTTTGTGTCATAAATACTATCCAATAGGAATAAAATTGATGCAAGTTACATCCCGATCAGAAAACAGCGTTTTTAAAAATTCTCTCGCTTGGCAAGAAATCCCCAATATATTTATAAAATTATAAAAATAAAGGTGATCCAATTTCATAAATGTTTGGTTGGTGGGCCGTTTCTGGGTATTGTCCATATAGTCCATTGTCCAAATATAAGTTTTTCTTAGGCCCTCCCGTTGGACTAACTTGATTGCTTTAGAAAGATCAAAAATTGGCGAATTTTAAAATCAGCCAAGTTTGCTAACTAATCTATTCAATTTTGGTATGATTTGCCCATTATTTGTGGGAGGTACCAAAATCAGCGTGTTGATAAGGCCCATTTTTCACAGGGATATATGTACTTTAAAAATATTACACTGTGCAAAATGTTGTTGTATTTTCGTGCATTGGTACTGACGCTATAAGCTCTTAACTTTTTGTATAAAATGGTACATTTGTGTGGGAAGTATTAAAATAGGGCGTGGCAATAACCCCCGTTTATCACTGGACTTTAGGTACTATAAAAGCATTACACTGTACAAAATTTCAAGTATTTTTATGCAATGGTATTAAAGTTATAAGCTGCTACATTTTTGACGCAAAATGGTCCATTTGTGTGGGAGGTACCAAAAGAGGCGTGGCAACTTCACCAATTTTCACAAGCCTTTTTGTGCATAGGTATTCAAGTTATAAGCTGTTAACTTTTGGAGCAAAATGGTCCTACCATCCACACAGGTACCAAAAGGGGCGCGGTAACTTCGCCCATTTTTCTTGAGGTGATAGTGACTAATAAAATAATATTATGTGTAGAATTTCAGAGGTTTCAAATAAGAGGTTATTAAATAGTCAATAATTCACTTAATATTAATACTTTGTGGGGGAGGTACTAGAAGGAGTGGACCAATATGGCCCATCTTCGAACTTAGCTGGAGATAGGAAAAAATAATACCACATACCAAATTTGAAGTCAATCGGTTACGCCTTTCGAGAGTTTTCGTGCGCACCAGCTAGCAGACAGACAGACAGACGGACGGACATTGCTCATTCGATTTAAACCGACCTAAAACGGATATCCGCCAAACATACTTAGGGTTTTATGTCACTCCTTCGATGTGTTATACTTTTGGTCCGTAGCAAATGATATATACCCTCGTATCACTAAAGTGAGGGTATAATAAAACATAATATATTTCAAAACCAGTAAGGAAAGGCTAAAGTCGGGCGGGGCCAACTATATAATACCCTACACCACTCTGGTAATATTGAATAACTCTGAAATATAAATTTTGTAATTCATGTATACATTTTCTTCAAATTCGGCAATGTTGGTTCATGGATCAAGAAACTCTACCATTCTAAATTTCAAAACGATTGGATGTAAAATACAGCTTCTATAGGACTAAAGGGACAAATCGGACGAACGATATATATGGGAGCTATAGCTAAATCTTAACCGATTTTCTTCAAATTCGGCAATGTTGGTTCATGGATCAAGAAACTCTACCATTCTAAATTTCAAAACGATTGGATGTAAAATACAGCTTCTATAGGACTAAAGGGCCAAATCGGACGTAAGATATATATGGGAGCTATATCTAAATCTGAACCGATTTCAACCAAATACAATAGGGATCTTTACAGCTGCGAAACACTCTAAACTGCAAAATTTCAGAACGATCGGATTGAAATTGCGACCTGAAGTCGTCGAACAACTTTACATGGACAGACGGACGGACGGACGAACGGACGGACAGACATGGTTAAATCGACTCAGCTAGTGATTCTGAGTAGATCGGTGTACTTTAAGGTGTGTCTAGCTGTGTTATTTTCAGGTGTTACAAACATCTGCCGTGAAACAAACTTATAATACCCTGTACCACAGTGTGGTGTAGGGTATAAAAAAAAATAATTTAGCGAAAGAAGAGGAAAAAAAATTTCAAGTCGAGAGGCGCGGATTAGTTTTAGATTTTAGACCCATGGTTTCTTCTGAGAATTTTCTTAGAATTTAATGTAGTTTACGTTTTTGCTATACGATTTTTAATTTTTTTTTTCATCCATACAAATCAACCCGCCCTAATGTACAGGAATTCAAAATGGTCCATTTGTGTGGGAGGTACCAAAAGAGGCGCTGCGACTTCGCCCATTTTTCTCGAGGTTATAGTGACTAATAAACTTATATTATGTGTAGAATTTCAGAGGATTAGAATAACTAGTATAGAAGTAATTAAATAATCAATAATTCACTAAATATTAATCCTTTGTGGGGAAGGTACTAGAAGGAGTGGACCAGTGTGGCCCATCTACGAACTTAGCCGGAGATAGAAAAAAATTAAAATATGAAGTCAATCGGTTACTCCTTTCGAGAGTTATCGTGCGCACCAGCCAGCAGACAGACAGACGGACATTTCTCATTCGACTTAAAACGACCTAAAACGGATATCGGTCGAACGTACTTAGGGTCTTATGTCACTCCTTCGATGTGTTACACTTTTGGCCCGTAGCAAATGATATATACCCTCGTATCACTAAAGTGAGGTTATAAAAAGCGAAATCGGAATGGGACTTTTATATTTTACAAAGAGTTGTTTTGAACCAAATAGATAAATGGCGGTATATCAAAATTAGAACCGATATGACTTATTTTTTATAGCGATCGTGCTAAACCCTAGGAAAACACCCGTGCAACTTTTAAGTAAATGCAAATCCTTTGTTTTTTTGTGATAAATTTCTAGCAAATACGGCAATTTTTACGGACACAAACGAATTTTGAATGTTTTATATCGAAAATATATATTAGTGTAGTTTTGGTATAAATTTAGTAGACTCAACTTTTTCCATTCAGCCAGAGTGGAAGCTTTCTGATTGCATTTACTGCAATTTCCAAAAATATTGGGCCTCAGAACATTTACCGAACTTGCGGCTATCCGATCCGGATAGAGCATTCTGAAACCAAGGTTTGCTGGGTAAACAAATTATTTAGTAATTTCAGAGACGATTTCAGTATATAAGGCTTCGGAATAAATGTTCTGTGTCAAGGGAAAAATTAAAGGGAACACTTCAAGAAGTATTTCTCCATAAACACCCGACAACTCCGCTCATCCCCTTACCTATGAAAATTCCCCTACAAAAATAATAATACTATCAATAGTTGTAAAAATCGATCGATATTTGGGTGATGTATTCGACATAAAAATTCCTTGTAAAAAAATCGCTATAGGTCCCCACAATGCACTTTAATGACAACTCTGTGTGGACAAAATTGAACGAACTTGTCGTCCAATTTGTCTTTTTGTATATTAGCCTAAGCCACCTTAATCGTAAGAATTATGAATTGTACTAGAGTAAGAGAAATATGAATATTGTAATAGATTATGTACGGACATATTGAATTAAGTCCGAAACTAACGGTAAAATTGGCCTACATTGTTAACTTGTTGAGAAGAAATTATGAGACTCGGTCACTTTTGCCGACAAAACCAACAGGTGAGCATCTCGTATCCAATAAATCTGATGGAATCAGATCTATATAACCCCAAACTTATTAGTTTTATTTTTTCTTTTCTCATCCGCTATCGTCTCATGTGAAATTCTTCCTCCTGACGAGAGGAATAATTTCACCTAAGTCCTACTTCATTACAGTCCACTACGTTCAGAATCCTCCCGCACCTAATATCGGTCAATCAACATGGCAACCCATAAATTGCCAAATACCAACTGCGGTCGCATTCTAGTTCCCCTCTACCCCGAAACTATTCACTGTGGTTTTTTTATAAAGTGCAGTGTAAATAAATATTTCATAGAGGGTTATATTTGTCAAAGATAATATTCCAAGTGTCTACTTTTACATATGCTCAGTCTTTAAAATGTCTATGTCATTGGCTTCAGACCGTTGGTTTGGTTCGTGTCTTTGCTAATTATATTTGAATTTCATTTCACTTACATGCAACTAAGTCATATTGGCTTTGTTTTTCATAGATCACCCTTCCCATTTGACGCTCCAGAGATTTAATTTTTTATCCGATCTGATATTCCTGACGACTACATAAAGATTCCTCTCGATTTCACTTTCTACGTTCTAGGAGACACATGTTAAGCGTAATACTTTGGTAATAGAGGTGTATGGTACTCGTATTATTAATTTGACCTTATCTGTTAAATATCTTCAATATTATCAAATCGAATCAAACCACTGTTCCCTGCTGATGGTTTTATAACACCGTAGTTAAAGCTCTTTATTACGTCTTACATTTTTGTTGTTTTCTTTTTGTGTTACGATGCAAACGTAAACATATCGTATAACTTGGTAGTACCCAGTGGATACTTGTCCCACCAATACTTTTATTGGCTGGCTGTCTTTTTCTCTTTGATGCTTCCTCCCTTTCTTCTTGTGTGGTGGAAGCGTCTGCACTTTCATTCCATTCTGGACAGGGGGAGGCTATTTGGCAGGCACTGCACTAAGCAAACAAATACAAGTATTAACATTACCACAAAAAAAAGTAAATTTGAATAAAGAAATTTACAGCAACAGAAATGACAAAAACACACCGTCAGCAATTGATTTAAGTAAGTGCCAGAATATTTAATAACATTTGTTGTTTTGTCAGTCAATAATAACCGATAGTCGCCGCTGTGACTTTGAGGTACTTCGACTTCAATACCAAAAGTCTATGTATTTCATACCTGACAAAGATTTACTATTTACTTTGATACGAGTATAACTCGTGACTCGAGAATCTAATACGTTTTCGTATTATGACAAAAACATTTGCAAGATTAATAAAAAATAAAAACTATATTCCAAGAAAATACATTCGATATGAGACTGGATAAGTTATGGGCCATGATTGAAGACAGCTGAGAGTTCCTTTAGATGTTTATACTAAGTTTTTTTTAAATAATGATTATTATGTACGTACGTCACTCTAATCTATATTATGACTTTTTTCATTTGATTGTGACGTCCAGAAGAGATCGATCCGTTGAGAATTTATTATCGACTCGTAATGACTCTCTGAGTTCATTTACTCGTAACTATGTCTATTTATATATTCGTACAATGCGTAAACTTTGTATAGCCTCAACTACTTCTGTAACGGAATCTGAAATATGTTAATATCGTTGTAAAGACCATACGTTTTCAAAATTCCGTTTGCAGTTATCTTGCAACACCTTACCACATGCAAACATTTTAAAGGCTTTAATATTTTAGCTTTGCGATTAAATAAAATGTTTCTTACTTTTGAAAGTTGTATAAAATATGGTATACGTAGTATGTTCAAAAAAATTTGCGAATTTTGTATTTGTTCAAAAAGTATTTATTTATTCATGAATATCTATTTTGTCCCCTTCAAAGTAATTCCCCGCGGATATAATAGACTTCTGCCAAAAGTTTTTTCCAATCCAATGATTCAAATAATCATTTTTTGTGATCTTGTTCAGCTCCTCCTTCGATGCCGTCTTTATCTCCTCAATCGTGGCGTAGCGTCGTCATTTCATGGGCTTTTCAGTTTTGGGAACAAAAAATAGTCACAGGGGGCTAGATCAGGGGAATACGGTGGCTGCGGCACAATTACTGTGTTGTTTTTGGTCAAATATTCGCGCACAAGCAACGATGTGTGTGCAGGGGCGTTATCATGGTGCAAAAGCCGGTTTTTGTTCATCCACAAATCCGGACGTTTTTGGCGGATTGCTTCGCGCAATTTGAGCATAACTTGCAGGTAATCTTTATTGACCGTACTACCCTGTGGCAAGAACTCATAATGCACCACGCCCCAGCAATCAAAGAAAACTGTGAGCTCGGGCGTCCGGCACGCTGTTCGTCCTTCGCATCTTCTCGGCCCTCTAAGAACATTTTGTACCACCGATAGACGTTGCTTTGGTCCAAGGTAGCTTCACCATATGCCACAGTCAACATTCGGAATGCGTCAGCGCAGTTTATTTTGTTTTTCACACACAATATGATGCGGATTCTTTGATCCGTTTTCTGAAATAGATAAAAATCGAAGACAAGTTAAAACACATTGAAGCACAACAGCTGTCAAAAACCAGTAAGGAAAGGCAGAAAGTCGGGCGGGGCCGACTATATAAAACCCTACACCTCCCTAACAATGCTATAAGGGTCATTGCCATAATAATTTGGAATAATTGGTAAATGGGTAGAAACATATTATCTAATTCTGAAACGATAATCGCTAAATTAAGCAATATTCGTTCCTAAAGTGAGAAACATCTTTCTGGAAAATTTTAATGATCGGAAGTAAAATACAACTTCTATAGCGGTTTGATACCAAATCAGGAGGAACATATATATGGAGCTTTAATATAAATTTGAACCGATCTTCCCTGAATACTCATTCATGTAAAAAGACCTCCTTCTGTCGAATTTCGTACTGATCGGATATAAAATACAGTCTCTACAGCGCTTACATGTCAAATCGGGGGAAACATATATATGGGACCTATATCTAAATCTGAACCGATTTTCTCCGAATTTGGCAGTATTCCTTCATGTAATAAGAAACCTCTTTCTGCCGAATTTCGCACTGATCGGATATAAAATACAGTTTTTACAGCGCTTACTGGTCAAATCGGGGGTAACATATATATGGGGGCTATATCTAAATCTGAACCGATTTTAACCAAATTCAATAGGGATCGTCCTTGTACCAAAAAAAATATATGTGTAAAGTTTCGTCGAGATCGGACCATAATTGCGACCTGTACTTTGATTACAAGAATACATGCACAGACGGACAGACGGACAGACAGACGGACAGACAGACAGACGGACATAGCTAAATCAACTCAGAAAGTGATTCTAAGTCGATCGGTATAATAAACGATGGGTCTTTTTCTTCTCCTTTTGGGTGTTACAAACAAATGCACAAAGTTATAATACCCTGTACCACAGTGTGGTGTAGGGTATAATTAACTAAACATTCAAAATGGCCGACCTTGACAGCATAAGTAAGGGACATGAGTACCAACATAACGCTACAAAAATATTAAAAATCAAATACACGTAGCCCGCGGAAATTAAAAATTCACGATATTTTTTTAACATACCTCGTACATTTGAGAAACTTGGCAACAATACCAGTGAATACTCGTATTTTCGACCAGTTCTTTCTTCGAAAACATTCTCTAGGAAGTTTCCTTTAAGACGAATATAAATATGTTCTTCTTTTCTAAAATCCCTAGAAAATAAAAAAAATCAAATTGTTTAATATAATTTCAAATGGTCATAACTTTTTATGACCATCTTATAAATCAGACGAAAAAGGAGAAAGATACACGGGCTTAAACATTTTGTTCGCCCAAGGTGACCAAATTTGAGGCCCTGTAGCTCCGTCCCTATATACCATAAGGGCGTAAATTTAAAACTTAACTGTAATTGTCTGTAATACCTATTCTTCCAAGTTTTATTGCAATCGGTTGTCTGTTTAAGAAACTGCCGAATATTTTCCTTTTTTAATTCCTCCCACTGTGCGCCCTTCGGCAACATTTTTATAAACTATTATTATACATAATTTCATCTACGGGGGATTTCATTAATGATCTAAAAAAGTTGATTTGGGGTAAAGTCCCTCAGGAGTATGTTACACTTTGATTGTCATTGTTAGATTTTAAGCATTCATATATTAATGTCGAGTTTTGCCAATTGTGCTCAACTCCATAAATAACAAATACGAGTACTCAAACTTCAGAAGGTAACTGTGGCAGAATGACACGATTTAAAAAAAAACTGCTGATTAATGTTTGTTAGGAGTCCCAATGCAAGCCACTTTGCCACTTTTGCTACTTTGAATAATTGAATGATCAAGAACAAAATTATTAACAATCATATTTTTCCATAATCACTGCAAACAAGTACGCACAACTATGCAAGTAGATGTACTCGAATGTACGTACGTATGTCCTCTCTGGGAATAATGTTCTGATATCGTAATACACAAACTGTATTTTTTGTACCATTTGGTTGTGGAAATAAATATACTCGTACAGTGAACAAATTTTTGGCTTCGATGTGGCACCAAAGACAATACAACTTTAAATAAGTACATTGTATACTTACATTCAATATAATTTACTTGGTATCATTGAGATTTTTTTAGCTTAAGTACGAAATGTTCTTAAATTAATTTTTTATTATCTTTTGTGGTGAAATCAATGACATTTTCTTTAAGTAGTTCTTTCTCAAGTGTCACAGGTCAAAAAATAGATCTTTCTCAAATTCTCAGAAAAGGTTATCCTAGTATTTGGGAGTAATGACCCACAATATAAAAAAAAAATAAATGAAACCTGGAGGCAGGGGGCGAGTTCATAGTTCAGAAAAATGGATTTCTTCCTCTGTAATAGTTTTGTGAAGTTAATTTTAATGCTACAAATCATAAAAAATTTTAAATAGAAAATACTGTTTCTTAAAGGATTTTCCGTGCACTTTTCATAAAAAATATTAATTTTATCTTAAACAATTTATTTCAGTCACTTTTCGCAGAAATAAAAATATAAATTTCGATATCTCAGAATCGATCTATTTTTTTTCCTTAAATTTTTTATAAAAAATAGTCCATATGTACTCTACCGATGCTGTAAATTTTGCAGTGAGACTGACTTTGGTTCAGAAGTTACATTTTTATAACTGAAAATCTTCACCAAATTACATGTATTTCAATTTCTTATGATTTGTAGCATTAAAATTTAATTCAAAAAAACATAACAGAGGAAAAAATCCCTTTTTTTAACTATGACCTCGCCCCCTGCCTCCAATTTTTATTTAATTTTTTAATATTGTGGGTCACAATATACTAGGATAACGTTTTCTGAGAATTTGAGAAAAATCTAATTTTTGACATGTGACACTTGAGAAGGAACTACCCATATGTATACGAGTATGTAAACAATAATAAAGGGTACGAATTTTTAATGTCGATCTATGAAGTAATTTTTTAATTGTCATTTGTTTGTTAAAAAAGTCAAAAATTTGTATGGGAATTTTAAATTTAAAAGAAAATTAAAAAAAAAATTGCATTACATATCAGCCACCCTGAAAAAGAGAATATGTTTATACTTTATGGGGTCTCAGATCAACATTTAGAGGTGTTACAAACGGAGTGACAAAATGATATACACCCCATTCTATGGTGATGGGTATAAAAAAGACGATTTTTTTCAAATTCACACGGAATATTCGACGCACTCTTACAAATCCAAAATTTGCCAAACCTGCCTTAGTTTTTCGCCCATAAGTTTTACAAATATTGAGCTCAATCTATATATATAAAATTGTTGCGTGACTGGCTAGAATCATGAAATTTGGTGGGAGGGTAGCCCTTGAGATGTAGACGAATTCGTACTATTACCTGCATAATGGGGCAAAAAGGGATAAATATGGTACCACCGCCAAACCTAAACGGAATGAACTAGAATCGTGAAATTTGGTGTGAGGGTAGCCCTTATGAGGTCGACCCAGAAATAGACTGAATTATTTTTAAAATCCGAACATTTACCCGCACAATGGGGCAAAAAGGGATTAATGCGGTACAACAGCTAAATCCAAATGGCAAGAGCTAGAATCATGAAATTTGCTGTTAGAGTAGCTCTTGGGACGTAAACTAGAACGATTTTTTGAAAATTTTAGGGGAACAGTGGGACAGAAAGGGATAAATATGGTACCACCGATAACTTTAATGTCTAGAATTAGAATGGTGAAAATTGAAGCGTGGGATGTCCTTAGGACATCCTTAGGACATTTTTGTAATCGTATTTTTCGGGGCACAGTGGGGCAAAATGTGTAAAATAGGGTGCAGTGGTTTAAAGATGTTAGATATGGTCCCATGGTAGCTTTTGTAACATAAACTAGAGATCGGAAGTGATTTTTTTAAATTCTAACTTTAAGAGGCACAGTGGGCCAAAACGGGTTAAATATGATGCATTGGGACAAAAATAAATCAATCTGGCAAAATTGGAACTTAAACTTGAGATGTGAAGATCACAGTGGGTCAAAAACATTTAATATTGTATAGTGGTCAAAAATGGTACAGTGGATAAAATGTGATTAAATATGGTACAGTGGGCGTTAAGGGTTAAGTATGGTAGAGAGGGGACAAATTTTAAATATGGTACAGTATGACAAAATAGTTAAATATTGTAAAGTGAGACAAAATGGATTAAATATGATACAGTGGGGCAAAAATGTATTAACTATGATACAGTGGGGAAAAAAGGATTAAATATGGTACAGAGTGACAAAAATGGTTAACTATGGTCCTGTGGGTCAAAAAGGGACAAAAAGGTGTTAAATATGATACAAATATAATTAAATATGATACAGTGGGGCAAAAAGTGTTAAATATGTTACAGTGAGGCAAAGGGTTTAATATTGCACAATGGGACAAAAAAGGGTTAACCATAGTACAGCTAGTAAAATGATAAAGTGGGACAAAATGGGTTAAACATGGTATAGTGGTCCAAAAAGCGTTACCTCGGAAACAGTGAGGCAAAAGTGTGTAAAATGGTACAGTAGGACAAAAATGGTTAAATATGGTACTGTAGGATAAAAAGGTGTTAAATATGATTCAGTGGGCAAAAGACGTTACATTTAGTACATTGGGCAAAAACATGGGACGTAAATATGAGTTAAGAAGTCCTTTTTTCAAATGTTATGCTTTTAGTTAAAGTTTAAAATAATGGTGCAGAGTGTCTAAAAGGTGTTAAATAGGGTTGATTGTAACAAAAAGGGTTAAATGTGGTACAGAAAATAAATAAATGATGGGGGCTGCGAAGCGCACTGGGTTAAAGCTAGTACAATATAAATTTGTCTAACAATTTTTTCTACAAAAAAATTCAAAAATTGTATTAGGATTTGAAAACAAAAAAAGTGCGTTTTTGGTTTTTGCGGAAATTGAAATAGATTTGAACGGTCGATTTTTACATAGTCAACGTCGTTTTAAAGAAAACACAACGACAATTAAAAAGAAAACACAACGTTTTCTTTAAAACGACGTTGACTATGTAAAAATCGACCGTTCAAATCTATTTCAATTTCCGCAAAAACCAAAAACGCACTTATTTAGTTTTCAAATTCTAATAAAATTTTTGAATTTTTTTGTTTTTAATAAATAGTAGGGAACTTTTTACGAAAAATATACCTCATAGGTCGGTATTTAAAATTCTGATCGTAAAGTATTATTTTAAAGTAAATTTTGTGCTTAAATTTAAGATAATTTAATTAGTATTAGAAGATTGTCTATATTTTAGATATAAATAGGAGTTATTGTCTTTGGCGCCAAATCAATGCCAATTTTCCTTAAAATTATGAGATTTTTTTCAGTGTACAAACATATTCACACTTGTAACTACTCCAACTCATATGTGAGTATTTATTTATCGTTGGAAATGTTACATCAAACCGATGACGACGAACTGATTTACTCGCTGCCATTGAGCATGTCTGTCCGTCCGTGTGACTGGATCGACTGATCGTTAAATGGAATGATAGATAATAGCCTCGAGGTTTTGCATTTTTCACACTGGGAATGCCAGGGTCTTCGCATGCAATTGATGATTATTGTATGATTATATTAGCAAATATAATTCCCTTCATTGGTGATTTGCTCATTTCATTACTATCAATCAAATCATCAGAGGCTCTCTGGCATTCTTTGGCAGCTCATATACCACTGCTACAACAGACCTACATGAGTCTGTATTGTATTCTACCAAAAATTGGATCATACATTTAAATTGCAATAAACTTTGAAATTTTGTTCACTGTCGTTAATAGGTTTACTTAGAATATTTTTATGACAGATATGCTGCTTAATGTCAGATGATATCTACTGACATTAAGCATTATATCTTTGATTTCCAGGAACTCTTCATGTACTCATTTCCTACGCCTTTCATATTTATTTTTATTCCTACCTGTTGGAATAGAATAGAACTTCGTACTCAGTTACTAAATTACAAAAAATTGCAATTTCTAAAGAATTTTTGATTGTGTCAGTCGCTACGGTACAGCTTGTGGACATGACAGCCATGACTCATGGAAGTGTTAGAAGAATTCTCTAAGATCTTTTGGGGGGGCTATGGATTAACGTGTTTGTCAAGTTACGATGGCGACGTTGTCGGCCTCTTCCAAATGATGAAAATACGTCGCAAATAAGAGTATTCCAAGCCGAGTGAGGAGCAGTAAATGGCAGTGACTAATAACACTGTGCCACAGAAAAAAAAACATGTAAGAAAAAGACATTTAGTAAACCGACCACTAATTGGGAAATAAAATATGCCACAAAGGATTTTGACCATTCTTTGTTATTCTATAGTCAAAGCATGTGTAATCTAAAAATAATATTGAAAGATATGTAGATGATTGTTACAGAAGCTATAGGAAAATGATTTGCATATAAACAAAATGGTCAGTTAGTGTGAAGTGCAGTAGTAGGAACTTCAAAAACATTGAATTTTGCCAAATTTCAAGTGATCATACGTAACGAGATTATTATGAGTGAAATATACAATTCTGGAAAAATTCGGACCTCTCACTGAAAAAATGTTGTCATAAAATTAAAGATAGGGGCCAAAGACGCCATTCGTCTATAAAATCATTAAATTTTTTACATAAAATAGAGATAATTCCATTACTATTAAGTAAATTGTCATCATTTTAAGTACAAAACGTACTTATTTAAAAAATTATTGACGTTTTTGGCGCCAATCTTTATTTTTAGTAAATATTTTTTTCTGTGCTTTGACGGTACGACTCGGAATCTGTCCTTTCTGTTACCTGAGAGTAAAAAAAATTGATCACAGATTTAAAAAGAAACGACTGTTGTCTAGTGTAACAGCGAACCGTTGTAGAAGATGCCTGCCTCTCTCGTTGTCGTTTTTAGGCCTGTCTATTGATTGTGTGCAACTGGCTGCGGCTGTTGGCTTCTATGGCTGCTGCCGTTGCCAGCAACTACTGTCGTTACTAGACTGCTATGGCCAGCGGCTTTCATAACAAGACCTTTTTCGATGGCAATCTTCCATTTCACTGTTCTGGTTAATGGTGACGACGACGACGACGACGATGGAATTTTGTTTGTTTCATGGCGAAATATGGCCAGTAATGCATCGCATCCTACACTGGAACTCATGGCAAGACAAACAATCCATTATGAAACAATTACAATACAAGTAACAGAAAAAAACAACAAAAAAATAATAAATGCGATGAAATAATTGATGGCACTACTCATCGCTGTGACCATTTGTAGTTCGAATATTGGGCGGGAGATCAACGCCATAGAATTAAATTTAGATATTTTTATAATTATATATATATATCTACGAGTATTTGTGATGATTCAATTATTTTCAAAGGTTTCTTAAATATTCACACACACACCCATACATATGTAAGTAATTAGTTGCCCAATTTTGGGGAAGACCTGCAGATGTTTGCTCATACATTAAATTACATTAAATTATACATACTTTTATTAGGTTTCAATTGATTGGGGTTTTTCTACGAGGGCGTTATAATGAGTGGCATTATTACATCGAAATGATAACACTGTCCCACAGCATTTTTGGAAAAGAATAGCGACCCTATAATTTTGAAAGGGCGCGTTAAAAAGATCATTTTTGTAGAATAAACTTATGGTCTAGCTGGTTTGAGTTTTTTTTACAGTGGGTGAAAGTTTTCAGTTTTTGGTCGAAATGAGCATTATACTAAATGAAAAAATATGTAAGTTAATGTCTGAGAGATTTCTAATTGTCAGCGTTATATAGTGGAATTTTATGAGGATCATTTTTATGGAAGATCTTAACCCTCTATCCGCCTTCTAAATGGGTCGATTTGACCCTTTTCTCGAAAAAATAAAAAAAAAATCCTTTAAAAAAGGGACATGTAGGGATTAAAATATACTTCGAAAATTTTTGACGGAAAATTTCAGTGGGGGTCGCCAAAGACACCAATGTCGTAAATATAAAATTATCCGGGAACAATTTTCGTAGTATATTTTAATCCCTACATGCCCTTTTTGAAAGGATTTTTTTTATTTTTTCTAGAAAATGGCCTAATTGACCCATTTAGAAGGAAGCTAGAGGTTAAGATCTTCCATAGAAATGATCCTCATAAAATTCCACTATATAAGTCTGACAATAAGAAATCTTTCAGAGCGCCCCAGTAGGTGAGTTGGTAGCGAGCTCGCCTATGAGTTTGGGGGTCGTGGGTTCGATTACCACCAGAGGCTCTGGTCTGTCGCTGCAAAATCTAGCCATATGGTCTTTGTAACCCGGCTTTTCCTTGGACCGTACAATTAGAATATAAATTTACTTTGTATTGTAATTCATATAAATAAATAAGAAATCTTTCAGACATTAACTTACAGCATTTTGATATCCTACAACACTGTGGTATTATGACTTTGTGCATTTGTTTGTAACACCCAAAAGGAGAAGAGATAGACCCATTGTTTATTATACCGATCACTTTCTGAGTCGATTTAGCTATGTCCGTCTGTCTGTAGATCTATTCTTGTAATCGAAGTACAGGTCGCAATTATGGTCCGATCTCAACGAAACTTGGCACATATCTTTCTTTAGGCCCAAGGACGATCCCTATTGAATTTGGTTAAAATCGGTTCAGATTTACATATAGCTCCCATATTTATGTACCTCCGATTTGGCATACATGCACTGTATTAGCAACATTTTTGAACCGATTTGTACACAAATTGACAGAGAGTAGTCTCGTGATACACTTAGACACAATACAAAATTTGGGGGAAATCGGTTCTGATTTAGATATAGCTCCCATATATATGTATGTTACCCCCGATTTGACATGTAACCGCTGTACCTGTATTTTATATCCGATCAGTACGAAATTCGACAGATAGAGGTTTCTTATTACATGAAGGAATGCTGCCAAATTCTGAGAAAATCGGTTCAGATTTAGATATAGCCCCCATATATATGTTACCCCCAATTTGAAATTCAAGCGCTGTAGAAACTATATTTTATATCCGATCACAGCGAAATTCGGCAGAAAGAGATTTCTTATTACATGAAGGAATATTGCCAAATTCGGAGAAAATCGGTTCAGATTTAGATATAGACCCCATATATATGTTACCCCCGATTAGACCTGTAAGCGCTGTAGAAATTGTATTTTATATCCGATCAGTGCAAAATTCGGCAGAAAGAGGTTTCTTATTACTCGAAGGAATACTGCCAAATTTGGAGAAAATCGGTTCAGATTTAGATATAACTACCATATATATGTTACCCCCGAATTGAAATTCAAGCGCTGTGGAAACTGTATTTTATATCCGTTCACAGCGAAATTCGGCAGAAAGAGGTTTCTTGTTATATGAAGGAATACTGCCAAATTCGGAGAAAATCGGTTCAGAGTTTGATATAGCCCCCATATATATGTTACCCCCGATTTGATATCTAAGCGCTGTAGAGACTATTTTATATCCGATCAGTACGAAATTCGACAGAAAGAGGCTTCTATTTTACATGAATGAGTATTCAGGGAAAATCGATTCAGATTTATATATAACCTCCATATATATGTTTCTCTTGATTTGGTTACAAAGCGCTATAGAAGTTGTACTTTACTTCCGATCATTACAAAAGTCTCCAGAAAGATGTTTCTCGATTTAGGAACGAATATTGAATAATTTAGCGATTATCGGTTCAGAATTAGGTATATCCACATATATATGTTCTTACCCATTTACCAATTATTCCAAATTATTATCGCAATCACCCTTATCGCGTTGTTAGGGAGGTGTAGGGTATTATATAGTCGGCCCCGCCCGACTTTCTGCCTTTCCTTACTGGTTTCATTTAGTATAATGCTCATTTCGACCAAAAACTGAAAACTTTCACCCACTGTAAAAACACCCAAAAGGAGAAGAGATAGACCCATTGTTTATGATATCGATTGACTTGTAATAACTTTCTGAGTCGATTTATGTCAATGACAATTGAATACTATAGACGTCGCATGGAGCTTGAAAATTCGTTTAGTATGTCTGCATATTGAAGATGGCGCTTTGTCTGGCTAAACTGTAAAGAGAGCGTTCTGCAAAGAGATGATAGATACTTTTATTTACTCTGCAAAGAGAGAAAAGATTTTCATCATTAATTTTATTATATTCCAACTTCAAAACATTCAACAACAAAACAAACTGAAAAACTCACTCCCTTCTCAGAAATTATTTGAGAGTACAAAAAAGTCGGCATGTTTCGACAGAGAAATAATTGAGAGAGAGATTTGAGAATGAGAGAAAGACTGATCGGACACCACCTGGCGGATGAAGTCTGTAAATACCATGCGACGTCTATAGTATTCAATTGTCATTGTTTATGTCCGTCTGTCTGTCTGTAGATGTATTCTTGTAATCGAAGTACAGGTCGCAATTATAGTCCGATCTCAACGAAACTTGGCACATATATTTCTTTGGGCCCAAGGACGATCCCTATTGAATTTGGTTAAAATCGGTTTAGATTTACATATAGCTCACATATATATGTACCTCCGACTTGGCATATATGCACTGTATTAGCAACATTTTTGAATCGATTTGTACACAAATTGACAGAGAGTAGTCTCGTGAAACACTTAGACGCAATACAAAATTTGGGGGAAATCGGTTCAGATTTAGATATAGCCCCCATATATATGTATGTTAACCCCGATTTGAAATTCAAGCGCTGTAGAAACTGTATTTTGTATCCGATCACTGCGAAATTCGGCAGAAAGAGATTTCTTATTACATGAAGGAATATTGCCAAATTCGGAGAAAATCGGTTCAGATGTAGATATAGCCCCCATAAATATGTTTAACCAGATTTGAAATTCAAGCGCTGTAGAAACTGTATTTTATATCCGATCACAGCGAAATTCGGCAGAACGAGGTTTCTTATTACATGAAGGAATCCGGACCATTCGGAGAAAATCGGCTAAGATTTAGATATATCCCCCATATATATGTTAGCCCCGATTTGACATCTAAGCGCTGTAGAGACTGTATTTTATATCCGATCAGACAGAAAGAGGTTTCTATTTAACATGAATGAGTATTCAGGGAAAATTGATTCAGATTTATATATAACCTCTATATATGTATATGTTCCTCCGATTATGCGATTACCAAATGAAGTCCTTTTCAGCTTATGAAGCTTATTTGACAAGATATTACCATTTAAAATTTTGCTAAAGAAACTTAACAGTTTGTCTAAAAATAGGTGATACCAAAATTCCATCCTTTTCGGCCTGTGAAGCTTATTTAATAAGATATTATTATTTTATGTTTTGATAAAGAAATTTTGAATTTTGCCCAAAAATTTGTGATAACAAAATGTTGTTCTTTTCCGCCTACGACGCTTATTTAACAAGATATGGTCATGGCTATGGAAATTTAAATTTTGGTTAACATTTTGTCCAAAAATAGATGATGGCAAAATGATGTCCTTGTGGACTATGACGCATATTTAACGAGATTATGTCATCTTAAGTTTTGCAAAAGCGCCTACGACGCTTATTTATTTTATAAAATAGGTCATACCAAACTTCGTTGTTTTAGACCTACGACGCTTATTTAACAATCGTGATATTCTCATTTTATTTTTTGCTAAGGAAATTCAAATTTTGCTTGAAATTTTCCCGAAAAATAGAAAAAATGGAAATCATTTGGCAGTTTCTAACCAGACAACCCATTGCGACAGAACGTAGCAAGATTGTAGAAGAGGTATTTAAATTTGGGCCCCTTATGGAAAGCAGGGCGGAGCTACAGGGCCACAAAGTTGGCCACATCTATTTTTCCTCCGATTCATAAAACCTTTCTGCGTTTTTTCTACTAACCGTGGTCTACAAAAGACTTTTTATACCTAACAGTTATCTGGTATAATTACCGAGATATCTGCTTTTGAAAATTGATCTTTTTGTTTTTTTCACCGACCCAGTTCTAGTGTTTATGAATATCGGAGCAGAATATGCACTGATGTCTTTCACTTAAACTTTTCTGAATTGGCTATAAAATTTTCTTTATGAAAAAAGATAGTTAGATAGATAGAAAGAAAGTTCAGTCGGGTAAACCGACTAATGAATTCCCTCAAAAAAATATTAGTAAATTTATTTATTTTTTTTGTTTTATTTAAATTATTGTCAATTTTAATTTGCATTTAATAAGTTTAAAGTAAGTACTGGTATTAAAGTTCAAAACAGTTTACTTTTGGTACAAGATGGACCATTTGTGTGGGAGGTACCAAAAGGGGCTTGCCAATAACGGCCACTTTTCTCTAGACTCTAGGTACTATAAAAGCATTGTACTGTATGAAATTTCATGTATTTGTATGTACTGGTATTAAAGTTAAAAGCTGTTAACTTTTGTACAAAAAGGTCCATTTGTGTAGGAGGTACCCAAAGGGGCGTGCCAATAACGCCCTTTTTTCTGGACTTTAGCTACTATAAAAGTATTATAATGTTATTATAATGTTTTGGTACAAAATGGTACATTTGTGTGGAAGGTACCAAAAGGCCAATAACGCCCTTTTTTTCTGGACTTTAGCTACTATAAAAGTATTATAATGTTATTATAATGTTTTGGTACAAAATGGTACATTTGTGTGGAAGGTACCAAAAGGGGCGTACCAATAACACCCATTTTTCACTGGACTCTAGGCCCTATCAAAGCATTACAATGTACAAAATTTCAAGCATTTGTATGAACTGATATTAAAGCCATAAGCAGTTAACTTTTGATGCAAAATTGTCCATTTGTGTGGGAGGTACTAGCGACTAACGAACTAATAATATGTGTGAAATTTCAGAAGATTCGAGTAAGTAGTATAGAAGTAATTAAATAATAAATATTTCGCTAAAAGTTAACCCTTTGTGGGGGAGGTACTAGGAGGAGTGCACCAATATGGCCCATCTTCAAACATAGCCGGAGATAGAGAAAAATATTACCGCATATCAAATTTGAAGTCAATCGGTTACTCCTTTCGAGAGTTATCGTGCGCATCAGCTAGCAGACAGACACACAGACAGACGGACGGACATTGCACAAATGACTTAAAATGACCCAAAACAGATTTCCGCCGAACATACTTAGGGTCATAGGTCACTCCTTCGATGTGTTACACTTTTGGCTCGTGGCAAATGATATAAAAATATGAAAAATATTTTTTTTAATTTCCCTATTTTTACAATCTGGGTCATAATTTATACATTTATCCTTAGATTTTTTCAAATAGGCACTGTTTTCTTCGTTAGGAAGCTTGCTTTCAAAAAATTGAACAATTTTTGGATTTTTTTTTACTTTTTTATGGTTTTTTCGTACCAGCAAAAAACGATGTTTTTGGAAAAAAATTGATTTTTTTCTAACTGTTTTAACGACGGTTACTAAACTGCATTTTTAGACCTCATAATTTCCTCGTGTAAAAAAGCCGAGGTACTATTTAAATAGTATCTCGGATTTATTGAACTTCAAAAAATATGGTTCAAATACTAAAGGTAACTTCCATGAAAATCTGAGTTCTAGAAAAAAATTGTTTTTATATAGCGTTTCCACGCTGCTCCAAACGACACCATTTTTACGAATTTGAAAGTTGTAAGCTGTTAACTTACGGTGCAAAATGGTCCATATGTGTGGGGGTACCAAAAGGAGTGTGCCAATAACGGCCACTTTTCTCTAGACTCTAGGTAGTATAAAAGCATTGCACTGTACGAAATTTCAAGTATTTGTATGCACTGGTATTAAATTTATAAGCTGGTAACTTTTGGTAACAAAGTGGTCCATTTATGTGGGAAGTTCCAAAAAGGAGCGTGGCAATAATGCCCATTGTAGGCACTGTTAAACCATTGCTCTGAACAAAATTTAAAGTATTTGTATGCACTGGTAATAATGTTATAAGCTATTAACTTTCGGTTCAAAATTGTCCATTTGTGAGGATGGTACCAAAAGGGCCGTGTCAACTTCGCCTATTTTTCTCGAGGTAATAGTGAATAATAAACTAACACTATGTGTAGAATTTCAGAGGATTCAAATAAATAGTAAAGAAAATATTAAACAATTAATATTTCACTAAATGTTAGCCCTTTGTGGGGGAGGTACTAGAAGGAGTGGACCAATATGGCCCATTCTGGAATTTAGCCACATACCAAATTTGAAGTCAATCGGTTACGCCTTTCGAGAGTTATCGTTAGTTCTGCTAACATTAATTAATAAAACATTATATTTTATACTAAAATGGCAAACAAATCTTACATTTGGCTTTTTTTCTAAAATAAAGCCTCTAAATTCCTCTCAAAATCAACAACAAATTTGCTTTCGATGACAAATTTGTCGCAAAAAATAAAGTGATTTAAAACATAAAGATTACGATCTAAACTTGACGATAACGGATGCTCTGTATAGCTCCTGAAAATATCCATCAACAGCAACCTCCAACCTCTTCATTCCTAGCAAATCTATTTCCGCCGACTCATTTTTTCAAGTTTGGAAACAAAAAATGAACCGAGGGAGCTAAGTCTAGCTAATGAGGTGCGTGCTGAAGCGATCTGAACTTCATTGATTTTTGTCATCGCAATATTTGATGTGTGAACTGGCGCATTGTCTTATTGTGAGCAAACGCTGCACTTATCTTGCTCACTGCTTTCTCATCATCAAATTTTAAGTTCATATGCGATGTATAGCACTTTTGTAAACGACGGAGCTGACTCCCCCAAAGTAGAATCTAGATCGTTTTAATATTGGCTGTACCGAGGAGACCTTTCAAATGAAAGTATTGTATTACAAGGAGAAAAAAACAGGAAACAAAATAGGTTTGAAAGCAAAATTTAAGTAAAAAATATTTTTGGGCAAATATTTTATATTTACATACAGATGGGCCAAATTTGAAGTCCTGTAGCTCCACCCCTGTATGCCATAGGGGGCGCAAGTTCAAAACTGAACTTCTTTAATACCTCTTCTACAAGCATGTCAAGTTTTGTTGCAACAAGTTGTCTGGTTAAGAAATTGCCGACTTTTTTTGGATTCCTCCCACAGTACTTATGCTTATTTAACAAGATATGCCATTTTATGTTTTGATAAAAAAAACTCAAAATTTTGGGCAAAATGTAGGTGATACCAAAATTTCGTCGTTTTTGACCTACGACGTTTATTTAACAAGATATTATCATTGTAAGCTTTGCTAAGGAAATTAAAACTTTGGTTAAAATTTTGACCAAAAAACGATATAGTGTCGTTTTAAGTTTTGGTAAGGAAATTCAAATTCATGTTTCCCAAAAAATAGGTGATGCCAAAATGTAGTCCTTTTCGGCCTAAGATGCCTACACGCTGAAAAAAACGCTTCTGTAATATACATATGTATTGTCCCAAACATATTCGGCTTGAAACATATATATATTTAAGGCACACCCTAAACATATAATATTTGGTTCACACAAAAATTATATTTTTGGGAAGATGTTGTTCTAAAAAAATCTTTGTTTACATATATGTTTTTATATTGTTTTTAATTTGGGACTATTATTTCCGTAACAAATATTTATTTGTATTTAAGTATTCAGAAAATAACTAAATTGAGTTAAAATTTTCAGTTTATTGAAGTTAATTTTTATAAATTTTTAATGTTCGTAAAAATAATAATTAATAATAGTTTAACGGCCGTTTTCAGGTATCTCCGTTAGTTATTTTTATCGAAAAAGTAAGCTAACAGACAGTTATTCTAACGAACAGGATTCGCAGTGTTGTCTGGCCAGACCAATTTTGACTTTAAAGTGTTATATTTTTTTTTAAATGCAAAAATTAAGAATCGGTTTCCGTGAGTTCTATAAGTAAGTTATTTTGATCACAACCCTGTTATTGTTTTGCCGATTAAAGAGACTTAGTAGCGTTAATTTGATACTCAAAGTTAAAACCCGCTAAATACGCGATGTGGTCTGGCTGGACCACATCTAGTAGTTATAAAATTTGTCTGAGAGCTGTATGCAGCGGCGTTCTTAAACCATTAGAATTTCTGTTTTTTACTATGTATGTACTCTGTAATAACACTCAAGTTGAATGTAATCAGTCTGCGATCAACATCGACTGCAAATTGACATCGATTTTTCGGTTTTCCCGCGTTTTTGTTTGTTTCAAAAAATGGCTTCTGGAGTTGATAACATCAGTGGAGTAGAACTTGTCGAAATGGCTCTAAATAGGCCAACAAGATATCATCGCTTAACACCTGCCCAAAAAAAGCTGCTGAAAAGCGGATGATGGAATATCTTACTTAAGCGTTGAGGATGGTGAAGTAGAACTATTTATGGACAGTGACGATGACTATGTTCCAAATGATAACGACAATAATGACGATGCGTCTGATGCTGAAAAAGAAGATATTGCTTCTGAAAATGCGGATGAGATTCATGACGATGAGGAAATATCAGAGGACGAGGACATCCAATTTGTAACTATCGAAGATAACTGAAGCAAACGCCTCCAAGTGGTAGACCACGGGCTCAGAATGTTCCTGAGCTCACAAGAACAGGGCCGCGTGCTCAATTTTAAAAAAAAAAATTAAAAAAATGTTTACTGATGAAATGGTACATAAAATTGTACGCGAAACTAATCGTAAAGCGAAAGAAGCAATTATTGCATGGAACGAGAAAAATCCAACAGAAGTATTAAAAGAATGGGAGGAAACAAATGAAAACGAAATGTATGCATTCTTCGGGTTATTGCTATTTTCTGGGCTTTTCAAATGTTCAACGCAGACGTCAAAGGAATTGTGGAAACCATATCACCATGATATTTATAAGGCTACGACGATGTCGTTGAATCGTTTCTGTGTGCTACTTCGTTTCGGCTGCAATAGATGATATATGGTGTATGCTTATATCCAAATTATGCCGATTTCTTTTCTGCAAAAAAGTGCAACATTTCCGTTGTCCTTTTCCCGAATTCTGGAGTTTTATACCACATTTTGGAATTTTGAAATAGGAGCTAAGTTTATTTCGAGGCACTGCATATGGGCGTACCATATATTGTGACAACTTTTTCACAACCTTGACTCTCGTAGAGAAATTGATCAATGAACTCATTTCTCACGCAAAACTCGTTTTAAATGTGGATTTGGTGGTGAAGCAATGTATCTCCAACACGGTAATGAGACAAAAACATATTGTTTCAATAAATGCTTTAGCAGTGGACGCAGTTTTTGAAATAAATGTTACTTAGATATTTACATAATTATAATATACAACTCGAAGTAAAAACCTAATATTTATTTTTTTTCTTTCAATTTATTAAATTTTCTTGTATTCAGAGCTGAATAAATATTTGTAATCACTTTCACATTCGCCAAAGCAATGAATCACTTTTCGTGACATTTTATACCATCTGTGATCTGGCTGGACCACATCGCGTACTTAGTGGTACAAAAGTCACTGCGTATCCTAGAGTTAAACCGCCCGTTGAAAAATTCGTTTTCAGGAAGGTTCCGTTAGTTAACTTGAAGTTTATAGCTATTGTGAATGACTTCTAAAATAATTTGTCATTTTTATATGTTTTGTTTTTCAATTTCAGAAAATCATACACATTATTTTTTTGGAAAAAATTAAGAAATTTAAGAAAAGCGTACAAACTGTTAGAATGAACATTTCATTAAATCTCGAGTTATTCAATTGTTGTATGATTTGAATCCTTTGTGTGAGCGGTACCCGGAGGGACAGGCCAATTTCGAATATTTTTCGGGAGATGAATTTTTGAATGGAGGGTCGGTATAATATATCATATGCTACGGGCCATAATTATAACGAATCGAAGGAATTAACTAGGACCATAAGTATGTTCGGCGGAAATACGTTTTAGAACATTCTCATTAGAACAAGTCATTTGATCAATGTCCGTCCGTCTGTATGTATCTCTGGCTGATGCACACGACAACTCTCGAAAGGAGTAACCGAATGACTTCAAAATTGGTTTATGGTAAAACTGTTTTCTATATCAGGCTAAGTTTAAAGCTGGACCATATTGGTTCACTTCTTCTAGTACCTCCCCAATAAATGTTACAATTTAGTGAAATATTGATTCACTAACATCTTTTATACTATTCGCATCTTCTGTAATTCCACCTATAGTTATAGTTCATCTGCAGCTATCTCTCTGCTAAAATTTCTCCGCTCTTATTGGTATCTGCCACGTAAACGGACCCTTAATACTATAAAGTTCCTAAAATGATGTGTAAAGTGATGCCTTCACAGTCCAATGAAAAAGGTGCGTTATTTGGTATCTCCCACACAATATGGTGAAATCATACCAAAATTTAATAGCTCATAACTTTAATACAAGCGCACGCGAAAACTTCTAATTCGGTATAGTGCAATGGCTTTAAAGAATCTACTATTCAGCGCAAAATAGGCACATTTATCAAGCCCCTTCTGGAACTCCCCCAGAAAAATTCAGAATCATTCGAACACAATTTATTAGATTACTTCTCTATTGATTATGTTTAATACAGAATGAGAAAAAATTGTCCACTGTTCCGCAATCTCCGACACAACGTGAGGGCGACCTTCAGACGGATAACTCGACTGAGAACTTTGTCTTCAAATGCACTGAATGTTTTGCGGAATTCATATTTGGGGAATACATGAGTATGAATTTGACAATTTGGATTGCGATAAAAGTGTACCTAACTAACTCCGCACTAATCTGCAAAATAATTAAGAAACTTCGAGAAGCATCAAATGTAGCACCATATTAGAGCTGAAAGATCAATTCTCTATCTCTTCGAACAAGAATTGTTAAAATTTTTGATAGCTTTATGTTTTCAAATATATTTTTTTGACAACTCGTATTTTACCCCCGGTTAAACCAGATAACTGGTTATAATATTTCAGTTAAATTTAACGACTGATTTTCAGTTAAAACTGTCAGTTAAATTTTAACGGAGCTCCTTGAAACCTATTTTTTGTTAACGGGTCGTTAAAGTATCAGTTAAAATTTAACGGAGCTACCTGAAAACGGCCGTAAATCGTATAATTTTGGATCAAAATAAATTACTTGCAGGATTGACTAATTCTGACATGGAATGCTCAGAAATTTGATATAATTGATATAAAACAGAAGTTATTGCTACATATGGTATCATAACTGGAAGGTATGAGTACAATTCGAAACCAAGGAAAAAGTAAAACTGAAATTCGAAAAAGTCAGCAAAAGTTTTGAAAATGTTGTTTAAACACATATTTGTTTAAGAAAATATCAAATAAAATGTATTTGCTCATAAATGTATAATATTTAAAAAATTGTGTTCCAAATATATTTCCTTTCGATTCAATTATATCAAAGAAGGCGATTTTTCTCCATGTATTTAACTAGATATGGCCATTTTAAGTTCTGCTAAGCAAATTCTTAACTTTGTCCAAAATATTTAAAGTAATTTGGCATTTTAAGTTATGCTATGGAAATTCACAAAAATAGGTGATATTAAAATGTCGCCCTTTTCGGCCCACGACGCATGTTTACAATATACTTTTCTTTTTAGTGTTTTGCTACATTTTTCCTTACGCCGCGCATTTAACATGATATTTTGCATTTTAAGTTTTGCTGAGGAAATTCAAATTTTGCCCAAAAATAGGTGATACCAAAATGTCGTCCTTTTTGGTCCACGGTGCTTATTTAACTAGACGCTTATTTAACAAATTGTCATTTAACAAATTTTGCCAAACAATTGAGTGATACAAAAATATAATATAAATTAAGGGTGGTTCACTAAATCGCACGACTTCCCCACAAATGTTTTTGCAGTTTGAAATCCTATCCATTACATTTGTTGTCTATTTTGGTTCATTAGTATTATTGCAATATTTGATGAACCGCCTTCATGTAGCAAACTAATTAATTATCTATTTGCTTAGCATTTATAAGTTTTCTTATTGTTTTTCGATTAGTTATGAATAAAATCAATTTTGGCAGCAACTTTTGATTTCGTCAATCCCCTTTGTTCTGTTTTATGGAAAATTTTAACATACATATTTTTCATATCCCCAACATGCCCCTGAAGACTCATTTAGTGAGTGGAGGGGGAACTGGGATTATTCAAGGCATCTTTAATTAAACACAAATGTTTTATGTGCGTTCTTTATTACTCGTATTTTCCTTTTTTCCGGCTGCATTGTTGGTTGTTATTTGATATGTTTTAATAAATCTCGTATTTCTTTTCTATGAAAAATTGATTCAACCTCAGTTAATTGAATGGCTATGAGTGATATTGTATTTACTTATTCATAGGAAAGTAATTGAAGGCATTCACTTTTTTCGTTGAGAAATGCCATATTTTATATTAAACAATGCCGTAATTAATCTCATCACAGGTGTCAATGGCAAAAATGGAATATATGTTTTTTGGCGGAGTTATTAATTTTTTTTACAGATATTGTCAATAAATGTCATGGTGACTAAACTTGGATTTTATATCCCTACTTAAAAGGAAGAGAGTATTTATAAATTACTACCACTGAAAAGCATAACACATCACTAGGTGACCTCCCCATAACTTCTAATTTCAGCTGTGTATTTGTACTTATCAGGGCTGTAGAGACGGAGTCGGAGTCTTGGATTCGTAGACGGGGAAATTTGCTCGGAGTCGGAGTCGAAAAATGATGGTCGACACCGACTCCGAGATGGATTGTTCAAAATGTACCATTTATGCGATAGAATTTTTGCACTCAACAATTTTTGGGAAAACAATTCTGTTACAAAAGAAGGATAAAGCATTTAAAGCTTTTAACCAAATATTTGTGTATGTC
This sequence comes from Eudasyphora cyanicolor, assembly GCA_963930755.1. Lineage (NCBI taxonomy): Eukaryota > Metazoa > Arthropoda > Insecta > Diptera > Muscidae > Eudasyphora > Eudasyphora cyanicolor. The sequence continues at coordinate 267,679,961 of OZ005737.1, forward strand.
CAAAATATATATAAAGTCAACCAAAATATCGACTTTTTATGTAAAGACAGTTTTAGGTAAGTTCTGTTTATATGTATATGTATGTGATTAATTTAGCAAGATGAATATGCTACTAACAAAATAAGATTTTTGCAAGACTATACGATATTACTAAGGGAGTAAAAAACCAGTAAGAAAAGGCCAATGACTGGCGAAGCCAAGTATATGATATCGTACGCCACCTTGTTAGAGCAGAATAAGCTCAGATATAGTAAATATAAATATGAAATATAAATAATAGTTATAATACAAAATCTAAACTGAATTTGTTCACATTCGACAATATTCTTGCATAATTAACTCTGCCCTACTCGATCTGAATCGATTTTGACCAATTGCAATAGGTTTCCACCCTGTTGTTAAAGAGATCTTATTGCCAAGTTTCAGCAGGATCGGAGTGAAATTTTGACCTGTACTCAACGAACAACTTAAGATGAACACACAGACGGACTGCTAGTGATTCTGAGTAGACCAATATGGCCCATCTTCGAACTTAGCCGGACATAGAACAAATATTACCACACATCCAAATTTGAAGTCAATCGGTTACTCATTTCGAGAGTTATCGTGCGCACCAGCCAGCAGACAGACATACAGACGGACGGACGGACAGACATTGCTCAAACGGCTTAAAATGACCCAAAAACCGAACATTCTTGGGGTTTTAGGTCACTCCTTCGATGTGTTACACCTTCGGCTCGTTGCAAAGTATATATCGTCCCCTCAATAAAAAAACGTGTATAATATTTTTGTAGTTTCGAGAAAATCGTATTTTAAGTTTTTGTGAAATTAGACTTCACGCAAAGAAAACAAACGTTTGGGCGTCGTTTATCGCAAACATTTTTCTTTGTCTCAAACGCTCTACTTTTACCGTAACGGTTGAAATATTTGCGGTGAATGCAAAAGTTTATCGTAAACGTAGTTTCTCTTGCTGTAAACGAACATTCTTTCATTCCAAAATTTTCGTAATTCACTTTTATGGTAAATGAAAAACGTTTACGGAACCGTATTGTATTTAAACATGATTGAATATATTAAAGAGTGTTGAGAGAACAAAGAGCTAAACTTGTTTTCATTTTGTGAGAGTGCGGTTTTATAACTTTTTTTATTATTTATATGACAGAATAATATCTGTGGTCACAAGGCATAACAGCATATGTGTGTTTTTGCAAGTTTTCAGGGGAGCATTTTAAAGGTTTGAATCGATATAGCAAAAATATTTATAAACTTATTTTAAATTTTATGCCTGCAATTTCTCAGGACTTGGAAGTGAAATTAATTAATACGAAAACATTTATATAATTATTTTAATTATAAATGTTATAGGCTAAAAACTGTTTTATGCTGTTATTCCCTTTTTAAATAACTTAAGTTACAAAACACACAACTCGAGTTGTGTCGTTATTACAAAATTAATTTTATTATATATTGCAGAATATATCGACTTATGCTGATAAATCAAAGGATGATTTCGAAATTTACAACATTCAGTAGTCAATATTAGATTTTGGAATAACAGCATAAGTTGAGTTATGCTTTTGTGCTAGGGCTTAGTTCAACTTGGACTAATAACATAACTCAGATATGCTGTTACGACTTCATTCAATTTACATCTTTAATAGTCCAAAGATAAATGGGGAATAAAAACACAAGTATAGTTTTCAAAGGAAAAAATGTGAGATATGCTGTTATGTACGTTATGAAATGTAGTAATACAGCGAGATATGCTAATAAGTCTTGCCTTGTATCTGAACAACTAAACAAGGTATCATCACCAAAATTTGTCACAATATGTAATCGAATATGGGTAACATCGTGGCATCAAAAACGCAATTTGAGCATAACTCGTGTTATGCTGTTATGCCTTGTGACCACAGATATGTGCAGATGTATGTGTACAGAACTTTTAAAGCGACGTTGCAACGTTTCTACAAAAAGATGGAAATGTGTGTGCACAAAACACAAAAAGAAACGTTGCATACATGTTTGTCGGAGGTGCGATACCTCGCAAATATACTGCGGACTCCAATTTAATGTTATAGGTAAATAGTAAATGATGTGGGAAAATAAGCAGATAGTTAATAGCATAAAAATGGATCGAACACTGCATGCAAATATTGAATATTTTGAGGAAAGCCGGAATAACAAAAACAATAGATTTTAACAGAAACTGAGACCATCTATTGCTTTCGTTAACGACTAACTGGTTATTTTTCCACACGCCTTAAATTGTGAATAAGCAAATTAAAATCATTAACAATCAATCATCACACGTTTAGGTACTGAAGCTTCTAATGGTACAATATGTGAAATAAATTTATTCAGGCACAATACAACTGGATACTTCTGGAAACTTCTGATAAATATTTTCAACTAAACAGTTAAACTTTGTTTTTAAATGACACTATGCAAAACGATTTTTCACTCGAAGTTTTTCATGTTATTTTCTGATGTAGTTTAGTATTCTATTCATGGACGTGGAAAAGTTTGATATATGGTAAGATAACATATCGCTTTGATCCATACAATGAACTACTATATTTTTAATATGTTCTAACATACATGCTTTCCTATTTACAGTTTGTCTACAACTCAATTAGAAGATAGTAACCAAACAATAGCAGAGCTGTTTGTCGGGGAGCTCCCGGGGACATTTCACTAAAAATTGTGACATTTTTGATTATAAACATATTTTTATAAAACATATTAAATATCATAATTCAATCAAATTATTCTTTTGCGACAATCGTTTTCTCATTTATTGTTAAACTGACATTGCTTGTGACAAACGCAATGATCGTTTGCAACAAACGTTTTACAGGGTTTGGGATAAACAGGCATTGCTTGTGACAAACACAATACACGTTTACACCAAACGTTTCACAAGGTTTGTAATAAATATAAATCATTTACGATAAGTACACTAACCGTTTGCTATAAACTTTTCTTTGGATTTTGGGATAAACATAAATCGTTTGCGACAAACATACATCACAAACGAAATTTGTTTGTCTAATTTTTCGTTTGGGAGTAACGAATTTTTTTTTTGCGTGTTCTTTGGAAGATAAATATGTATATTTTAGAAGAGAAACGATGTTTTCAATTTCTTGTCATTTTAATATATGGTGAAATAATCAGGCTACAGACAGATGATATTCTATTAGTCTAAAAGTGCGTTAATTCTATATAAATGGGATCAAAGCACCATCCTACATATATATACACTATTTCTTTCAATTTAACTTTTGACCCACTTTGTGGAAGTAGAATTCCACCAAATTTTTAGCAGCTATAGAATCGATTACGTATGTAGATTCTTATAATGCAATAACAAATAATAGTGTGTACGCGTATACGCTATTGTTTTATTGAGGGGACGATATGTGTACCTTCGATAATAGAGTAGCTATTCTGAAATGGATTTATCTACCTATCTAAAGTATTGAATTCTGTAAAAAACGCCAATGCCAAAAATTATGTCAAAATTGGCCCGTAATGTCGAAACCAACCTATACGGCGTAGATAAATATATTCATGAGCGACCTCTGCGGGGGTTCTAAAGGGTTTTCCAACAAGAGGTGTTATTTTGGTATTCAAAGAAAAATTCCATTTTTTGAGATAAATGACCGGATGTTTATTTCATAATAAAGAGGAAGGTATGCCGTTAATAATGAAAAACAATATCAGCTAAATGGCCACCACGACCACGCTTACAGGACCATATCCTTTTTATGAAATTTTCAATAACTAAATCGCAAAGTGTCTGCCCTATGTCCTCGATAGCCTCACGAATTCTATCTTTGATGCCTTGAATCTAGGCTGTTAGATTAGACCTTATCTTTCACTTGGCCCCAAAGGAAGAAGTCGCAAGATGTTAAATCACAAGATCTCGGTGGCCAATTGTGATCACCTCTTCGAGAGATAACACGGTCCGGAAACTTTTCCCGTAACAGAGCAATGATTTCGTTGCTTGTGTGGCACGTAGCGCCGTCTTGTTGAAAGTAAACGTTGTCCAGATCAATACCATCCAACTCCGACCATAAAAAATCATTAATCCTCTCTCGATAGCGCAATACATTCTCCGTAACTGTTGATTCAACCTCATTTTCGAAAAAGTAAGGTCCAATGAACCCGCCGGACCATAAACCGCACCAAACAGTCACACGTTGAGGATGGAGAGGCTTCTCAACAATAACTCTTGGATTTTCCTAGCCCCAGATGCGACAATTTTGCTTGTTGACGTAGCCACCGAGGTGGAAATGGGCCTCATCAGTCAAGATGGTTTTGATTTTTCGAATTTTAATAATTTCAATGCATTGTTGAAACGTGTATCGTTCCATTTTTAGTAATGGCGTAGTTTCTACTTGTCAAATGTCAAAGAATAAAAGCTTCAAAAATGACAGCTACCGAAATACCGGGTGATTCAAAATAACACCTTTTGCTGGAAAACCCTGTATATCAAAATATGTGCCGATATGGTAAATTTTCGTTGTGCAGAACGTAAAGCACAAACTGTAAAATTTTATTTATATTCATCTGAAAAGTGTTGTATTTATGACTTAGATAAGCATACTATTTCAGAGCGAACTCTACATGGGGACTACAACGAAACGTAAATTGATTTGGAAAACTTTGTGATGATTGTGATGCATTCTTGCTAAAATTGAATACAAACTGCAAAGTTTTAGCTAAATTTCTTAGAAAATGTGGGGGAATGTAACAAAATATGAAGTGATTTAAATGATTTTTACCGAGATAAATTCATGTCCTAATAAAATAGCTAAATTGCTTAGAAAATGTGGTATTTAGGGCTTGAGTTAACGAATTCTGCAGCGACCTATAACAAAATATGAACAGATTTGTAACATTTTTGTTGCATTGGAGTATTGTTACAGAATTCAATAGTTTAGGTAGGTATGCTTAATCCACTTACGAATAGCAACTCTATTATCGAAGGTACGCATATTTTTTTATGCCCAGGTTATTACTTGAAATTATAATATCCGAGGCCTTTCGATCTGATGACATATTTTGATAGAACACTTCTATATAAGAAGAAAAATTAAGATGAATTTTATCAATATTATTATTATATCTCTGGAAGAGGTTTCACAATGAATTCTTATGCGCTTGTGTATAGAAATCTACCTTTAAGAGCTTCGTATTTCCCATACAACTGCGGCAGAACTGTTTATAACGAGTGTCACGGCTCAGAATCATGATACAGTATGTGTGCTGCCAATTTTTACACCGCCATGTATTAGAATAATTTTGCGACCGCAAAGGACCTATAAAGCAAGCTTTGTAATAAAGTAAATATCAAAGTGAAATATATTATATTTTTTCCTAATACACAAGGACAGCAAATTAAATCACAATGACCTATATATTTATTGTTAATTGAATATATGTGCATACGTAGATCATCCCGTATACGTCCGACACGTACGTATCGGACCTGGACGGGTTAGTTCCGATTACAAAACCTTAAAAGAATGATAATTTGTTGTGAATAATACTCTTAATTAAGTGCTTGATCGAGGAAAATTTTACAGCATTGGAACAGGGAATGTTATTAATTAAAAATCGCTTTACTCAATGGCAATTTTTTACTTGTTTTGCGTATTCTACAGCTCCGTATTATTGTAATTTTTCCTAAACAATTTTGATGTCCATTGGTTATTGCAATCAATGATATGGGTTATTGGAAACTCTAAGTGGGTCATTGGGCTAATTACGAGTTATTTATAACTGATGGTTTCCTGTGGCAACGCATGAACATTACCTTCCCCCCAAAGTCCATGGGATCTTGATGCTATCGATCAAGTTCATCGTAGCTTATGTAACACTGGCATTAACTTTAACCGAGTTGAGTTACAACAATCGATCTTTATTTGTGAAACTAATTTTCTTCCTCCCCCTGGACTCTCTCTCTCGCTCTCTCTTCCCATGACCATAGCTTGCTGCGCTACCACTACTGCTTAATTATCCCCGTTGTCGTCTGCATCATCATGTGATAGCTGGCGCGCATTCTGGGCGTGTGTGGCGGTGCTTCGCTGAACATGGATGCGATGCAATTCCATGTGAAATGCAAAAAAAAGAGCGCTCGCTTCGGTTGCAACGTTCGATTGTTGTTGGTGTGTGTGTCTGTGTGTTTGTTTGCTTTGCTCGAATGAGAATTTGCTATTTTTTCATGGTCATCTTTAACAAGCAAAAATAAAAATGGGAAAAAAGTTCATGCTAACTCAACTCGTCTCGTACTCGGCCATACAAATAAATCAACAATAGAAGCAACCAGAACAACAACGCTGGCAACACAGGCAACAGAAATAATAAAACTAATGATGATTATCATCTTTACGGACCGTCGAATGGACGGACAGACAGACGGACGGACACATTGATGTACGGCTACGTGAGTATGGGAGGAGTTCACATTCATATTTTCTGCGTGTTACATGCCATTCCTCTTCTGGATGGTCCGCCCCATGCCACCGGCCGTCAGTCTATCCGCCCCACTCTCTCTGTTTGTCCATCAGCCTGAGTTGTGTTGTGCAACCAATGAAATTTCTTCTTCAATGGGTTGTGAAAAATTGGAGGCAATAATGAAATTCGCTTCTTGTTTGTTCTCTACTTAATAACTTATCTATTCTGTCTTAATATATTTAATCAACAATTAATTAAGTGTACTTGAAGATTCTATTAATGGTTATTGTTGTTTTTTGTGTTTGCCATTGTTGGTATTATTTACTGTTGAACAGTGGTTACCAAAGAAATTCAGAAAAAAAGTAAAGAAAGGCTGAAGTCAGGCTAAGTGGGAGGCAGACTACACTGCAATAAATTGTCAACCTAATTAAAACCGGTAAGGAAAGGCTAAAGTCGGGCGGGGCCGACTATATAATACCCTACACCACTCTCGTAATATTGAATAACACTGAAATATAAATTTTCTAATTTTATTTATCTCTAAGCTCTATCATACTAAATTTCAAAATACTTGGATGTAAAATACAGCTTCTACAGGACTAAAGAGCCAAATCAGACGAAACATATATATGGGAGCTGTAGCTAAATCTTAACCGATTTTCTGCAAATTCGGCAATGTTCGTTCATGGATGAAGCAACTCTAAAATGCTAAATTTCACAACAATTGGATGTTAGATACAGCTTCTATAGCGCTTAAGGGCCAAATCGGACGAAACATATATATGGGAGCTATAGCTAAATCTTAACCGATTTTCTTCAAATTCGGCAGTGTTGGTTCATGGATCAAGAAACTCTACCAGTCTAAATTTCAAAACGATAGGATGTAAAATACTGCTTCTATAGAACTAAAGAGTCAAATCGGACGAAATATATATATGGAAGCTATAGCTAAATCTTAACCGATTTTCTTCAAATTCGGCAGTGTTGGTTCATGGATCAAGAAACTCTACCAGTCTAAATTTCAAAACGATTGGATGTAAAATACAGCTTCTATAGGACTAAAGGCCCAAATCGGACGAAAGATATATATGGGAGCTATATCTAAATCTGAACCGATTTCAACTAAATTCAATAGGGATCTTTACAGCTGCAAAATACTCCAAACTGCAAAATTTCAGAACGATCGGAGTTAAATTGCGACCTGTAGTCGACGAACAACTTAACATGGACGGACGGACGGACGGACATCGTTAAATCGACTCAGCTAGTAATTCTGAGTCGATCGGTATACTTTAAGGTGGGTCTAGCTGTGTTATTTTAAGGTGTTACAAACATCTGCCGTGAAACAAACTTATAATACCCTGTACCACAGTGTGGTGTAGGGTATAATGATTGATTATGTATGAAATTTTACCGTATACCCATGAGTAGTATAGAAGTTATACGAGCCTTAACATGTCACAAAATTTTAACCATTTGTGGGGGGAGGTACCACAAAGAGTAGGGCGATATGGTTGTCCATCAAACATAAACTGCGTTTGAATAAAATATTACAACGTACGCAATTTTAAATCATTCGGCCACTTCTTTTTCACAGTTATCGGTAGCACCATTCAGTCGAAGAGACAGACGGACGGACACAAATTAATTCATATTTTTTTAACCCATGGAGTACCCATGATGAAATTTTTACATTTTGTGGTAAAATATGTGGGTAATTTGTAAACATTTAACGAAAAAAAAACAAAGTTACGCATTCGAGGATAATCAAGGATCTAGGATATTTTAATAGACAAAAATTAATTACTTAATTTATATTTCTTAGAGAGGATGTTAAAATCATTTAAATGGATCTTATATCATTCAAATAATCTGACATTCCTTTCAGAACTTATGTAGACTCCAAAAAGGGTAAATTTTGTAAAAAGAAAAATGTTGTAGGTGACCAACTTGGCACCTTATAAAATCTAAACCGTTATGAAAATAAAAGGTAATAAGTCTGCATGGTCTTCTAGTATACAAGTGTAAAAATCCAGTGAAATCGAAAGAGTTAAATATTTAGGGCCTGTTTCTGTAACTTTTTTTCGTTCGTCTACTGCGAACGATCAAAAATCACTCAATTATTCCGAGAAATCTATAAATCACAGAAGTTTATAATTCGTTGTGTCTGTAGAAAATCATGTGAAAAGCTTGTTCCTAAAATATTTCTAACCTGCGTTTTATAGAATTCAAGTAATAGCTGAGAGAATTTTGATCGTTCGCCGTAGACGAACGAAAATAAATTACAGAAACAGGCCCATACTTGGTTTTTATGCGGGAGAAAATCGACTAATTTGTTATTGTAAAAAAAAAAATACAAAATTTTAAAAAAGACCCGACAGCGTTGCCTCTTGTTTAGAAATAGTGTTCCAAATTGCAAAAGGATCGGTGCAGTAGTCTTTGAGATATGAGGTACACCATTGTGGGAAAAACGCTTTAAAGTTTTTCTGATACACTGTGTCTTGTATGAGGCGCGGTTGCTTAAACTGTTGTATCGACGTCAGGTTTGCTCCGATTTATCTCAAATTTTTACGCAATATTCTCGAAATGTTCTTCATTCAGAAAATCAAATGAAAAAGTTAAAAAAAAGGTATACAAACGTTACCCTGGATCAAATGGCATTGCTCCAGCAGAAATGCGGAGAATATTGAAGTACGTTTTCCCCTAGCTGGAGAAAATTTATGAAGCCTGTACCAGGCCCTCATATATCCCCAATCGATAATACCAAATCAGTATTTATACCCAAAGAGGGAATGATAACGCAAATTAGGCCAAAGAACTTCAGAGCAATTAGCCTATCCTCCTTCCTCTTGAAAGGTCTGCAAAGACTTTTAGATTCTTTCATTAGAGAAAACATGAATACAAAACTCCTCCTTCAAGCCTACATAATATAATTTGGAACCTAGTGGAGACTGGAATCCTGTTAGATATAGAACGTTATGACTGCAAGGTCGTGGTATATGCGGATGACGTGGCAATCGCAGTAACTTGAAAATTCCTCGACGCCATCAGAGACATCCTAAGTACAGGAGGCTCTGAACAAATTGGCAAGATGGGTCAGAAGGAGCGGTTTGGGCATTAAGCCAATCATGGCAGAATTGGTTCTCTTTACTAGGAAGAAAAAGATTCCACATGTGGACACTCTTCGGATAAATGGAACAGAGCTTGTTTCTTATGAAAGTGCAAATTTCTAGGAATAATTTTAGATAGAAAATTGTTATTCACATTGATGTACTGGAACGTGTAATGAAAGCCAAAGTGTAGTAGGCTCGCGTCAGGGCCTCTCTCCTAAAATCGTCCATTGGATATATGTATATTGCTATAGTCCATTATTTGTGTACCCATTTATTTTTGTACGGCACTGTGGTGTGGTGGACGGCAACTTATGAACTATCCTTTACAAACCAATTAAGACTACAGCGACTGAGTCTCTCTCTACAAGTCCTACTCAATCTACTTCCCATTGACAATTCCTACAATTTGGCACAAAAAAGTTTAGTGACCCAGGAATGAACATTGAACATTTTGAAAAAATCGGTGCAAGTTTAGATATATTAAAAAAAATGGTTTTGATTTTTCCCATTTTTTATATTTTTAGTACACCCAAATAAACGCTTTGTGGATTTTTTTGAGATTTTTCTGATAACTCGTTCAGAAGTTAACAATATTTAAAAAATCTTTAAAATATCACTCAGTGTATCGAGTTTTTGGTTATAACTTCTTAAGCTAACTTCTTAAAAAAATCTTTTTTTTGAAATGTTGATATTTTTCAGCACTTTCAAGGAAATAAATACAGATATCATTTTTTTGTGTGCGATTTTTATACCCTACACCACACTGTGGTACAGGGTATTATAACTTTGTTTCACGGCAGATGTTTGTAACACCTGAAAATAACACAGCTAGACCCACCTTAAAGTATACCGATCGACTCAGAATCACTAGCTGAGTCGATTTAACGATGTCCGTCCGTCCGTCCGTCCGTCTGTCCATGTAAAGTTGTTCGTCGACTACAGGTCGCAATTTCACCCCGATCGTTCTGAAATTTTGCAGTTTAGAGTATTTCGCGGCTGTTAAGATCGCTATTGAATTTGGTTGAAATCGGTTCAGATTTAGATATAGCTCCCATATATATCTTACGTCCGATTTGGCCCTTTAGTCCTTTAGAAGCTGTATTTTACATCCGATCGCTTTGAAATTTACAATGGTAGAGTTTCTTGATACATGAACCAACATTGCAGAATTTGAAGAAAATCGGTTAAGATTTAGCTATAGCTCCCATATATATGTTTCGTCCGATTTGGCCCTTTAGTCCTATAGAAGCTGTATTTTACATCCGATCGTTGTGAAATTTAGAATGGTAGAGTTTCTTGATACATGAACCAACATTGCCGAATTTGAAGAAAATCGGTTAAGATTTAGCTATAGCTCCCATATATATGTTTCGTCCGATTTTGCTCTTTAGTCCTGTAGAAGCTGTATTTAACATCCAATCATTTTTAAATTTTGAATGGTAGAGTTTCTTGATCCATGAACCAACACTACCGAATTTGAAGAAAATCGGTTAAGATTTAGCTATAGCTCCCATATATATGTTTCGTCCGATTTGGCCATTTAGTCCTATAAAAGCTGTATTTTACATCCAATCATTTTGAAATTTAGAATGGTAGAGTTTCTTGATCAATGAACCAACATTGCCGAATTTGAAGAAAATCGGTTAATATTTAGATATAGCTCCCATATATATGTTTCGTCCGATTTTGCTCTTTAGTCCTGAAGAAGCTGTATTTTACATCCAATCATTTTGAAATTTAGAATGGTAGAGTTTCTTGATCCATGAACCAATACTACCGAATTTGAAGAAAATCGCTTAAGATTTAGCTATAGCTCCCATATATATGTTTCGTCCGATTTGGCCCTTTAGTTCTATAGAAGCTGTATTTTACATCCAATCGTTTTGAGGGAGCTATAGCTCCCATATATATGTTTCATCCGATTTGGCTCTTTAGATCCAATCGTTTTTATACCCTTCACCACACTGTGGTACAGGGTATTATATAAGTATAAAATGTCCCAAAAGTAAATTTATGTAAACAATTTATACATAAATTACAAAATTTATATATCAGAGTTATTCAATATTACGAGAGTGGTGTAGGGTATTATATAGTCGGCACCACCCGACTTTAGCCTTTCCTTACTGGTTAAGTTATAAAATTTAAATGTACTCTCCGAATTTTTTATATTTATACCCTCACTTTAGTGTGACGACGGTATATATCATTTGCTACGGAAAAAAGTGTAACACATCGAAGGAGTGACTTAAGACCCCAAGTATGTTCGGCGGAAATCCGTTTTGGGTCATTTTAAGTCGAATGAGCAATGTCCGTCCGTCTGTCTGTCTGTCTGTGTGTCTGTCTGCTGGCTGGTGCGCACGATAACTCTCGAAAGGAGTAACCGATTGACTTCAAATTTCGTATGTGGTAATATTTTTTTCTATCTCCGGCTAAGTTCGAAGATGGGCCATATTGGTCCACTCCTTCTGGTACCTCCCCACAAAGGGTTAAAATGTTGTGAAATATTGATTCTTTAATAACTGCTATTATACGTTTTCGAATCTTCTGAAATTCCACACATAGTATTAGTTTGTTAGTCGCAATCAACTCGAGGAAAATGGGCGAAGTGGCCCCGTCCCTTTTGCTACCTCCCACACAAAAGGACCATTTTGTACAAAAAGTTACCAGCTTATAACAATAATACCAGTGCATAAAAATACTTGACATTTTGTACAGAGTAATGCTTTTATAGTGCCTACAGTCCAGTGAAAAATGGGCGTTATTGCCACGCCCCTTTTGGTACCTCCCACATAAAGGTTCAATTTTGCACCAAAAGTTAGCAGCTGACAACATGAATACCAGTGTATAAAAATAATTGAAATTTTGTGCAGAGTAATGCTTGTATAGTGCCTATAGCCACGTGAAAAATGGGCGTTATCACCACGTCCCTTTTTGTACCTCCCACACAAAATGGCCAAATTACACCATAATTTAATATCTCATACCGTTAATAATAGGTGTATTGTTAAACGCTTATAATTCGGCACAATGCAATGTATTTAAAGTATCTACTGTTCAGCGTGTATTTGTTAAACCCCTTCTGGTACCTCCCACACAAATAGACAGAATAATTCGTGGAATATTCAATATTACATTACTCACAAAGTGAGGGTATCCCTTAGTCGGCTTACCCGACTGAAACTTTCTTACTTGTTTAAACTTCTTTTAATTCTCTATCATATACACTTTTGATGGAAGTGGGCATACATTTTTATAACCTCACTTTAGTGTGACGAGGGTATATATCATTTTTTACGGAAAAAAGTGTAACACGTCGAAGGAGTGACCTAAGACCCCAAGTATGTTCGGAGGAAATCCGTTTTGGGTCATTTTAAGTCGAATGAGCAATGTCCGTCCGTGTATCTGTCTGTCTGCTGGCTGGTGCGCACGATAACTCTCGAAAGGAGTTACCGATTGACCTCAAATTTGGTATGTGGTAATATTTTTTTCTATCTCCGGCTAAGTTCGAAGATGGGCCATATTGGTCCACTCCTTCTAGTACCTCCTCCACAAAGGGTTAAAATGTTGTGAAATATTGATTCTTTAATAACTGCTATACTACTTATTCGAATCTTTTGAAATTCTACACATATTATTACCTTATTAGTCGCTATCAACTCGAGAAAAATGGGCGAATTTGCCACGTCCCTTTTGGTACCTCCCACACAAATGCACCATTTTGCACCAAAAGTTAACAGCTTATAACATTAATAACAGTATATAAAAATACTTGAAATTTTGTACAGTATTATGCTTTTATATTGCCTACAGTCCAGGGAAAAATGGGTGTTGTTGCCACGCTCCTTTTGGTACCTCCCACACAAAGGTACCTTTTTGTACCAAAAGTTAACAGCTTATAACATTAAAACCAGTGTATACAAATACTTGAAATTTTGTACAGTGTAATGTTTTTATAGTGTCTACAGCCCTGTGAAAAATGGGCATTATTGCCACGCCCCTTTTTGTACCTGCCACACAAAATGCCCAAATCATACCACAATTTAATGTCTCATAACGTTTATACCAGTGCACATAAATGCTTATAAGTCGGCACAGTGCAATGAATTTAAAGTATCTAATGTTCAGCGAAAAAAAGGTGTATTTGATAAACCCCTTCTGGTACCTCCCACACAAATTGACAGAATAATTCGAGTAATATTCAATATTACATTACTCACAAAGTGTTACCGTTTTTTTCGTCCACTTTTTGGACGCGATGCAATACTGCCAGTATCACGGTAACGAGCAATGGTACGATAAACAAAAGATTTATTCACATTTAAATGCTGGAGGGCTCTAACGATAGCCACTTGTGTTTTTCCGCCCAAATATAAAGCAATCACACTATCACGCTTGAATTCCATCACGAATAACTTTTTTTCTGAATGCAATAGATCAAAATGCTTTTGTAAGCTTGTAGACAATAAAATGAACTGTCACTGAAATAAATCTGTCAGCTATCAGACTAGCGGTTTAGAAATGATAGCAACCTGAAGTTGGTTGCAATACATATCAGCCACCCTGTACAATAGATGATTTAACATCCGATCCTTATGAAATTTGGCAGAGAGAAGCATCTTGCTACAGAAACGAACACTGACAAGTTGGAAGTTTTATAGCCCATATATAAATGTACGTTCCTACCGATTTGGTATTAGATTTATTTAACCCATTAAAAACTGACAATAAAATCCAATAACAAAAGCTAATATAGGACATTGAAGTTGTTTTGCAAAATTTCAAGATTGTAACTAGCAGTTACATCCGGGATCTGCATTGGGTAGTTAAATTCCCAATCGCCATTTGATTCAATTTTTCCATCATTTTTCATTTTTTTTATGAATAGAAAATACAAGAGGACAACTAACCACTAATTTTTTCAGTCGATTTTCACCTTTCTATCCCCTTACCTGAGAGAGGAGGGCCATATTGGTCCACTCCTTCTAGTACCTCCCCCACAAAGGTTTAATATTTAGTAAAATATTGATTATTTAATAACTTCTATAATACTTATTTGAATCCTCTGAAATTCGACACATAGTATTATTTTATTAGTCACTATGACCTCGAGAAAAATCGGCGAAGTTGCCACGCCCCTTTTGGTACCTCCCACACAAATTGACAATTTGGATCCAAATGTTAATAGCTTATAACTTTATTACCAGTACATACAAAGACTTGAAATTTTGTACAGTGTAATGGTTTAATAGTACATACAAAACAGTGAAAAGTGGTCATTATTGCCACGCTCCTTTTGGTACCTCCCACACAAATAAACCATTTTGTACCAAAAGTTACCAGCTTATAACATTAATACCAGGGCATACAAATACTTGAAATTTTTTACAGTGTAATACTTTTATAGTACCTAGAGTCCAAAGAAAAATGGGCGGTATTGGCACGCTCCTTTTGGTACCTCCCACACAAATGGTCCATTTTACAACAAAATTTAACAGCTTATAATTTTAATACCAGTGCATATAAATACTTGTAATTTTGTACAATGTAATGCTTTTATAAAACCAAAAGTCCAGAGAAAAATGGGCGTTATTGGCACGCCCCTTTTCCAAATGGAAATTATTGTACCAAAAGTTAACAGCTTTTACTTTAATACCAGTGCATACAAATACTTGAAATTTCGTACAGTGCAATGCTTTTATAGTACCTAGAGTCTAGATAAAAGTGGCGTTATTGTCACGTCACTTTTGGTATTTCCCACACAAAAAGTAATCAGCTTTTAACTTTAATACCAGTACATAATTTAAAGTTATTAATTGCAATTTAAATTGATAATAATTTAACTGGGACTCAAGGTGAGGGGATTCATAAGTCGGTTTACCCGACTGAACTTTCTTACTTGTTAATTTAGCTTTATATATTCATTTTTGAAAATTCCTCATCTTTGACCTTGAAAAGAAGCATTCAATTTTAAGCAGGGCTGTGGAGTCGAGCCAAAACTACTCGACTCCCTGAGTCGAATTTTAATATCATTCGACTCCGGCAGTTAAATAACATAAATTTCTGAAATTATATTTCTACTAAGACGTGAGTTCATGTTATTGAAAATAATATTTATTATTTATTGACATTTGACTTGCAGGTTGCAAATAGTTCGAAATTTCACTACGATCCTGCTAAAATTTTACAATAAGAACTCTTTCACACAAGGGAGGAAACATATCGGAATTGCATATTGTAGAATTTTAACAAATTCTGTTTAGATTTAGATTTATACTGTAACAAGGTGTTGTACGGTATCATATAGTTGGATTCGCTCGGCCTTTCCTTACTTGTTTTATACTCGCTTTGGAATAGTGTATAATCTTCCAAAAATACTTATTTTGTTAGCTAAATATAATCAGAGCTTTCCTAAAACTTCCGGAGTCGACCATAATTTTTCGACTCCGGAGTCCGACTCTGGGCAAATTTCCCAGACTCCGACTCCTAGACTTCGACTCCGACTCCACAGCCCTGATTTTAAGAATTTCGTTTCACATTGTAACGGCAAATGACCCAATTTCCTATAAATAACCAAACCTAACCTATAATTTTCATTTTTAACTGGAAAGTTTATAAAGTCCAAAAGAATACAAACTGCAAAGTTTCAGCTGAATTTCTTAGAAAATGTGGTGTTTATGGCTTAAATAAGCCTTTTCGGGAGCGACATCTATAGGTGGACTATAACAAAATATGAACTGATTTAAAATTTTTTTACTGCGATGAATTCTTGTCTGTATTAAATACAAACTGCAAAGATTCAGTTAAAATGCTTAGAAAATATGGTATTTATGGCTTAAATACGTATATTTGGGAGCGACCTCTATAGGGTGACTATAACAAAATATGAACCGATTTGTAAAATTTTTTGCTTTGATGAATTCTTGTCAAAATAGAATACAAACGGCAAAGTTTATGCTAAATTGCTTTAAAAATGTGGTATCTATGGCTCAAAAACCCGTATCATGGAGCGACCTCTATAGGGGAGCTATATCAAAACATTGACCGATATGGCCCATTTGCAATCCCAAACATCCTGCAACTATAAGAAATATTTGTACCAAATTAAATATAAACCCTATTATTGTTGAACTCATTTGAATTTTCCACAAAATAATCCAGTTTATTAATTCTTTGGTACCACTGTGTAATCCTGCTGCTGTTGTTGCAATGATGATGATGTTGTTATTGTTTTGTTTTACCGATGTTGTTATTTTCAAATTCTACTATTTGTTGTTGTTGTCTTTCTCGAGTAGTATGCAATAGACACTTGGACACTTGGGCAAAAATAGACAAATATATGTATTTAATGTACGTCATAACGTTGTTAGCGGCCGATGATGTTGTTGTCGTTGTTGTTCATGTTCGTGTTGCTGCTATTTTTTGCAATTTAGAGCCAACAGTGCCAACTGGTTAAATGGTTGTTAAGCTTCTGTTGAGATCGAAGTTGTTATCGTTGCTGTTGTTGTTGTTTTATTTCATTCAAGTTAAACAATTCAAAAATTCATTGTCAGTATCGCGCATCGCCTATCAGCTGCTGTAGATGACGAGAACGGACGGACAGCGGCGTAATTGTGTTGTACACAAAATTTCTCACAAACAACAATTATTGGTGGAAATCTCTTGGAACAACTCCAAGACCAGCAGCAGTTACGGGCAACAATGACGACGTCGATAGCGGCAGCTGCCGCTACAGTCACTGTCGAGGCAACGCCAATGGCAACAACATTCTCATTCCATCCCCGCCAACAACCTCAAAAACTCAGAGTGCCAATCTCATCGGTAAGTTCTAATTGTTCATGTGATAATAACGATTGGTGGTCGATCCGTTGTCCGTCGTCCGCTCTGTGAACGGTGATCATGAGCTGCGAAATCGAAAATCTTTATCTTACCGCATTGTATTGTGTACGAGTATTTTTATTTTTTGGTAGTGAGTATTTGCTTTAGTCGTTTACTCGTATACAGCTCGTCATATCTATCTGGAAATTTGTACTTGAATTATTCAATTCAATGCAATGCAATTCAATTCCATTCGATTTGATTTGATTTAATACGATTCGTTTCAGGTTTCAGGGTTTTATTATCATTTGTATGTCTGTCTGTCCGTCTATGTTTTGCTGTGAAGTATTTTTTCTGGTCCCGATGAAGAAGAAGTACTTGACTTTCAAAAGATCGAAGTTTATTCAAGTGTTTACCTGATACTCATTGTTCTGAAGAATACATTTAATTGTTCTGGGTTCGTACATTTCACACTGGGTATTGCAAAACTTGAGGACTACACAAGGAAAAAGAGTTCTTGGACACTTAACTTTCAGTCATATTATTGTTCTTGAAATAAGTGTAAGGGTATTAATAACAATATATACTTACCTTTCAGAAGAACCATACGGGATATTGGACTGGTATAAAACAAAACGCATTGTAGATCCATTAAAGACTGCGATCTGTTGCCAGATTGACCCTTTTATATAAAAACAAACGATAACATTCCCATGGCGTTACCGTTAGAAGTAGTGAATTGTCACCTTGTGACATATTCAAGTATTGGCCTAAAAGAATGCCTACAGTAACTGACCCTTCAGAGTAGGTAACCCAACTGGTCGTCATCTAAGGAGTATATAATAAGTAGATAACTCAAAAAGTCGTCAACAAAGGAATAGATAACCCAAGTGGTCGTGAACAAAGTAGCAGACTACCCAACCAGTCGTCAACTATGGAGTAGATAACTCAACAGGTCGTCAAAAACTGCTGGTTCACATATGAGTAAATAATCCAACTGATCGTTATCTGAGGAGTAGATAAGCCAACTAGTGGTCAACAAAGGAGTTGAAAACCCAACTTGTCATCAACTAAGGAATATTTAATCCAAATGTTAGTCAAATAAAGAGTAGATAATGCTATTGGTCGTAATCTAATGAGTAGATAATTCAACTGGTCGTCAAATTAGGAGTAAATGAAGAAGCTTGTCGTCAACTAAGGATTATATAATTATGGAGTATATAACCTAGCTGGTCGTCAACAAAGGAGTAGATAACCAAACCTGTCATCAACTAAGAAATAGTTAATCCAACTGTTAGTCAAATAAAGAGTAGATAACGCAATTGGTCGTAATCTAATGAGTAGATAATTCAACTGGTGGTCAACAAAGGAGTATATAACCAAACTTGTCGTTAATAAAGGAGTAGATAACCTAGCTTGTCGTCAACAAATGAGTAGATAACCAAACCGGTCATCAAGCAAGGAATAGATACTCCAACTAGTCGTCATCTAAGGGGTAGATAAACCAAGTGGTCGTCAACTAAGGATCATATATAACGCAACTGCTCACCAACTAAAGAGTAGATAATTCAGCTGGTCGTCACCTAAGCAGTAGATAAATCAGCTGGTCGTTAAAACATGAGTAAATAACCCAACTGGTCGTCAATTAAGGAGTAGATAACCAAACTGTCCGTCAACTAATGAGTAGATAACCCAACTGGTCGTCAACTTAAGAGTAGATAATGGGAGTAGTCCACAACTAAGGAGTAGATAACTCCGCTGGTGGTCAACTAAAGATTATATAACCGAATTGGTCGTCAAATAAGGAGTAGATCATCTAACAGGTCCCCAACTAAGGAGTATATAATCCAACTTCTGGTGGCAACTAAAGATTATATATCAACTAAGGATTATATAACGCAACTGCTGAGCAACTAAAGAGTAGCTGGTCGTCCACTAAGGAGTAGATAACCAAACTGGTCGTCAACTAAGAAGTATATAACTCAACTAGGGAGTAGATAACCCAACCGTTCGTCAACTAATGAGTAGATAACCCAACGGGTCGTCAATTAACGAGTATATAGTCCATTTGCTCGTACACTATAGGGTACATAGCACACCTGTTCGTAAACTATGGAGCAGATAACTCAACTTGTCGTCAACTACGGAGTAGACAACTCAACTGGTGGTCAACAAAGGAGTAGATAACCCAACTTGTCGTTAATAAAGGAGTAGATAACCTAGCTGGTCGTCAAGAAAGGAGTGGATAATCAAACCGGTCATCGTGTGAGGAATAGATAATCCAACTGGTCGTCAAACAAGAAGTAGATAGCGCAACTAGTCGTCATCTAAGGAGTGGATAATTCAACTGGTCGTCTAGGTTTATATAACGCAACTGCTCATCTACTAAAGAGTATATAACTCAGCTGGTCGTCAACTAAGGAGTAGATAACTTAACTGGTCGTCAAATAAGCTGTAGATAATCTAACTAGTCGTCAGGTAAAGAGTGTCCACCCAACTGGTCGTCAGCTAAAGAGTAGACAACTTAACTGGTCATCAACTAAGGAGTAGAAAATTTAAATAAGGTATAGATAATCCAACTGATCGTCAAATGAGGAGTAGATAACGGAAGTAGTCGACAACTAAGAAGTAGATAATCCAACTGGTCGTCAAATAAGGTATTGATAGTCCAACTGGTCATCAAATAAGGTATAGATAATCCAACTGGTCTTCAAGTAATGAGTAGATAATCCAACTGGTCATCAAATAAGGTATAGATAATCCAACTGGTCGTCAGTTAAGGAGTAGATAATCCAACTGGTCGTCAAGTAATGAGTAGATAATCCAACTGGTCGTCAAGTAATGAGTAGATAATCCAACTGGTCATCTACTAAGAATTGTATAACCCATGTTATCCCAACACAGAAATGATAACCTAGCTGGTCGTCAACAAAGGAGTAGATAACAAGACAGGTCATCGAGCAAGGAATAGATAATCCAACTGGTCGTCAAATAAGGAGTATATAACGCACCTAGTCGTCATCTAAGAGGTAGATAAACCAAGTGATCGTCAACTCAGGATTATATTACGCAACTGCTCACCAACTAAAGAGTAGATAACTTAGCTGGTCGTCAACTAAGCAGTAGATAACTCAGCTGGTCCTTAAAAAAGGAGTACGTAACCCAACTGGTCGTCAACTAAGGAGTAGATAACCCAACTGTTCGTCAACTAATGAGTAGATAACCCAACTGGTAGTCAACTTAGGAGTAACTAAGAAGTAGATAACCCAACCGTTCGTCAACTAATGACTAGATAACCAAACTGGTCGTCAAATAAGCTGTAGATAATCCAACTAGTCGTCAGGTAAAGAGTGTCCACCCAATTGGTCGTCAGCTAAAGAGTAGACAACTTAACTTTTCATCAACTAAGGAGAAGACAATTTAAATAAGGCATAGATAATCCAACTGGTCGTCACCTGAAGAGTATATAATGGAAGTAGTCGTCAACTAAAGAGTAGATAACTCATTTGGTGGTCAACTAAGAAGTTGATAACCCAGCTGGTCGTCAAATAAGGAGTATATAAACCAACTGTTCATCAACTAAGGAGTAGATAACTCAACTGGTCCTCAACTTAGGAGTAGATAACCCGACTGGTGGTCAACTATGGAGTAGTTAACCCAACCTGTCGTCACCTATGGAGTAGATAACCCAACTGGTCGTCAACTTAGGATTAGATAACACAACCGATCGTCAACTCTGGAGTGCATTACCCAACCTGTGGTCAACTATGGAGTTGACCTAACTGGTCGTCAACTAAGGTATAGATAATCCAACTGGTCGTCAGGTAAGGAGTAGACAACCCAACTGGTCGTCAACTAAGGAGAAGAAAATCCAAATGGTCATCAACTATGAAGTGTATAAGCCGACTGGTTTTCAACTATGGAGTCTATAACCCACCTGGTCGCCAACTAAGGAGTAGATAATCAAACTGGTCGTCTAATAAGTAGTAAATAATTCAACAGATCTTCATGTAAGGAGTTGATAATCCAACTGATCGTCAACTAATGAGTATATAATCTAATTGGTCGTCAACTAAGACGTGCATAATAGGGTGATGACTTTTTGTTTTTTTTTCTCAAAAATTATTTCCTATTGCACGAATGAATGAACTTTTGCCTATTAATGACTAAAATAACGTTTATTCCATTTAAATATTGAAAAAGGTCCCGCACAAACCACTTTGAAATTATATTTTTGTGAAAAAATTAAAATTTTTTTAATCTCATAAATCCAAAATGGAAAAAAGTGTCAAGTCTTATAACTTTCACGAAAAGCCACATAACCTATGAACATAATGAGACAGTGATCATAGAAATCGATGAACATCTTTCGTTTTTATTTACAATTAAGTGGAGGTATCTCATTTTGAATCGAATGTATCTCTTTGGAAAAAAAAGTTTACGACTTTTTTTATCATTCTCATTTCTTATGATTTTTTTACAGAAACCACATTTATGAGCGGTCGATAATTTGAATGTTTTGAATAAATTGAAAAAAAATTGCCAAAAAAAAATTAAAAAATTGCCAAAAAAAATTAAAAAAATGCCAAAAAAATTAAAATAATGCCAAATTGTGCGTGAGGTTTTTTTTATCGAATCACCTTATATGTAAAATTTTATCTAATTGTATAAAAATCATCACCCTAGTGTATAACCCGACTAGTTGTCAACTATGGAGTAGATAATCCTTCCTACATTGGATAATCTATGTTTCTCTATTTACTCGCAATGGAATGTTTCTAAGCGGAGGAAATATTTAAGCCCTTTTTATCTTTCTGACTACTTTCCCAATTATCATACTTTACCGCTAGAGGTATGTTTACAGGGCCACAACAGTTCCACATATTCAATTCTATCTATCTGTAGTGTCAATCAATGCATTTCCTGTAGACATCTAATGCTGTCTACTCCACTCTCACATACTGTTCGGTTTTTATTGCATTTAATGTTAGCAAAAAAGTAAAATAATTGGCTATAATTAAAAAAAACAAAGCCAATTATTGCCTGCATTGGGGCGTGGTGGTGCTGCTGCTATTTCATGTCATCCCAAAACAGAAATGAAACTAACTAAATAAAATGACTCTTTAGTGGTGGTCACGGGGAAAATCAACACTGGACATTGAAGCAGCGAAAAAAAACAACACTCAACATTGACAGAAAATAAAAATGGAATTTAATGACATCTGTGTCGGCCTGAGGACAGATTTTGGATTGGGCATCACCTGATGACTCCGATTACTCTGATGATGGAGAGTATCACAGCTCAATTCCATTGAATGCATTCGAAACCGATGAAACCGCGGCAGTGGCAGTGCCACAAAAAAAGCAAACATTCCGTGATTTTCACTAAAGCGAAATAAACAACAACGAAAAAAATGAAAAACGTTTGAACAACTTTGACTTTGAACACAACTGTCATTTGAGGTAAAATTAATAACAATTTCTGTTGGCATTAATAGTTTACTGCAGTTGCTGTTGTTTTTTTTTCAGTTGCTTTTTGTCATTGTCGTAAAATGATTATTCTGTTGTTCTAAAGCCTTTTCGTTGCTGAAGTTATTCGATAAATGTTGTCACCGCGTGAATGGCGACACGAGGCCGAAATGAGCATTAATTGTTCTTAAAAAATGCTACTATATGCAAATTCAAGAGAGGTAAAAAATTGGTATTTTCGCCAAAGCCCTTCGATTATATTTAAGAGTATAACAATTTATACTTTTTTTATAACCACGTGATACCCATCAGTTCATTTTGCTTTGTTGATTATAGCTTCCTCTCCCAGAATGTGTTAAAATCCAATGAAATATAAGATATCTGATAACTTCTAAAATAACGAGAGGTATGCACTTCCAAGGTATCTACAAAAATATTAACTCGTTAATTTTACGGAGTTAATCGGTGCCTACGCAGGATTCTGGGAATATACTGACCCGAAACTACAGGGTGTTTTTTTTACAGGTGCACATCTTTGAGTTGTTAACACTGCTTTATTTGTCAGCTGATAGCTGCTTTTGTATAATTTCATCAATTGCATGCAATTTCATCAACGAAAGCAACGCTTAAATTTTTTTTAAATTTTCTATCAAACTGAAGCTCATTTTTGATTGAATTGGTACGTAAATAGAACAAAATTGTCGCATTTGGAGGGAAAATAATTCACAAGCTTTTGTCCAATCACCATTACATCAGCAGAAAATTACTTTTACTGGTACGTTTTATGCGCCGGCGGAATCATTGGTCCATATGTCTTCAAAAACGATCAAAGAACGGATTGAATCCTAATTTCTAATTTAAGGGCTTTTAAAGATTCACCGAAAACGCAGATTGCTGCTATTTTCCCACTCGAATATATTTGATAACTTGGAAACATATTTGGGTCCGAATTAACCAATTAAGAATTACTATTCCGGGCGGAAAATACCGTTTCAAGCTATATTCGGAATACACAATAGGGGCCATGGACAGAAATGATTACAAGTGTTTTTGTACCTCAATTATAATGAATAATTTCACATAATGGTCCTGTTAATTGGCCACCAAAATCGTCAACACTGTTCTGTATTCCGAGAGCGGATTGATTTCGAATTTCTAATTCATAAAATTGTACATAATTTCTGTTCGAGGACTTTTGTAGATTTCTTGTAAACGCAGATTGCCTTTATTTTATTTGATATACTTGAAGCATATTTAGGTCCTAAAAAAATTTACAAACTCAATTCCGAGCGGAATATTCCGATTCAAGCCAATTCCGGAATACAGAAGAGGGGCACGTGTGATTTAACCCTTTTGGATTATTTTCCTTTGGGGCTATGTAAAGTCACTCATCTACGCCAATACACCAGAGACGATTGAACATCTGGAAAGCAACAGTCGACGAGCCATTGGCGAAATACGGCCGCAAATACTGCGAAAAGAGTATGTATCCCTAAAAAAACGTTTAGTAATGAAAGGACCTGTTTCCAACAAATATTATTGGCGTTGTTAATAGATAAAGGGACTATCCTCTACCAAAAATTCATATTGTTCGGGAGAAAATAAAGCTTCAGCAGCGCTTGTACACCATATCGGAAATAACATAAATATGGTCGCTAAATCTACATAAATCACACCGTTTTTTTAAAATTTGAAAAATTTTGATGTAAAATGTGACTTCTAAATACAAGGCTTAGATGTCAAATCGGAAGGAACATATACTCGTATATGGGGATATCTGTAAATCCGAACCTGTTTCCTTCAAATCTAGTAGCATATAAACATGGATGAAGATCAAGTTTCATAATGATCGGATTTAAAATACATGTTTCTATAGAGCTTGTAATTCAAATCTGAAAGAACAGATGTATCCACATCTGAACCGATTTACTTTAAATTGAGTAGTGACTGATATATTAGCTTCTGCATGAATGCGAAGTCTCCTGACCCAATATTAAGAAGGCTAATTGGGGAAAATGTACACGGGAACAAAATCACCAGAAAAGAAAATCATCAAGAAAATATACTCGTATTTGGAAAGAACATATTTTAATAATATCTATATATACAGTGTTTTCCAACAAGAGGTGTTATTTTGAATCACGCTGTATTTCGGTAGCTGTCACTTTTGAAGCTTTTATTCTTTGACATTTGACAAGTAGAAACCACGCCATTACTAACCAGTAAGGAAAGGCTAAAGTCGGGCGGTGCCGACTATATAATACCCTACACCACTCTCGTAATATTGAATAACTCTGATATATAAATTTTGTAATTCATGTATAAATTGTTTACATAAATTTACTTTTGGGACATTTTATACTTAAATAATATCCTGTACCACAGTGTGGTGTAGGGTATAAAAACGATTGGATCTAAAGAGCCAAATCGGATGAACATATATATGGGAGCTATAGCTAAATCTTTACCGATTTTCTTCAAATTCGTCAATGTTGGTTCACGAATCAAGAAACTCTACCATTCTAAATTTCAAAACGATTGGATGTAAAATATAGCTTCTATAGAACTAAAGGGCCAAATCGGACGAAACATATATATGCGAGCTATAGCTAAATCTTAACCGATTTTCTTCCAATTCGGTAGTGTTAGTACATGGATCAATAAACTCTACCATTCTAAATTTCAAAACGATTGGATGTAAAATACAGCTTTTATAGGACTAAAGGGCCAAATCGGACGAAACATATATATGGGAGCTATAGCTAAATCTTAACCGATTTTCTTCAAATTCGGTAGTGTTGGTTCATGGATCAAGAAACTCTACCATTCTAAATTTCAAAACGATTGGATGTAAAATACAGCTTTTATAGGACTAAATGGCCAAATCGGACGAAACATATATATGGGAGCTATAGCTAAATCTTAACCGATTTTCTTCAAATTCGGTAGTGTTGGTTCATGGATCAAGAAACTCTACCATTCTAAATTTCAAAATGATTGGATGTAAAATACAGATTCTACAGTACTAAAGGGCCAAATCGGACGAAACATGTATATGGGAGCTATATCTAAATCTTAACCGATTTTCTTCAAATTCGGTAGTGTTGGTTCATGGATCAATAAACTCTACCATTCTAAATTTCAAAACGATTGGATGTAAAATACAGCTTCTATAGGACTAAATGGACAAATCGGAAGAAACATATATATGCGAGCTTTAGCTAAATCTTAACCGATTTTCTTCAAATTCGGTAGTGTTGGTTCATGGATCAAGAAACTCTACCATCCTAAATTTCAAAATGATTGGATGTAAAATACAGCTTCTACAGGACTAAAGAAGAACAACTTTACATGGACAGACGGACGGACAGACGGACGGACATCGTTAAATCGACTCAGTTAATGATTCTGAGTCGATCGGTATACTTTAAGGTGGGTCTAGCTGTGTTATTTTCAGGTGTTACAAACATCTGCCGTGAAACAAACTTATAATACCCTGTACCACAGTGTGATGTAGGGTTTAAAAATGGAACGATACACGATTCAACAACGCGTTGAAATTGTTAAAATTCGAAAAATCGAAAATCATCTTGACTGATGAGGCCCATTTCCATCTCGGTGGCTACGTCAACAAGCAAAATTGTCGCATCTGGGGCTCGGAAAACCCAAGAGTTATTGTTTAGTAGCCTCTCCATCCGTAAAGTGTGATTGTTTGGAGCGGTTTATGGTACGGTGGGGTCATTGGACATTACTTTTTCGAAAATGAGGTTGGATCAAAAGTTACGGTGAATGGATTGCGCTATCGAGAGAGAATTAATGATTTTTTTATGGTCGGAGTTGGATGGTATTGATCTGGACAAACGTTTACTTTCAACAAGACGGACCTACGTGCCACGCAAGCAACGAAACCATTGCTCTGTTACGAGAAAAGTTTCCGGACCGTGTTATCTCTCGAAGAGGTGATCACAATTGGTCACCGAGATCTTGTGATTTAACACCTTGGAACTTCTTCCTTTGGGGCCAAGTGAAAGATGAGGTCTAAGTTAACAGCCTAGCGTCGATTCAAGACCTCAAAGATAGAATTCGTGAGGCTATCGAGGACATAGGGCAGCCACTTTGCGATCACTTTGCGTCAAAAAAAGGTCGCGTTGATCAAAGCTTATATGCAAATTTGGTATGTTTTAAGTATGTTAGCAAAATATTTAGTTTTTGCGATCGCGAAATTAGGGGCTATTTGCGGTTGAAAAACCCTATAAAAATCATGTTTTCCCTTAATAACCCATTTGGGACCAACAATCAAATAAAAAGTTTACGGCCTTGAAAGGGTTAAATGTTTACAAAACTTAAATTTAGAGATCAGCAGTTCTATAACAAGCCATGAATAGTGAAAATCGGACCAAAATTATGGAAATTTTCGATTTCCGATAAAAAAATGCACTAAAAATTGCAATAAAATCGAGAAAAAAGTAACTTTACATTGCAATTTTTTTAATGGAAGTCACGACGCCCTATAAATAATGGTCCAGATTTTAATGTCCAGTGGTCAATTCCTAAAAGCAATCAAAATTGACAATTTTATTAAGGGAAAACATGATTTTTAGATTTATTTCAACCGCAAATAGACCCTAATTTCGCGATAGCAGAAACGAAATATTTTGCTAATATAAATAATTAAAACAAACCAAATTTGCATATATGCTTTAATCAACGCGAACTTTTATTTCGTCCTCACAAAAGAAGCCACTCTAATATATATAAAAGACAATGTGTGTTTGTTGGTTTGTTTGTTTCTTGGTTTGTCTGTTTGTTCCGTATCGACGCCTAAACGGCTGGACCGATATTCTTGAAATTTTCACAGTATATCCACTTGTACGGGGCGGTGAAAATAGAATTATAAATTGAAATTGAGATATAATACACAATTTGTTAGCGAGAGTTCGGTGGTTTTGTGCAAATGTATCTGGTGGTAGTCTTCGTGATTGCTTCAAAAATTGACGGAATCGGAAATCTGAAATCTGGGACAACGAAGTGGACCGGGTCCAGCTAGCGTATTTTTAATAATGTGTATTTAAATTCTTTTTTAAAAACAAGAAATATTGTTTGGGACGCATATATTGACATTCACAAACAAAATATGTGTTTACATATAAAGTTATTGTTTATTAAGTTTTTCAAATATATTTTATTTAAAAAAGATTTGTATAACTTTGCTGACTTTTTCGAATTTTATTTTAAATTCTTCCTACATTTTGTGTTATACTTTATAGTTAAAAATGTCATAAGAAGCATTAGCTTCTCTTTTACAGCACTAGTTTTTAATTTATAAATATTCCAATTCAGCACATTTTGTCAATCCATCAATGCGAGTTACAGTTACGAAAAATTTACGATTTAATTTGTAATTGAATTTTACAAACATATAAAAATTCTAAAAAATTGCATTCTAAATATCTGAAAAACAGAAATTTTCCCTTTAAATTAATTCGTTTCTGAAAAATAATGACAGAACATCATGTTGCGACATTTTAAAAATTCGCCCTGTACCCTCTGTTAATTTCGCATTTTGCATGATACTAGAACTTAACCGTAGATAGAAGGAAATATTGCCACATACCAAATTTGAATTTGTGCACCAGCCAGCAGACAGACAGACGGACGGACATTGCTCATTCGACTTAAAATGACCCAAAACGTATATCTGCCGAACATACTTAGGGTCTTAGGGCACTTCTTCGATGTGTTATACTTTTGGCTCGTAGCAAATGATATACATACATACATATACCCTCCTCTCTAAGGTGAGGGGATAAATAGAATTTTGTTTCTAGAAAAATGGAATTTGAGCGGTTTTTTTAAAGTAATTTCGTAAAAAAATCATGAAAATTCAATTTCTTTTAAGTTATGTTTTAAGTGATTTTAAAGAAATTTTCGAGTAAATCGCATTTGAACGAAATTTTTTTTAAAGTGGATTTAATTTGGACAAAAATTTCAATTCCTTAAATTAAATTTGAACGGCTTTTTAAGTAATTTTTCAAAAAAAAAAAAAAATCATAAAAATGCAATTTCTTTGAATTTTTGTATTAAAATTGAATTTTGAAGAAATTTTCGGGAAAATTGCTATTGGAACGAAACTTTCTTTAAAATGCTATTTGAACAAAAATTTAAATTTCCTTTTGTATAAAATGAAATTTCGATAAAATTTACTACAAAAATGTAAATTTGATGAAATTTGTTAAAAAAAAATTTAAAAGAAAAATTGAATTTGAAAAAATTTTTTTATAAAAAAAATCGCCAAAAAAATGTTTCTTCCAATTTTTTTCAGGTGAAAAATGGCGATTTTGGTACCCCTCACACAAATGCACTATTTGGCATGAAAAGGTAACAACTTATAACTTTTATACCAGAGCATAGTTTAAAGTTTTTAAATGCAATATTAATTGATAATATTTTAATTAAAACAGAACTAGTAAGGAAAGACTAAAGTCGGGCGGGGCCGACTGTATAATACCCTCCATTATAGCTTGCCAACAAATGCACGGTAAACCATTATTACTAATAACGGTTGCAGGTTAAATAGAGTCCATTTCTAAATTCCAGGCACATAATGTTAAAAAACGTGATCTTCATGAGGGGCTTATATAGGGTGATCCAAGTAGAGATACTTTTTGACAGATTACGTGTGAGTCGTGTAATGCTGTCATGTTATTTTTGTTAAGTATTGTTTGGCATTTCATCATGGAAAAACTTACGCCTGAAAAACGTATACGCGTGTCATTCGCCAGTTACCAGTCGAAATGCTCGAACGAGTCATCGAAAATTGGACTCAACGGATGGACCATCTGAGACATAGCCACGGCCAATATTTGATAGACATAATCTTCAAAAAATAAATGCCAAAGAATGTTCTTTCAAATGATAATAAACATTCGACATTCAATTTGAATTTTCTGTGTTTTTTTTTTTCTTTAAAAAAGTAGGGAACCTCGAAATGGATAACCCTATACTTATTAAAACACTGACCGATATACTCCATTTTCACTAGAGACGATTAAATTCAATATGAAGTACAAAAACTTAAATTTCCACAGATCAGTTAAAGAACCCGTACTCTAGAGCGTTAAGAAATGGCATCGGCGGGATCATTATATGGGGGATATACCTAAACAAGGACCGATGTGTCCAATTTTCAATAGATATCGTTTCTAGTCTAAGAAATGCCTGTGTACCAATTTTCGCAAAGATTGCTTTATAAAATGACGACCTGCGCTTTGATAACAAGAATACATGGACAGATAGACGGACATGGCTAAATCAACTCAGAAAGTGATTATATCGTTCACTCACTTCAAGAGTGACATAACTCAAATTTGAAAATTGCCAAGATGAGTAACTTTAAGTCCGTATAAAAAGATAAGTAACATGACATAAGACGTTAGAAAACGTTCGAATAATCCGAAATATGGTTGTTTACTTATAGACCAAATTTCGCTGAGATTAATTTATGGACATTTGCAAAATTCGTATTATTTAAGGCAACCTCAAAAATTTTAAATTTTGAGTTATGTCACTCTTAAAGTGAGTGAGCGATATGTCGATCGGTACAATGGGTCCATCTCTTTGTTTTTTAGCGTTACAAACAAATGCACAAAGTCGTACAGGGTATTATGACTTTGTGTTACAGTGTGGTGTCGGGTATAAAAAACAAGTAAGAAAGTTTCAGTCGGGTAAACCGACTAAGGTATACCTTCACTTTGTGAGTAATGTAATATGCAATATTAAACGAATTATTCTGTCAATTTGTGTGGGAGGTACCAGAATGTTTTTAACAAATACACCTATTTTTCGCTGAATAGTAGATTCTTTAAATACATTGCACTGCCCCGAATTATAAACGTTTTTTGCACTGGTATATTAACGTTATGAAATATTAAATTTTGGTATGATTTGGCCATTTTGTGTGGGAGGTACAAAAAGGGGCGTGGAAATGGCGTCCATTTTTCACAGTGCAAAAGACACTATAAAAGCATCACACTGTAAAAAATTTCAAGTATTTTTATACACTGGTATTAATGTTATAAGCTGTTAACTTTTGGTGCAAAATGGTGCATTTGTGTGGGAGGTACCAAAAGGGGCGTAGCAACATGGCCCATTTTACTCGAGTTGATAGCGACTAATAAACTAATGCTATGTGTGGAATTTCAGAAGATTCGAATATGTAGTATATCAGTTATTAAAGATTCAATATTTCACAACATTTTAACACTTTGTGGGGGAGGTACTAGAAGGAGTGGACCAATATGGCCCATCTTCGAACTTAGCCGGAGATAGAAAAAAATATTACCACGTACCAAATTTGAAGGCAATCGGTTACTCCTTTCGAGAGTTATCGTGCGCACCAGCCAGCAGACACACAGACAGACAGATAGACAGACAGACAGACAGACAGACAGACAGACAGACGGACGGACATTGCTCATTCGTCTTAAAATGACCCAAAACGAATATCCGCCGAACATACTTAGGGTCTTGGATCACTCCTTCGATGTGTTACACTTTTTTTCGTAGCAAATGATATATACCCTCGTCACACTAAAGTGAGGGTATAATAAATACTTTTTGAAATATTTTTGGGTCCGAAGGTGAATTCGTATGTCGGTTTACCCGACTGAACTTTCTTACTTGTTTAACTGGTATTTGTAACGAAATAATTGATCACAAAAGTTTTGTGACGCGCGTTACAAAATTAACTTTGAAAGTTGGTGTGTGTTTTTGAAATTTTTAGCACATTTTGAAAACTAATACACACAAACTATACACCAATATCTTTCAAATAAGTAGGATAAATCCTTCAAACGTCAGATACGTCCTATGCCAAACTTGATCGTATTAATGTTTAAACTGTTGTCATTCCTCTCTATCCTTTTTTCCAAATGGAGATTTGTTGACCTACATATTTTCAGTTATCTTCAAAAGGACAAAATGGATCCCTAAATTGGAACCTCCTTATCAAAATCTTTTTCAAAAATATTTGTCAATAGATTAAATGCAGATGATATTTGTTGGCATTTTCCTCAAACACTTTGGATGCAGAAATCAAAAATTTCATACGGAAATTGTAGTCAAGTTTGACAATCTTGTCCTTAAACAATTTCCTTCATATTAAGTAATTTTTCCGAATTATTGGATTGGGACGTTAATGTAGCAAAATCTTTAAAATTAAGTTGATTTTTCTTCAGTGTACGCTTACCATTTTCCATGGTAACTAAAGTTAATAATAGAGACCCAACGTTATTTTATTTTAATTCCAATTTATGGCTGAGTTCTTCTTTGCCGCCACAAATAATACGCTATAAGGTAATCCTCGGCTATTACCTGTTGCAAATTGCAACAAATCGATTTTCAGCAAAAAACCAACAAAAAAAAACACACATGAAAACATTTTGGACATTTAATGTTGAGGTCAAATCGTTTTCAGTCGACCCTCGTATTTCACTGATGGATGTCATTGTGGCAAACCAACAAAAAAAAAACGAAAATAAGTTTTTGTAGACTTTTTGTTAACGATTTTGCTAAATAAAAGCCTCAGTCGGACTTATTAAACGTTGAAATTGTCATTGCAGTTGGTTACACTGACTGACAAACACATACACTCATGTACATAGATCCGTACGTAGTTAACAACCGCAGTCGCATTTGTAGCCATAGCCGCAATGAGCTTCTTTTTTGGCTTAAACGACGACTATGCGCTCTGCTCTCCCAACAACTGGCGGAGTGGCGGCTGTGTCGTTAGCTGTTGTTTTTGCTATTGTAATTGTTCTATGGAAATAATTTGCAACTGAACTAAAACTGAAAAAAGCAGAAACAAAACAAAGCTGAAATTGAATTGAATTGAATTCTCACACACACCGAAATCTGAGGACGTTCGGAATCGAGTAATTTTTCAAGTTCAAATTACATTCTGGTCGACCGAACGATCGACGGACCAACTGACTGGTCGTCGGTCGTCGGTTGGCTCTTTGGCTGAGCGACAATGAGACTTTGTTGTAACATACATTATTATTTGGCTTAAATTGTCTGTTGGATGCATTCATTCTATTGTATATACCGAACTGGATGGGGACGGGGCTGGGGCCGGGGGTTCGGTTTTCGCTGAGTATATTGTTGCTGTTATTGTAAAATGTAAAGCTTACGTAATCTCTTCCCATCCAGTGCAGAGACAAGCGGTTAACTCGGTTACTCTTCGTTACACTTGTGGACGCACAGTAGTTTAGAAATGATTTCCAGCAGCCAAATTCCTGAAATTTATTTTCTAAGAGAGATTTTAAATTCTGCAAAAGGGATCTCTTTTGAATGTCGCACAGTGGCCTAAAGATGGTCAATTTTATTTATTTTGCATTTATAGGAGAAAACTAATTTTGTTCGTGTGTTTTCATACTCAACGTACGTTTATAACGAATTTTCATTTCGATACCTCCGTTTTAAAACTTGCTAAGTCGACTTAGCATGTTTTTGGGGAGATAACATTTTTAATTTCTAAGTATTCCAAGCTATATTCACTTAAAATTTAGTGTTTATCCGTCAACCCAATCAAACGTTATTCACAAAAAGTACAGGTCATTCGATTTCCATCATAAAGGAACTTCATACAAATTTAAAAAATTCATCATACTTTGATCGCCTCTCCCGAAAAACTACCTTTTTTCACTTTGCATAGTTTAGAATGGATGTATCGATTTGAAACTAGAAATTTTTTTGGCCCCGACGATTTTGGTTGAGATTGTAATTTCTTAGCTGTTACAACGGGCACCGCTTAAAGCACTTTTATAGAAAACTGTCGATTTTGAAAATTACGCAACAATTTACCAATTTTATTTTTTCTAGAAGTGGAATTTTCGACAATTGGGTAAATGTCATTTTTATTGTAAAAATTTAATCGAAGTTCCATTTGTATGAAAAATTTCTTCGAAGACAAATTTTTCAAAATAATTTGAAATTACGTCAAAAATTATTCTAGAAAATTACGTTGAATTTTGTTTTTTTTTGCAAAATTTTATATTTTAGAAAATGTTTAAAATTTTTAGAAAAATGTATTTTCAACGTAAGTTTTTAAAAAAATGTATTAACAACGAAATTTCCTAAAAAATGCAATGCAGAAAATTTTGTTAAAAATGTAAATTTAAAGAAGATTTTGTTGAAATTTAGTTTTTCTACAACATTTTGTTGAAAATGAAATAACAATTTTATGCAACTTTCTAAAAAAAAATATTTTAACAAAATTTTCTAGGAAAATTTAATTTTATGAAAACTTTTTAGAAAAATTTAATCTTAACAATTTTTTTAGAAAAATTTCATTTAACAAAATTATCTAGAACTAGAAAATTTAATTTTACCAACATTTTCTAGAGAAATGCAATTAAAATTTCTTCGAAGATATTTTTTTCAAAATAATTCTAAATTGATTTTGATTTTTTTTTGCAAAATTTCATGATTTTAGATCGTTTTTCAAATATTTAGAAAAGTGCAATTTCAACGTAAGTTTCTAGAAAAACGCAATTGCAATGAAATTTCGAAGATAAATTTTGCAAATTTAGTTTTTCTACAAAATGTTGTTGAAAATTAAACGAAATTTTTATGCAATTTTCTAAAAAAATACTTATTTAAAAAAAAATTTTCTAAAAAAAAAAATTTTAACAAAATTTTCTAAAAAAATAATTTTAAAATTTTTTTAAAAAAAAATTTTTACAAAATTTTGATGAAAATGAAACGAAATTTCTATACAATTTTCAAAAAAAATATTTGTTTAGAAAAATTTAATCTTCAACAAAATTTCTAAAAAAATTATTTTAACATTTTCTAGAAAAATTTCATTTTAACAAAATTTTTTAGAAAAAATGTCATTTTAACAAAATTTTCTACAAAAATTTAATTTTACAAAATTTTCAACAAAAATTTAATTATAACAAAATTTTCTACAAAAATTTCATTTTAACACAATTTTCTAGAAAAAATTCATTTTAACAAAATTTTCTAAAAAAAAATCATTTTAACAAAATTTTCTAGAAAAATTTAATTTTAACAAAATTTTCTAGAAAAATTTCATTTTAACAAAATTTTCGAGAAAAATTTCATTTTTACAAAATTTTTTAGAAATATTTCAGTTTAAGAAAATTTTCTAGAAAAATTTAATTTTAACAAAATTTTCTAGAAAAATTATATTTTACCACAATTTTCTATTACAACTAAATTTTGTAGAGATATGCAATTTCTACAAAAATAAAATTTTTAAGAATTTTTCTACAAAAAATCATTTTTAGAAAAATTCATAATCATAGAAATTTTCTAGAAAAATAAGAAAAAAATGTATTTTCTGGAAAAAACAATTTCCAACAAATTTTGTAGAAAAATACAAATTTTGAAAAAAAAGGAAATTTAAAAAAAAAATTTTCAGTAAATTACAAATTTAAAATTTTCTTGAAAATTTCATGTACGATGTAATTTTCTACAAAATTAAATTTCAAGAAATTTTCACGAAATTTTATGTTAACATGCAAATCATATCTAGAAAAATGCAATTTCTACAACAATTGTGGATGAAATGTGGTCGAAATTTCGAGACAGTTTCACTGAAATTTTGTAGAAAAATCCGATTTCAACGAAATTTTTCTTATAGAAATGAAATTTTCAAGAAATTTTATGGAAATTTTTTTTCAAAGATATTTGCTAATTGGCTAATTTTTTCCATAAACATGCAAATTCGATTAAACTTACTACTAGAATGTAACTTCGACAAACTATAAAAAAAAATTTTCGTAATTATTTTTGGACGAACTGTGGACGAAGCATTGTTTCGGGACTAAACTCTAAAGAACGAATAGTGGGCTTCTTCGTTCTTTTTTTTGCCGAAAAAATGTTTTATCCCAAAAGTCACGGAATAATTTAATTGTCCTTTCTAATAAAATGCAATTTCAATTAAATTTTTTAGATAAATGTAGAATAAAACAATTTCAACGCAGTTTTCTAGAAAAATTCAATTTTAACGGAATTTTCTTAATTTAACATCATTAATTTAAACAAAATTTTGTAGAAAAATACAAATTCAAAGACATTTTTCAAAAAATTAGTTGACAAATTAAATTTAAACAAAATTTTCATGGAAATTCAATTGTGATAAGATTTTCTTGAAGATTGGATTTCAAGACATTTTTCAGATTTCAAGACATTTCTATACACATTTTCTAGAAAAATGCAAATATTGTAGAAAAAATAAATTTCAAAAAATGGGCAGAAACATTTAATTTCAAATTTTTTTTTATTTGAAGGACCTAACTTTGATGAAATTTTCTAAAAAAAATTAAATTCAAGAAATTTGTTAGAAAAAATCTAATATTAAAAAAACGTTTTAGAGTAAGATTTTTATAGAAAAATAAAATCAAAGATTGAATTAAAAATAAAAAGGTGGAAAAATACAATTTGAACAAAATTTCTTAAAAAATGCAAATGAAGTTTCCTAAAAATTTGATAAATCTCTGTAGAAAAATGAGATTTCAACGAAATTTTCTAGAGAAAGACAATTTCAAAGAAATTTTATAGAAAATGAAATTTTAAGAATTATTATAAAAATGCAATTTTGACGAAATTTGCTGGAAAACTGCACAATCGAAGTAATTTGCCATGAAAATTCAACTTCGATTAAGCTTTCTACTAGAATGTAACTTCGACAAAATTTGCCTAACATTTCATTTCGCCAATTGAAAAAAGCTTATTCTAGATAAATTAAAATTTGTGAATTTTGGCATAATTGTTTTGTAACTGTGGACGAAATATGGAACCGAGACAAAACACTACAGACCAAAGAAAAATAAAAACAGTGGAATATAGCGAAGAAACCCGCTATATTGAGAAATAAAACGTATTTTCCGAAAAAAAATTGTTTTATCCAAAAAGTCACGGAACAATCTAACTGTCCCCGTATACAGTCGAAAATTATATATCAATGAAATTTTCTAATGAAATGCAATTTCAAAGACATTTTTTAGAGAAATTTAAACGAAATATTGTATTGTTTTGATGAAATTTTGCTAAAAAAAATTAAATTGCAACTTTACAAGAGAGAGAAGTTTTGTACAAAAGTTAAATATCGAGAAAAAAAGGGAATTTTCTAGAAAAAATTAGTTTCATTTAATTTTGAATAAAAAATAAGTAATAGCAAAATTGCGTAGAAAAATGCAATTTCAACGACATTTTCTAGAAAAATTTAATTTAAACAAAATTTTGTAGAAAAAATTAAAATTCAAACAAATATTTCAGAAAAATTAAATTTTGGAAAAAAATGAAATCGCAACGTAATAAAAATATATAGTAATAAATGGAAGAGAAATAAACGAGACTTTCTAGAAAAGGTACAAAATAGAATTTTCTAGAAAAAATATATCGTCACCAGAAACGAAAAGGGCGTAACAACAAGAAAAATGGAAATTCAGTTTTTGGTGGATTTCCTGACAAATCCTGACAAATTTTGAGCGGCGTAATATTAAAAATGGCGAATTTATCTATGAAATTCAAAAGGCCTAACAACAAATTATTCTTTTTTTCACAATTAAAAAATCCTATTTCACGCAATTTTCACAAAAAAAGTTATATGTTATATTTGTGTGACTTTATACTCTCTGAAAACCCCGTTTTTCTAACGACAGCACTTTTCATTTTATTTAGTTTTTTGTTTTTCCTGTAAAATTTCCAAATATGATGATAGGCCCTTTTTCGTTTCTGATGCCGATATTTAAAAATTAATATTTTTGATTATTAAAAATTACTAAATAATATTTTAAAATTAAATATCGAGAAAATTAGAAAAATGAATATTCTAGAAAAAATTAATTTCCATTAAATAAAGAAAAATTCAATTTCAATAAAATTTTCTTGAAAATTTAAATTTGACCAAGTTGTGTACAAAATTAAATTCCAATTTATATTCTACAAATAGAATTCCAAGAAATTTTCTATTGAAATGCAAATTAAAAAAAATCTTGAAAATTCAAATTTAGCCAAGTTGTGTACAAATTAAATTTCAAAATATTTTCCACAAAATTGAATCCCAAGAAATTTTCTAGAGAAATGCAATTTTAACACAAGTTTTAGAGAAATGTAATTTTTACTGTTTTTCCAGAAAAGTGCAATTTCAACAAAATATTGAGAAGATGCAATTTCAACGAAATTTCCTAGAAGAATACCATTTCAACGAAATTTTCTACAAAATTCAATTTAAACTAAATTTTGTAGAAAAAAATGCAAAAATATAGTCTAGAATTGCTGTATTTATGAAATCTTCTAGAAAAATTTAATTTTGATTAAATTTTTCAAAATGTGAAATTGCAATGTTATTTTTAAGATGATTTTTAAGTGAAAAATTTATTTTCTAGAAAAAATCTATTTCCACAAAATGTTGTCAAAAAATTTGATTTGAGATAATCAATTTCATAAAATTTTCGTGAAAATTGAAATTTAATCAAATTTTGTGCTATGAAATTTTGTAGAGAAGCAATTTTCACGAAATCTTGTACAAAAATTTAGAAAAAACTAATTTCAGTAAAATTGGGTAGAAAATTTAGATTTCAACAAATTTACAGAATTTTTTTAGGAAAAATGCATATTTAACAAAATTTTCTAGATATGTGTATTTAATGAAATTTTCTACAGAAATTTGCAATTCTAATGACTTTTCTAGAAAAATCCAATTTCAACAAAATTTAAAAACGAAATTTCCTGGAAAAATGCAATTTTGAAAAATAAAATTTCAACGAAATTTTTTAGTAAAACGCGATTTCAACGAAATTTTCTAGAGAAATTAAATTTCGGAAAAAATTTATAGAAAAATGCTATTTTAAAGAAATTTTATAAGAAATGCAAATTTTACGAAATTTGATGGAAAATACACAATCGAAGAAATTTTCCAACTCCGATTAAAGTTTCTGCTATAATGTAGCTAGTATAACATTACGTTTTGCCAAATGCCAATTCCAGAAAAATTTAAATTTGTAATTCTAGAAAAATTAAAATTCCCATAGATCTGAATATCAAATCAAATAGTCTCCTGTTTTTTTAGGAATGGCAATGTCACAATTTCGAATTTAGTCTGTCTAACAAACATGTTTTGCAGGAGTCTGGAGCGGAAAAACAGTTTGAATGCATTCAAAACTTAATAGATTATAAAAGATGACATTTTGAAAAGCAATAAGAACATTTTAAAACGAAAATTATAGTTCTTTTATTATTAGGCCTATAAAATACACCACAATCTAATATGCTCCATACAAATATGAAGAGCCCATTTAAATAAATATTCACCAACTTTTGTACACATCCCATTTTTCTACTTAGCTGCAAAAATTACGAATATTTTATTGTAAAATAATTTCTGAACCAACAAAATAATTCAATCAAAATTAAGTGGTATTCATGAACTATTTTATAAATTATATCAAATGTTATATTTGAAATTTTACATAAAAAATATTAATAATATATTTGTCTACTTTGTAGCTATAATTAGTAATTCCTTTTATTATTTCATTATTTTTCTCCATGAAACGATTCACTGTGCGTCGTTGTGTCATTAAAATAACTCAGAATTCAATTCAATTTTGCCGTTTTTTTTTCGAAATTCAACGAAAAGAAGCAAAAAAGAGCGCCAATCAACTAAACCGACCATAGCCAGAGAAACAGACAGACAGGCGGACAGACAGACATACAGGCACGCTGACACACAGACCGACATATCGACATACACAGAAATGTAGTTAGACTTGAATGCTCAAACGAAAACGAAACTAAAAAAAATAAATATTTGCGGTTTCGAACATGCCTTAATAGAGAAAATGTTTAAAATTAGAAAAAAACAACAGAAAAAAACGCTAATGTAACTTCTCCACACAACAACAACGAAAATCGTTTGTGTTCAAAAGCCATACGTTTGTCGTTCTACGTGCCGAACGTTGGAAATGAGCCTTTCTCGGTTCTGTTGGCCGCCGTTGGTGGTTGTGTCATCAAGAAGACTGACTGACACCACTTCCTCCCCATTCCATTCCATCCCACCCCACACTGTGCATGTGCATAAGATCGCATTCACTTGCAATGTCCGAGCAAGCAACCGCGTTAACCCTTCTTAGTTCGCACACCTTGGAGCCTGAGAATTAGAATATCGTAAATTCCAACCTGTTGACAATCTCTTCAGCTGTGATCCAATCAACAACCATTTGGGTCATCCAAATGCCAAAGAGACCACAATTTATTCGCTCACATCAATAATGATTGAAATTTTAATCATAAAGATGAAGATAAGCTTGAGAAAGGGACTCCATACGTGTGGCCGGGCAGGGCTTCTCAAATGGGGAGCCTTTTCGCTACCCTAGGGAAGTCGCACAAAATTGAAAAGCGTATTTTTTTATAAGGTAAATGATTTAAGAAAACTTTTTTAACGGAATCTCCGATAAATCACGGCACTACAGGGTAGTCGAAATGCCCCAGTTTGATCTAACACTAATGACATATATACATATTTGAATTCGAGCAGCGTCAGCTTTCTAGTCAATACAAAATGTATCCTTTTCAGGCCAATAGGTGGCACTTTTTGAGTTATTTATTTATATTGTATTTATAAGCAAAAGGATTATGTTTTGAGTATTGTGCAAAGGTAATGATTTTATTTACTTACCGGGTATGCAAAAATACATTTGATGAACCGATCAGTCCGAAAATATTTGTGGTTCGCTGGCCATCTTCGAACCGAACACACCGATTAGCATCACAATCCACAAAACGCTCCCCTTTATTGATGAAAAAATTATTCATTTAAAAGACCGCTAAAATTTGTACTTTTCATAAAAAGGGCCAAAGTTATTTTCTGTGCAATTTTTGAGAAAAAAAATTCATTCGGTCAAATCTTTTTATCGGTTCTATGTCAGTCAAATACACTAATCCAATCCTTACAAGAGTTATAGGGTGACGGGGCGCTGAAAAATTTGATCAACCACATGCTAAGCAATAGTTGACATAAATACATTATAACTTATAAGCTATAATAACACTATGTAACAAAAAACCTAAAAACTTTTTTGGTGTAGATTAAGGCATGCAATTTTATGAAAACAAAACAAACATGGAAGTTACCTTTAGTATTTGGACCAAATTGTTTGATGTATAAGCCGGTTACAGATATTATGAGGTCAACAAATGTTTGCAACTCACTTTCACAGTGGTTCAGTATCTTTAAAACAATTATTTTTTTTATCGTTTTTTTGGTGGCACCAAATTAAAACATAGAAAATATAAAAAATCACAAAAATAAATTTTGTTATTTTTTTGAAAACTAACATCTTAACGCAGAAAACAATGCTTACTTGAAAAAATCTACGAACTAATGTATACATTATGATCCATATGTTTACGTAAGGAAAATTAAAAAAATATATTTTTCATATATTTTGTCATTCCGTTTGCAACACCTTGAAATATTGATCTGCGACCCCATAAAGTATATATATTCCTGATCGTCGTGAAATTCTAAGACTGTCTGTCAGTCTGTCTGTCCGTCTGTCTGTCTGTTGAAATGACGCTAAAGCCAGTATTAATAGAGCTAGGTTGATCAAATTTGGTAGAAATACTTGTTATAGTTGCAACTTGCAAGTCGGTGGGATTGCAAATGGGTAATAGCGGTCAATGTTTTAATATATAGCTCTCCTATAGAGGTCGCTCCAAAATGACAAGAATTCATCACAGAAAAATTTTATAAATCGGTTCATATTTTGTTATAGTCACGAATCTTTGCAGTTTGTATTTAATTTAGACAAGAATTCATCACAGTAAAATTTTGGCTAAAGAATTTGAGGCCTAAAATTTGACTAAAAATTGCAGCGTTCGTTTTTTTAATAATTTGGTTCCAAGATTTGCTCCATATCCAAAGATTTTTCCAGTATAGAGTATATAATTTGCTACTGACACAAAGTGTAACGCATCAAAGGAGTGACCTAAGACCCTAAGTATACTGAGCAATGTCGGTCCGTCTGTCTGGCTGGAGCGCACGATAACTTTCGAAAGGAGTAAAGGACTGACTTTAAATTTGATACGTGATAAAATTTTTTTCTATCGCAGGCTAAGTTCGAATATGGGCCATATTGGTCCACTCCTTCTGATACCTCCCCCACACAGGGTGAACTTTTAGTGAAATGTTGATTCTCCAATAACTTCTATACTACTTATCCGTATCATCCATAATTCCTCACATAGTAATAGTTTATCCGTCGCCATCACCTTGAGAAAATCGGGCGAAGTGCCGCCAACCCTTTTGGTACCTCCCACACAAAGGATGTACCAAAGTAGGGATGTAGCGAATA
Organism: Eudasyphora cyanicolor; assembly: GCA_963930755.1. Taxonomy (NCBI): domain Eukaryota; kingdom Metazoa; phylum Arthropoda; class Insecta; order Diptera; family Muscidae; genus Eudasyphora; species Eudasyphora cyanicolor. The sequence continues at coordinate 267,722,214 of OZ005737.1, forward strand.
TTCGCATTCGCATATGCGACCTCAATCCGTTTTGGGTCATTTTAAGTCGAATGTGCAATGTCCGTCCGTCCGTCTGTCTGTCTGATGATAACTCTCGAAAGGAGTAACCGATTGACTTCAAATTTGGTACACAGTAATATTTTTCTCTATCTCCGGCTAAGTTCGAAGATGGGCCATATTGGTCAACTGCTTCAAGTACACCCCCACCCTCCACAAACGGTTAACATTTAGTTTATTCTTTACTAACTTCCATACGACTTATTCCAATCTTCCAAAATTCCACACATAGTATTAGTTTAGAGTCCAGAGAAAAAGTGGGCGTTAGTGGCACGCCCCTTTTGGTACCTCCCACACAAATGGACTATTTTGCACCCAAAGTTAACAATAAATAAATAAATTTACGAATATTTTTTTTTTTTTGGACTCACAGTGATTGGTTTACCCGACTGAACTTTCTTACTTGTTGTTTATAGTATTGCCATGCTTCTCAAAATTTCAAAAATTTTGCCACATTTTTGATAATCGCACAGCTAGAATATGAAAATATTTTCCATTTTTATATGTAGAAATGTGTTACTGAGTAAACCAAAAATGGAATAATAGTATGATAGATTATGGGGAAAACCAAAAAAATTCTGTTCTCTGAAATTTTTGAATTTTCATTGGGAATTGTAATTTTTCCTTTACAAATATAATAGTTTTTGAATTATCCTCGATATCTGGTGTCAAAAAGTATAAATTACAAACAAATTAAATATATAAATTTGTAAATATTTTATTTCTGTCTGCGTTTAAAATATTTTAGATTCGGATATATACCGATGCCTTTCTCAATATCTTATCTGGCATCAAAAATCGAAAGTAATTCGCGAATCATTAGATTTTTTAAAAGACAATCCCACAATTCCCAAAATAATTTCGAAAATCTCCCATTCTAAAAGTCGGACTCTAAATTTCCTTTGCAGTTCAGCCCTCAACACCTTTCCACGTTCAAAAATGATAAAGTTTATAATATTTTAGTTTTGTGATGGGAGATAGTGTGGATTATTTTTGAAATTTGTATACGAAATTGTGTGAATTGGTGATGATTGGCAACAATACCAGTGAATATTTTTGACCCATTTTTTCCTCGAGAACATTCTATATTAAGTTTCCTTTAAGACAAAGATAATTATGTTATACTTTTTTAATTAACTTCATCTATAACTCCAAAATACGACGAATACTTTTTCAAAAAAATACACATAATCACGTTTTTTGGAAAATACAAATGAATGAAGTACAATTTATGAATCTTACGGAAAAGATGAAACTTACACGCGCTTAAATGTTTTTTATAGGTGATAGACCTGCGCAATAAATCGGGATATTCCCTTTAAAAATCAGCTCTGCTTTAGCGGTTTATTAAGCACCTTGAGTCCCAAAAAATATTCTTAAATTTATTTTTTTTTTGTTTTAATTAAATAATTAGCAATTTAAGTTGCATTTAGTAACTTAGTAAAGTATGTTCTGCTATTAAACTTAAAAGCTGTTTACATTTGGTGCAAAATGGTCCATTTGTGGGGAAGTACCAAAAGGGGCGTGCTAATAATGGCCACTTTTCTCTGGACTCTAGATACTATAAAAGCACTACACCGTACAAAATGTCAAGTATTTTCATTCACTGGTATTAAAGTTAAAATCTGTTAACTACAAAATGGTCCATTTGTGTGGGAGGTATCAAATGGGGCGTGCCAATAACGCCCACTTTTCTGTGGACTCTAGGTACTATAAAATTAGTACACTGTACAAAATTTCAAGCATTTATGTGTACCGGTATTAAAGTTATAAGCTGGTAACTTTTGGTACAAAATGGTCCATTTGTGTGGGAGGTACCAAAAAGGGAGTGGCCACTTCGCCCATTTTTCTTGACGTGTTAGCAACTAAAAACTAATACTATGTGTAATATTTCAGAAGTTTCGAGAAATTGTGTAGAAGATATTAAAGAATATTATATAGAATATTTCACTAAAAGTTAAACTTGGGGGGGGGGGGGGGGGTTACTAGAAGGAGTGGACCAATGTAGCCCATCTTCGAACTTAGAGAAAAATATTGCAGCATACCAAGTTTGAAGTCAGTTGGTTACTCCTTTCGAGAGTTATCGTGCGTACCAGCCAGCAGACAGACACACAGACAGACAGACGGACGGACGGACATTGCTCAAATGACTTACTGATATATACCCTCCTCTCTAAGGTGAGGGTATAATGATACGACATCTCTCCCTTTCTAATATGCTGGAAAAGGTGATTTTTTTGCTGTGAAGAGTCATATGATGACAGAAAAATATTTGATAGGTTTGCTATATTACATTAAGAGCGTCACATCTCAAAACAATTTAAACAAGAGTAAATTTAAGTCATAACAAAACAAATAAATTACTTCAAATAACCATTTAGAAAATATTACAAAAATCCTTAAAAGGTTGCTTCCCCATAATAGAACTAGAGTTTTGTCAATCGACATGTGCAAAATTTGCATTTCTATATTGTAACACTGAAAAAAATAATATTTCGATTTATGGCCCTATTGAAGTAACTAAGTGATATGTAATTCATTTCAGAGTATAAGCTAGAGTTTATTCGTTAGTAATTCCAGTGTACTCGTATGTTGTGATTTTCCGATTACTCATAATTTTGCTTAATATTAATTTTAGTATGAACTATGAACAGGTGTGTAGTAAATTTATGTTGCAAAGCAATGTAAAGAACAATTTACATATTATAAAGTAAACACATTTTCTTAATCCCCAAATGGATTAGTCACTTGACTTACAGCTAAAATAATCGCTTCCTAGAATTACGGGCGAGTACAAAAACTTTTGTGAACCAATGCAATAACTCACTGTAGTCCCTCCCCTTGCCCCTGTGGGTAATAAGGAAAGGTGTTCGTTGGTTCGTTCCACTCGATATTATTGATATCGTTATTAATCAAAGCACTGACCAAAGACGTGATGTTATAATTAAATCAGAACTTTGTTTTCTTTGCAAAACAATCAGAGGTCTTTCTACTTAAACTCGTTCGTACTCGTACGAGTATATTCGGAAATACAGTATGGGACAAAACTTATTTAAGTAAATTATTGAAGATTTTAGTTTTATAAAATGTTATAATTAACTTTGTTGCAGTGTAATCTTATTAAAATAACAAAATAATAAAAAAAGTTTGTTTTAAAGACATAAAATAAAAATAAACCAGTAAGGAAAGCCAGAAAGTCGGGCGGGGCCGACTATATAATACCCTACACCTACCTAACAATGCGATAAGGGCCATTGCGATAATAATTTGGAATAATTGGTTAATGGGTAAGAACATATATATGTGGATATATCTAATTCTGAACCGATAATCGCTAAATTAAGCGACATTCGTTCCAAATCAGGAGAAACATATATATGGAGGTTATATATAAATCTGAACCGATTTTTACAGTTTCTACAGCGCTTACATGTCAAATCGGGGGTAACATATATATGGGGGCTATATCTAAATCTGAACCGATTTTTGGTATTGTCTCTAAGTGTATCACGAGACTACTGTCAATTTTTGTACAAATCGGTTCAAAAATGTTGCTTATACAGTGCATATATGCCAAATCGGAGGTACATATATATGAGAGATATAAGTAAATCAAAACCGATTTTAACCAAATTCAATAGGGATCGTCCTTGGGCCTAAAGAAAGATATGTGCAAAGTTTCGTTGAGATCGGACCTGTACTTTGATTACAATAATACATCTACAGACAGACAGACAGACATAGCTAAATCGACTCAGAAAGTGATTACCAGTCGATCGGTATAATAAACAATGGGTCTATCTCTTCTCCTTTTGGGTGTTACAAACAAATGCACAAAGTCATAATACCATGTACCACAGTGTGGTGTAGGGTATAAAAATGACTGACAAAGCCATATTATGGTCAGTATCCGCGGTCCCCGTCAACATAATATTGTTGTGTCATAACCATAATATGATTGTAGCCATATTATGGCAAATCATTTCTTTGAGAAACATTATATTGTGCTGTCATTCATTGTTTTTCAAAAGAAGTGGCCATTTTATGAGATTTTCATGAGCCAAACATGTAATTGTAATATCTTCATAATTATATTGTTGCAGGAAACATGGTATGTATAAAACTGGAATACATACTTTAACACAAATTAGTTAAATGTGATAAAAATGGGTTGGTTATTGAGACCATGCTCAATCGGATATTTTCCCTTCGTGTAAAAGGCTATCCTTTAAGATGGCTGTACTTGGAGAATTCAAACGATAATTTATATCATAAGTATTGGCAAATTCTAATATAAATATTGTTAAACATTTCAGATGAATCCACTAATTGATGAATGTTTTTAGTATTTGACAGGTAGCCATTTCATTTGAAGATGAACAGACGGACCAGAATCGAAACAATTTTGTTAAAAATACTCCACACATATAACATTAATGTTCTGCGGATAACAATTTTAGATAATATTTTGTAATATTTATTAGCTGTATGAAGCTTCGCGCTTCAGTTCTGTTTCTGAAATTTTACACTTTTAGTTATATCTTTGTAAATAAAAAAATTGTTAACAAATCACCTGTTATTACTTTGTTATGGATACAATCATACTCCAACAAATGGCTCTGAACAAGTTGTCTAGATGGGCCAGAAGCAGCGGTTTGGGTGTTAACCCAAACAAGACAGAATTGGTTCTCTTTACTAGGATGAATAATGTCCCTCATGTGGACCCTCCTCCTCGGATAAATGGAACAGATCTAGTCTTTTCTGAAAGTGCAAAATTTTTAGGAATAATTTTGGATAGGAAACTGTCATTCAGACTAAACGTACTGGAACGTGTAAAGAAGGCCAACATCGCCCTATATTCCTGCAGGAAGGCTGTAGGGTCGCGGTGGGGCCTCACTCCTAAAATTGTCCATTGGATATATATAGCAGTGGTTCGTCCAGTACTGTTATACGCATTGTGGTATGGTGGAACTGCCTGTCTGTGCATAAGCTGAGCGTTAAGGACTACAGCGACTGAGTCTCTACAAGCTCTTCTCCATATACTGCCGATTAATGTTGTGGCGAGATAAGTTGCAACCAAAGCGGCACTAAGATTAAACTGCCTATCAATGTGGAGGTACAAGAACTACGGTCACATGAGGATATCAAAGTGTAGTGCTATGGTAACCGACCGAGTGGACTACATATTGAGAAAAACTATATATAACTATGATACCAGCCAGGGATGAATGGGATGGCAGAATACCCGGAAATAGAAACCATCTCCACTTCTATATGGATGGTTCGAAGCTTGATGAAAAGGTTGGCTTCGGAGTACACTGTGAAGAACTTAATTTGGATATAGCTCACAGACTACCGGATACCTGCAGTGTCTATCAAGCCGAAATAATGGCAATATGGGTAGTCGCCAAGTGGCTGAGTCGGAACATAGTAACCAACACTGTCGTTGTCATTTACTCGGACAGCCAGGCTGCCATTAATTCTCTGGAGGCCACATCCCTAAATTCACAAATAGCCCAAGACTGCCGCAGATCTCTTAACGAGATGGCTGAGCAGTTTAATATACACCTCATATGGGTGCCTGGGCATAGGGATATCCCGGGGAACTGCAAAGCCGATGAACTTGCTAGGAAAGGGACGACATTACAAATTCTCGAAGAATTTGCATATATTGGTGCGCCACTATCCACGTGCAAGCTTTGGCTTAGGCAAGAGGCAATCAGGCTGTCCAACGAAAGATGGACACAAATCGGCACCAGTAGGGTAGCTAGACAAATCTGGCCAAGGTATGACCTGAGACGGTCAAAATTTCTCCTCGCACTGGAAAGGAATGTCACGTTAATGTCAGTTCTGGCGGGACACTGCCTGATCGGCGAACACGCCAGAAGATTGGGTATTAACTCCAATGACCTCTGCAGAAGCTGTGGAGATGAGGAAGAAGTGGAGAGCATTGAGCACTTGCTATGCGACTGTCCCGCTTTGAGTAAACGACGACTGGACCTACTGGGGTCGGCCTTTCTAGGCAGCCTAACAGATCTTTCCAGTACCAATATTCGTGCTATCGATACATTTGGATATCAAACAGGTTGGTTTCGATGAAGGGCATTTTAGCCCGTTGTACCACTAGGAACCTAAACTGGTCTATGTGAGCTGAAGAAATAAAAAAGAAAACGGCTGCCACCCTAACCTAAATCTAAACCTACTCCAACAAAAGTAGTTCTGAGTCTAATATTTTAGTTTCATAAAAGTTTAATAAATTTCAAAAATCAATAGTATGTACTTCAGTTTTGTCCAAAACTGTATAAGTACATATACGAGTATACTAATATAAATAAAACAATTTTCTTTTAGTGTTATTACTATCATCACAGGAAGCAAAGAACAACAAGTAAACTAATAAAACAATTACAACAAAAACGAAACAAATTAAAATTACTCATAAAAACGAAATAACTGAAAAGAAAAAAAAATCAATCATCAAAACAAAGAGTGATATTTGTCCAAAGTGAATGAATTGAATATTGATTAGTTTTTGAGTCAACGGACGGACTGTTGGATGAATGGACGACAAGTTCATGTTTTTTTTTCTTTTTTGTATTTGGTTTGTCATGCAAAAACGTTCTATATATAATCAGCTATTAGAATAACACGCGCCCGCTATTGATGTAATTTGACGAAATACATTTATATTTCTTTGTTACCTCTTACTTTAATTGAGGAGGATATATGACATAGACTACGGACCAAAGTCTAACATATGGAAGGAGTGGGCTCTAGAAGCCTTTATTATCTGAACCCCATTTCTAATATACAGGGTCTCCCATATTCGACGGACCCATCTGGCAACGCCATAACTTTTGACAGAGATGTCAGATCGCTTAATGACATACCGCGTTTGAAGCGTCAGTCCAAGCCAAATAAAAGTCGACCAAGGCGATCGGCCGAGAATATCGCTGCCGTACGAGCCAGTGTTGAGAGGTCCCCAAGAACATCCCAAAAACGCCGTTCTCAGCAGTTGGGCATGGCTCGGTCCACTTTACAACGGATTATTCGCGTTGATTTGCATTTGTTCCCGTACAAAATTCAATTGACGCAAAGATTGTTGCCTGCGGACAAGCCTCGTCGATTGGAATGGGCCCAACGAGTCCGTGGGTCCGTCGAATATGGGCAACCCTGTACACAAATTAGCAAAAAAAAATTTTTTTTAAATCGTTTTTTGTAGTCGAGAAGAAACTATAAAAATCACAAAAAAAGTAATATTATTCCATTTTTTAAATCATCATCCGAACGGAAAAACAATGTCATCTTGTAACCCCGGTAATTTCCTTAAATTTAACGCGTATCCAGGTTCCGTCGGCTTATAATTAAAATAATACATACTAAAGTCCTAATACTAAAGTTAAATTCCATGAACATTAAAATTAAAAAAAACACTTTACCATCATTTTTTTTTTTTTTTTTTGATTTTGTGGAATATATTTTGGCTTAATCTGCACAAAAAGCAAACTCTTAGGTTTCGAACATTTTACAATGTTCATTTTCGGGGTAAAGAAAATCCTCTCTGATAAATTCCCCAATGCCGATGAGTGAAATACAGACTCTAAAGCATCGGTGGGAATACATGGATATTGTGTCTAAATGTGATAGTATCGATAGCTCATACAAGAAACTTTATTGCGCCAAATATTGTTTCTATATCGTTTAGATGCCACATGGAAATGGACATACGAGTATATCGTTCATTCCATGTGAAGCCGAATAATTTTTCGAAATAAATCTGGTCGACATTTCCGATTGTTTTGAAAAATTTTATATGCGTTTTACTACCAAAGTGAATCATCTGTAGTTGCCGAGAAAAAAATCATAATTTTGATGATGTTTGAGATGTTATAAGCATCTGAAATCTGAAAAATTTTGGAAAATATCTGAAAAGGTGTATTTTAGAAGATTAATTATGCAAAGGCGTGTATGGAATTTTACAAATGAAGGTTCATTTGAAAGATCGTGACTTGGACTTTCAAGTACATACATATCGTTCACTCACTTCAAGACTGTCATAACTCAAAATTTAAAATTTTTGATGTTGCCTTACAGAAATGCTAATTTTGTTAATATCCATAAATTAATCTCAACGAAATTTAGTTTATGTATAAGTAAACAATCATATTTCGGATAATACAACCTTTTCTAAACGCCTTATTTTATGTTGTTTATTTTTTTATACAGACTTAAGGTTACACATCCCGACAATTTTCAATTTTGAATTATGACACTCTTAAAGTAAGTGAGCGATATGTTAATGCTAGTTAATTCATAGTTTTTAAATGCATCCGTTGCATATGCAATTTTATTTTGCATCCTGCAAATCAGTGACACAAACTTAAAATTCTGAGAAAAATATAGTCATGTAGCTTCATTTGTCCTAAACTGACCCTAAAAATTCCAAGCCTCCGTATTTTTTAAACAAATATTTATTTAACAAGTAAGAAAGTTCAGTCGGGTAAACCGACTAATGAATACCCTTACCTCGAGTCTCAAAAACATATTAGTAAATTTATATATTTTTTTTGTTTTATTTAAATATTACACTGTGCAACAGTGAAACAAATACAGGGATCTGATGGTAAAGGTTCGATTCTACTACCAAATGGTAGTATAACCCTATACTCAGTTTGGCGAGATTGGTGACCAATTTTTTTTTATGGGCCTCGAAAGTTTCGGAAAATCAGTGGACCCCTTGAAAAAAGGTGTCATCGGTTTTTGAGCAACAGCTACTTCAGACTTGGTGATAGCGCTTAACTATATTTGGCAATAATGTAGCTAAGAACACGTTGAACAAAGTCTGTTAACATTTCATGCCAAAAAAATTTTGTTTTCCTGCACTTTTTTTTTCGAAAAACATAGGATTAAATTTATTTTTTTCGCTTTTTTCGGCATAACTTTAAGGGATCGCTGATTTTTTAGCAACAATATTTGGAAATATTGTAGCCACGGTAAATCTGAACAACTTTTATTAACATATCAATACAATCTGAACGTGTCTAGGCACCTTAAATAGCTCAAAAATCCACATTGTACCCCAAAAATGTAAGTATTTCACTGTTATGAAGCAAAAATATATTTTTCTGGTATAGGGTATGTTCCGCAATTTTATAGGAAATATTAATGCCAATATTTTTGTGGAACATGTTAACCCTCTAGCTCCCCCACATAACTGTAATTTTTGGCCCCATTTTAACAAATCGTAAAAAACACCCCTTAAAAGGGAGAGGGCGGGGATGAAATGTTCTACAAAAATGTTCGCCATAAAATGTTACTATATGTGTCAGAACACTCTAAAACCCAAATCTTAACACAAAAACCCAAAAAACGGTCAAATTCCTGTCAACAACGTTATTTACTGGTATCTTTATTGCTTCGACTACTAGATCGTACGACTAACATTGCTGCATGATCAGGAATTTGACCTTTTTTTGGTGTTTGTGTTATGTTTTGAGCTCTGGTGTGTTCTGACACATATAGTAAAATTTTATGGCGAACATTTTTGTAGAACATTTCATCCCCGCCCTCCCCCTCTTAAGGGGTGTTTTTTTACGATTTGTTAAAATGGGGCCAAAAATTACAGTTATGTTGGGGAGCTAGAGGTTTAAAATGTTCCACAGAAATATTGGCCTTAATATTTTCTATAAAGTTGCTAAACATACCCTATACCAGAAAAATATATTTTTGTTACATAACAGTGAAATACTTACATTTTTGGGGTGCAATGTGGTTTTTTGAGCTTTTTAGAGTACCTAGACACGTTCAGATTGTAATGACATGTTCACAAAAGTTGTTCAGATTTACCGTGGCTACAATATTGCCAAATATTGTCAGTAAAAAATCAACGATCCCTTAAAGTTATGCCGAAAAAAGTGAAAAAAAATAAATTTAATCCTATGTTTTTCGAAAAAAAGTGCAGGAAAACAAATTTTGTTTGGCATGAAATGTTAACAGACTTTGTTCAACGTGTTCTTAGCTACATTATTGCCAAATATAGTTAAGCGCTATCACCAAGTCTGAAGTAGCTGTTGCTCAAAATGACACCTTTTTTCAGGGTGTCCACTGATTTTCCGAATCTTTCGAGGCCCATAAAAAAAATTGGTCACCAATCTCGCCAAACTGAATATAGGGTTATACTACCATTTGGTAGTAGAATCGAAGCTATACAGTCAGGTTCGTGTATTTTTCAAAAAGTGTTCATTTGTTGCATAGTGTTATCAATTTAAATTGCATTCAATAACATTAAAGTATGTACTGGTATTAAAGTTAAAAGCTGTATACTTTTGGTACAAAATGGTCCATTTGTATGCAAAGTACCAAAAGGGGCGTGCCAATAACAATCAATTTTCTCTGGACTCTAGATACTATTAAAGCATTACACTATACAAAATTTCAAGTATTTATACACACTGTCATTAAATTTAAAATCTGTTATGTTTTGGTACAAAATGGTCCATTTGTGTGGGAGGTACCAAAAGGGGCATGCCAATAGTGCCCACTTTCCTCCGGACTCTAGGTACTATAAAAGCATTACACTGTATAACATTTCAAGTATTTGTATGAACTGACATTAAAGCCATAAGCAGTTAACTTTTGGTACAAACTGATACATGCGCGTGGGAGGTACCAAAAAGGGAGGGGCCATTTCGCCCATTTCTTTTAACGTGTTAGCGACTGACAAACTAAAACAATGTGTGAAATTTCAGAAGATTTGAGTAAGTATTATAGAAGATATTAAAGAATCAATATTTCACTATAAGTTAACCCTTTGTGGCGTAGGTACTAGAAAGAGTGGACCAATATGGCCCATCTTCGAACTTAGCCGGAGATAGAGAAAAATATTTCCACAGAGCAAAATTGAAGTCAATCTGTTACTCCTTTCGAGAGTTATCGTGCGTATCAGCAAGCAGACAGACAGACAGACGGACGAACATTGCTCAAATGACTTAAAATTACCCAAACCGGATTTCCGCCGAACATACTTAGGGTCTTAGGTCACTCCTTCGATGTGTTACACTTTTGGCTCGTAGCAAATGATATATACCCTCATCTCTAGGGTGAGGGGATATAAATCAAAATGAGTCCCTTAAACAGAAGGGGTTCCCAAAATTTGCCGCCCTAACAGGTTTTCCAATAAGAGTGATGATGATTAAGGAAATTCAAAAGTTTTTCATTTAATGTTTAACTTCTAAATAAAACTTCATTCAAATGGCCTTCACGACTTCTTCTGCAGGAACGAATTCGATGAACCCAATTTTCGAGCACTTTTTCCACAACATCAAGTCGTATGTCATGAATGACACGTTCAATATTGACTTGTAAAGCTTGAAGAGAGTCTGGTTTATTTTGAAAGCCCAATGACTTCAAATGACCCCACAAGAAATAGTCTAATAGCGGTAAATCACAACTTCTTGGAGGCCAATCACAATTTCTTCAAATAATCGAATCTCCAAACTTTTCTCGCAACAATTCAATTGTTTCATTTGCTGTGTGGCACGTAGCCGCAATCGGTCAATGGCAAAAAGATAGCTCTTAACGAGATCTAAAATATTGCTCTTGGGTGTCAAGGTCGTAGCTCGACTAGAAAGTGTTTTTTTTTTGCATTTAAAAAAATCGGACTTATCATCATTTTCAAATGTAAAAGTTTATTTTTGCTCTAGCTCCTTAACGGTACGTCGGATCGGGAATCGGTCAATGGCAAAAAGATAGCTCTTAACGCGAGCTCATGGTTGTCAAGGTCGTAGGTCGACTGGGAAGTGTTTTTTCGGATTAAAAAAAAATGGATTTAACGCACGAAAAGTTGCAATTGGAGAACGATTATTTTGATAATAAAACTGAATAATTTGTAAACGTTGTTCTTGCGTATATCTCTCCGTGATGAAATTGTAAACACTACTGAATGCAATGAAGAACAATTGACAGATCTTGACATATTACAAATGGCCGAAACGTCACTTCAAAATCATATCATCTCTATTGGAAAACCCGTTAATACTTCCCACACATAACGTGGGTGAAATATTGATTCTTTAATAACTTCTATACTATTTATTAGAATCTCACAGTGTTAATTTATTAGTCGCAATCACCCCGCGATGACCCACAAAAATCAATTCATGAAAATACATGAAATTTTGTACAGTGTAATGCTTTTATAGTACCTAGAGTCCAGTGAAAAGTGGGCGTTATGGACAAAAATGGACTATTTTGCACCAAAGTAACAGCTTATAACATTAATACCGGTGCATAAAAATACTTGAAATTTTGTACAGTGTAATGGTTTTATTGAACCTTCAGACCCCTGAAAAATCATTTTTTTAGGTGTGTAAGTTTTTGAAACAGTCAAATTTTCCGGATCTGTTATCATAAACGTTTAAAGTAAACAACGGTTCAATTTTTAGTCTTTGATTTACTCTTTGGAATAAGGAACACATTTTAACAATTACTCGTAGAACTAGTAGTAAAAATGTTTAATTCCAAATCATTTTGGGGAGATTTTAACCCCTAACCTCCAGCCGTCATGCGCACGTGCCTGTAGTGGGTATTATACATATAACATATACATATAATATATACATATATATTATATAACCGATATTTCAATCTGAAAATATGTATCTTACTTCGTAAATTCATCTTTTGAAACTCCGACCGGTCCAATACATATCGAGCCTTAATCGCCAAAAAGACTTAAGCGCCACTCACAAAAATTTAGGGGAGAAGGTTTCTTTTGCGACTATTTTTTGTTTAAATGCATATATAGTGCATACATCTCTTTATATAACTGTGAAGTTTAGTATAACGGACTAAACGAATTTCGGACACACAATGCCATTTGTCATAAGTAAACGATTTCCCTCAAAAAATTAAATGTAACTCATGGTGGCGCTTACGACTATTTGGCGGTTAGGGCTCAAGTGACTAGCGTGTGTCTTTAGCAATGTAACTTTTTTTTCAACTAGTGCTTATTTCGTGAATGGTAACACTTAGCTCATGTCTGATTTAACAGATAATTAGTTTTATCCTTCCGCTGAACGAATATGTGTATATTGCGAATATTGCGACATTACTTTGAAAATCATGGTAATGTTGCAGAATGTGTGCGAAAATTGCGTACGGATTTTGGAAGAAGAGAAGCACCGTCAGCTCCGTATGTTCGTTATCTTGTGAAAAAGGTGAAAGAGACTGGCATCCTCATCGATAAACCAAAGCGTGAAACGCCAAAAACAGTGCGTACACCCGAGAATATTGCTGTTGTGGCCGAAAGTGTGCGTGAAGCGTCATCAATATCAATTCACCGTCGTTCTCAACAATTGAACATTTCGGAAACATCATTGAGACGAATTTTGCATAAAGACCTTGGTATGACGCCATACAAAGTCCAATTGGTTCAGGAGTTGAAGCCAATTGACCATCCAATGCGTTTTCAGTAGGCATTTTCAAAAAAAACCAGTAAGGAAAGGCAGAAAGTCGGGCGGGGCCGACTATATAATACCCTACACCTCCCTAACAATGCGATAAAGGTCACTGCGATAATAATTTGGAATAATTAGTAAGTAGGCAGGAACATATTATCTAATTCTGAGCAGATAATCGCTAAATTAAGCAATATTCGTTCCTAAATTGAGAAACATCTTTCCGGAAAATATTAATGATCGGAAGTAACGTACAACTACTATAGCGCGTTGATACCAAATCAGGAGGAACATATATATGGAGGTTATATATAAATCTGAACCGATTTTCCCTGAATACTCATTCATGTAAAAAGACCTCTTTCTGTAGAATTTCGTACTGATCGGATATAAAATACAGTCTCTACAGCGCTTACATGTCAAATCGGTGGTAACATATATATGGGGGCTATATCTAAATCTGAACCGATTTTCTCCGAATTTGGCAGTATTCCTTCATGTAATAAGAAAACTCTTTTTGCCGAATTTCGCACTGATCGGATATAAAATAACATTTTTACAGCGCTTACATGTCAAATCGGGGGTAACATATATATGGGGGATATATCAAAATCTGAACCGATTTCTTCCAAATTTAAAAGTGTTTATTCATATAATAGGAAACCTCTTTTAGCCAAACTTCATACCGATCGGATATAAAATACAGGTTTTACAGCACTTACATATCAAATCGTTACCCCCGATTTGATATGTAAGTGCTGTAGAGACTGTATTTTATATCCGATCAGTACGAAATTCTACAGAAAGAGGTCTTTTTATATATATATTGGGGCTATATCTAAATCTGAACCGATTTTCTCCGAATTTGGCAGTATTCCTTCATGTAATAAGAAAACTCTCTTTGCCGAATTTCGCACTGATCGGATATAAAATACAGTTTCTACAGCGCTTACACGTCAAATCGGGGGTTACATATATATGGGGGCTATATCCAAATCTGAACCAATTTTCTCCGAATTTGGCAGTATTCCTTCATGTAATAAGAAACCTCTTTCTGGCGAATTTCACACTGATCGGTTATAAAATAAATTTTTTACGGCGCTTACATGTGAAATCGGGGGTAAAGTATATATGGGGGCTATATCTAAATCTAAACCGATTTCTTCCAAATTTAACAGTGTTCATGCATGTAATAAGAGACCTCTTTCTGCAGAATTTCATACTGATCGAATATAAAATAAAGTTTTTACAGCGCTTACATGTCAAATCGGGGCTAGCATATATATGGGGGCTATATTTACAAATCTGAACCGATTTTAACCAAATTAAATAGGGGCCAAAAAAAAGATATGTTTCGTCAAGATCGGGCCATAATTGCGACCTGTACTTTGATTACAAGAATACATCTACAGACAGACAGACGGACATAGCTAAATCGACTCAGAAAGTAACTACAAGTCGATCGGTACAATAAACAATGGATCTATCTCTTCTCCTTTTGGGTGTTACAAACAAATGCACAAAGTCATAATACCCGGTACCACAGTGTGGTGTAGGGTATAAAAAGTTATTTGGCGGACCCTTTACATATTCCTATTATACAAAAAGAAAGAACTGCTCGTAACATCTCTTTCTCCGACAATGATGGTATTCGCATATTTGAGACTTCTTGCATTACTTACGACTAAAATGAGTCTTTTAGTGGTTCTTATTGTTGTTTTTTGTTGGTCGGGTGCGCCGCTACAGCTGCTATTTTTCAGCAGAGCCAGAAACCCACTATTGTCACTATTGTTGTTACTGCTGCAGCAGTTGGTGTTGTTGTTGTTGTCATCATCATCCAAACTTGGTTTCGTTTCACTTTTATACAATTTGACAATCTGGCAGTTTGTCGCTTTTGTTATTGTTTTTTTGCTTCTATTCTTTCTTAGTTAACTTTTATGTCATTTTGTTGCTCACGTTGTGTTTGTTGTTATTGTTGTTGTTGTTTTTGTTTCAGTTTTAGTTTATTCTTCAGCAATTATGGTCTCGACCGACTATGGTTTCTTAGCCTTTCTTTATATGGTCATTAATGGCTTTGTTTTATGTTGACTTCAGCTTTGTAGGAAGTAAAGACACAATTTCCTCCATATGTCGGTCTCTTCCATTGGTGGTGTGGTGGTTTTTCTTGTGGGATGGATGGATGGTTTGTTTATTGTGTTGCAGAGGGGGTGGAGATGCAGATCATACTCGTATTGGGATGGAATCCACCGTATGGCATTTCCATTGTCACATCTTTAATTCTCAATTAGAGCATTTCATTGTTAAGTACAGTGGGTGATTTTGCATACAAAATTTATATCGATACCTCATGTCTAAAGTGTGCTACATCGAAAACCATAGTTTCTTTGGGATTTTTTTTTCCTATCAACCATATCAACCCTGGCTCCGCGATCTTACCCCATACTAGGAGAGCACCACAAAATATGAAGAACAAATAAGTTTGTTTTCGATATCTCGCATAGTTATGGAGTTATCAGAAGTAAAAGTTTGAAAAAATCGAAAAATATGTTGTACTAGGAACTTCGTTCCGCCAAAAATTCGTTAATGTAATGAAAATAATAATACGAATATGCTCATGCTGCTTCCTATAATTCGGTCAATTTAAATTCTTTGTACTGTATTAAACACAATGGGAATAACTAAAGTTTATAACAATGTCGATGTGCATCTACCGGCACTTTCACGTCGTACTGATCAGATTTCTACAATGCTATCAAAAGTATAAACTAATAACTTCAAGACGATTAGTGCAATAGGTTTTCCGATTTCGTGTTCAGTATTGTATTCATATGGGTTACGCGCTTGCTAATTCGATATACCTCGAAAAATTATATTTTTTGTGTGGAAGGCACCAGACTCGTGAAAATCGATAGATCTGTTCTCGAGTTATGAGGTCGTGTTGGCCATACCACGCATCTTTGCACAAACCTAAATTTTCCTAAATATTGTCCTTCCTTGGTCCAATACGAGTTCGTCAAGCCCAAAATCGTGAAAAACAAAAGATCAGTTCTCGAGTTATTAGATTGATTTTGCTGTGACACGCCCATTTGACCAATCCTGAAGATTCCTTCCTAGGACCAACACGAACCCATCAAGCCCTCAATCAAAAATCGAAAGATTCGTTCCCGAGTTATGAAATTGTGATGGCCGTGTCGCGTCGCTTTTCATAAATTTGCAATCATAATTTTTCCTCCATGGTGTCACGTTCTGGGGCCAATACGAATCCATCAATACCAAAATCGCGAAAACCACGCCACGCCCACTTGACCGATTCAACATTTTCCTACATAAAGTTCTTCCTAGGACCAATACGAATACTTCAAGCCCAAAATCATGAAAATTCGTACGATCCATACTTGAGCTATGAGGTTATGTCGGCCGCTCAACGCCCATTTGATCAACTCTAAATTGTTCTGCATTGAGTTCTTCCTTGGACCAATACAAATACATCAAGTTCAATTTGCAAGATCCGTACTCGTTGGCCCTGTAGCGCCCCGTTCACCAAACCAGAAATTTCCTCCGCAGTCACTGTCCAATACGAATCCATCAATCACAAAATCGTGAAAATCCAACGATCCGTTCTCGAATGATGAGGTTATGTTGGCAGCAAACCACCACCCGTTTGACCAATTCAAAATTGTGCTCCATAGTACCGAGAGTGTAAATTTTCGTTGTTTGTTTTTTGTAAGAGTTTTCTGACATCCGATTCTGTGAATAGTACGGGGTTTATAAATCACTCGAGTCTATCCATATAAAAAATTCCACCTGTGGCTCTTACAGGAGACTAAGCGGCCAAGTGGTCAAAAATCACTTGACATAAAAGCAACGCCTTTGGAGATCTGCATATGTGTTCATCGGTTTGTGGGCTCATATTTCTTATAAGACTTTTTAAGTACTTAAAGAATGACAATTGCTTTGGTCACTGCAGTTTGACCTCAGGCTTCAGGCTGGACATTGAATAGTTGTTTTTGAATCCCTTCGAGATATGTATCTGAATAATTTCCATTTTTAGTTTCTTAAATAACGTTAAAAATCACTAAAATAACAAGTAAGAAAGTTTCAGTCGGGCAAACCGACTAAGGTATACCTTCACTTTGTGAGTCATGTAATATAAAACATTACACTAATTAATCTGTCAATTTGTGTGGGAGGTACCAGAAGGGGTTTAACAAATACACCTGTTTTTTTGGTAAACAGTATGCGTTTATGTGCACTGGTATATTAACGTTACGAGCTATTCAATTTTGGTATGATTTGGTCAATTTTTGTGTGGGAACTACAGAAAGGGTCGTGGTGATAACGCTCACTTTTCACAGGACTATATACACTATAACACCATTACACTGTACAAAATTTCAAGTTTTTGTATGCACTGGTATTAAAGTTATAAGCCGTGTACCACAAGGGGCTGTACAATAATGCCCATTTTTTACCGGACTTTAGGCGCTACAAAAACATTATACTGTACAAAATTGCAAGTATTTTTTATGCACTTGTATTAAAGTTATAAGCAATTCAATTTTGATGCAAAATGGTCCATTTGTGTGGGAGGTGCAAAAAGAGGCGTGGCAAATTCGCCGATTTTTCTAAAGGTGAATTCGGCTAATAAAATAATACAATGTGTGGAATTTCAGAAGATTCTAATTAGTAGTATAGATATTATTAATGAATCAATATTTCACTAAATGTTAACCTTTTGTGTGGGAGGTACCAGAAGGAGTCGACCAATATGGCCCATCTTCAAACTTAGCCGGAGATGGAACAAAATGTTACCGTACACCAAATTTGAAGACAGTTTGTACATTATAATATTTTTGTAGCGCATATAGTCCGGTAAAAAATGGGCATTATAATACGTTTTATACCAAAAGTTAACGACTTATAACTGTAATACCAGTGCATACAAATATCTGAAATTTTGTACAGTGTAATGCTGTTATAGTGCTTACAGTCCTGTGAAAAGTGGGCGTTATCATCATGCCTCTTTTGGTACCTCCCACACAAAATGACCAAATCATACCAAAATTGAATAGCTCGTAACGCACATAAACGTTTATAGTTCGGAACAGTGCAATGTATTTTAAGAAGATACTGTTTACCGAAAAATAGGTGTATTTGTTAAACCCCTTCTAGTACCTCCCACACAAATTGACAGATTAATTAGTGTAATGTTATAACGGGGTTTCCAACAAGAGGTGTTATTTTGAATCACCCGGTATTTCGGTAGCTGTCACTTTTGAAGCTTTTATTCTTTGACATTTGACAAGTAGAAACTACGCCATTACTAAAAGCGGAACGATACACGATCATCGAACGATACAAAACGATCGAAAAAAAAGATACGAACGATACAAAATCATCTTGACTGATGAGGCCCATTTCCACCTCGGTGGCTACGTCAACAAGCAAAATTGTCGCATCTGGGGCTCGGAAAACCCAAGAGTTATTGTTGAGAAGCCTCTCCATCCTCAACGTGTGACTGTTTGGTGCGGTTTATGGTCGGACGGGGTCATTGGACCTTACTTTTTCGAAAATGAGGTTGGATCAACAGTTACGGTGAATGGATTGCTCTATCGAGAGATGATTAATGATTTTTTATGGTCGGAGTTGGAAGGTATTGATCTGGACAACGTTTACTTTCAACAAGACGGCGCTACGTCCCACACAAGCAACGAAACCATTGCTCTGTTAAGGGAAAAGTTTCCGGACCGTGTTATCTCTCGAAGAGATGATCACAATTGGCCATCGAGATCTTGTGATTTAACACCTTGCGACTTCTTCCTTTGGGGCCACGTGAAAGATAAGGTCTACGTCAACAGCCCAGCGTCGATTCAAGACCTCAAAGATAGAATTCGTGAGGCTATCGAGGACACAGGGCAGCCACTTTGCGATTTGGTTATGGAAAATTTCATGAAAAGGATATGGTCCTGTATGCGTGGTCGTGGTGGCCATTTGGCTGATGTTGTTTTTCATTATTAACGGCATACCTTCCTCTTTATTATGAAATAAACATCCGATCATTTATCTCAAAAAATGGAATTTTTCTTTGAATACCAAAATAACACCTCTTGTTGGAAAACCCTATATATTTCATTACTCGCAAAGTGAGGGTATGTATACCTTAGTCGGTTTACACGACTCAAACTTTCTTACTTTTTTCTAATTTCCTCTATATCTCCAAAATACTACATACACATTTTCGCAATAGAATGCAAATATTACCAATTTTTGAAAATACTAATTGAAATGGCCGTAACTTCTCTCAGTGGGTACATCTGATCGAAATTTTTTACATCGTATAGCAAATTTTGTTGGCAGTTCAGAAAAATTGATGTGAGAGAAATCGGTGCTAATTCTTCACTGATATTAACAAAATGCTGAGACAGGGTCAGGAAAAAAATTAAAAAATCTAATTTCATATGCAGAGGCAAATGTAATAACGCCATAAAATATTTAAAAATTAATATTTTTCAATGAAATATTTTGTGGTTTGTGTGTCTTGGCATCAGAAATTGAGAGTATGTCGCGAATCATTAAATTTGCAAAAGTCAATCCCACAATTCCCAAAATGTGATTTTTTTAATTTTCCCCTATCCAAACGTTTCCCTCCAAACTTCCTTTGCATTTTAATGAGCAAAACCTTACCACATATATGAATTGTAAAGGTTTTAATATTTTAGCTTTGCGATTGGAGAAAATGTTGCTTACTTTTGAAAATTGTGTAAAAAATGTTGTAAATTGAAGAAGCTTGGCAACAATACCAGTGAAAATTTTTGACCCCCTCTTTCTTCGAGAACATTCTCTAGGAGTTTCCTTTAAGGGGAGGTAACGTTAATTCGTGAAAAAGGCATATTTTTGTTGTCTTTTTTGACGACAGATTTAAAATTTTTTGATTAAAACCAATGGTATAGTACAACTTTCGAGGTATAGTGTGTAAAAATTTCATAAAGAATTTTGTGGAATTTGGAATGTAGTAATGGCAGCAATTATTCGGAAACGTTTCGGAAAATGTTGAATTGCGGTGTCCATCATCGGTGATGGATTATCTAAAATCAAAAAACAAAATTATTTCGTTAGATAATCGTTTTCTCCAGATAACGCTGGGAGGGTTTTTCGAAATTAAATTATAAATTTTTAAATTTTTGTTATCACTTCGAATGGAAAAAGCGATTTTTGGGACTAAATTGTTTTTGCAAAATAAAAAATATTGGCAAATTAAAAAAACTCTTCAGTGTTACCTCGTAAATTATGTGCAAAAATAGTGTTCAAAATTTCAAAACGATCGTACTTTTACTTTTGAAGGTATGATGGATAACGACTTTGAAAACGTGGATTGAGGGAAAAACGCTTTAAAGTTTTTCTGATGTACTGAGTCACGTATGTGGCGCGGATGCTGACACTCAGTCTCAGCTCCGATTTATCTCAAATTTTCACACATTATTTTTAAGAGGTTCTCCATTCAAAAATAAATATAAATAAATTGTCTCAAAAGAAGTTTACAAACGTTACAGATGACAACGTTGTGGTCCTATAGTTCCGGCCCTGTAGCTCCGCCTCTATATAGCATCGGGAGTACAAATATTAAACTTAATTTCTCTGAGATCTCTTCTACAATCATGCCAAGTTTTGTCGCAATCGGTTGTATGGTTAAGAAACGGCCGAATTATTTCCCTTTTTTAATTCCTGCCACTGCGCATTGTGTCCTATTAAGCCTTTTAAATAACGTATTTCGAAAAGTCGTAGTTTTTCTCGATTTTGTTTCTTAAATGATATCCCCATACTATAAATTTCACGATTCTAGTTCAAGTCGTTTGGATTTGGATCCATAAAGTACAAATTTAAGAATAGTATGTAAATATTCATCCGAAAAATCCTACATTAGTCTAGGTCTACGACCCAAAGGCTAGCATTATACCAACATTTTTTTTCTTCTTCGGCCGTTTGGTCAGGCCGTTGATAAACCACGCAACAACTGTGTCTCAAAAGGAAGTTTATTTTTATTTATTACAACAGATGTAAGATGAACCGTCAAATTTCTTATGATGTCTCGGCAGGAAGACTTCTAGACTGTTGATTAACACTCACCCTATTTTCAACCGACCTCGGTCCAGGTTTTCAAGTGTTATACCGGTATATTTAAAGCTGTGTACCCACTTATAGAGCCTCAAATTGGTCAATTTAGGGTAAATGCAGTTTTTAAATCCGTGTAACTTTCTTATTTCTATTTTTTTTCAATTTTTTTTATGATCAAGGCTTACATCAACTGGGAAGTTGACGACAGATGCACGTTTGTCCCTTTTTCTCAAATTCCCCCCACTGTGCCTTAAGCGGCGCTGAACATGTGGCGTTTTAATAAACGCTTTTTTTTCTTTGCCCGAACAATTGTCATCCAGATCGTTGTGAACAAAACTAAATACGTCTGGATTTTACAATTACAAATAGAAACAAAAAATATTAAATTAATGACAACCTTGTTCAGATCTACAAAAGGAAATGTAAGAGTTTTATTTCGAAGATATGTAATTCCTCTTTGTTAATTCCAGCAGAACATCTTCATCATATGACGTCCCCAGAAAACTTCTTAATGAAGATTTTAAATGAAAGTGAAATCGATGAGCAGAACAAAGTTCTGAAACCTAAGAAGCTAAAAGACATCCTTGGATCAAAAAAAAAAAAACAACCTGTTTGCGAATCACTTGTCTCCGCGCTCAGAACCGGAGGAGGAATTAACGAAGTTTACAAAACAGTTTTGGAAACTTCTTAACGTGTTTGCCAAAGAAACCGCTAACAACCCAAACACACACAGGCACACAGTCACGAATTCACTTACTCACAAAATCTACTCATCTTAACAGGTCCACGGAACAGCTTTTATGTCCTCCTCTTCTTTTGGGACAACTTGGTAACTTATTAAATTCAAAATACGAGTAGAAACCAGTAAGGAAAGGCAGAAAGTCGGGCGGGGCCGACTATATAATACCCTACACCTCCCTAATAATGCGATAAGGGTCATTGCGATAATAATTTGGAATAATTGGTAAATGGGTAGGAACATATTATATAATTCTGAAACGATAATCGCTAAATTAAGCAATATTCGTTCCTAAATTGAGAAACATATTTCTGGAATATTTTAATGATCGGAAGTAAAGTACAACTTCTATAGCGCTTTGATACCAAATCAGGAGGAACATATATACGGATGTTATATATAAATATGAACCGATTTTCCCTGAATACTCATTTATGTAAAAATACATCTTTCTGTCGAATTTCGTACTGATCGGATATAAAATACAATCTCTACAGCGCTTACATGTCGAATCGGGGGTAACATATATATGGGGCTATATCTAAATCTGAACCGATTTTCTCCGAATTTGGCAGTATTTCTTCATGTAGAAGGAAACCTCTTTTTGCCGAAGTTCGCACTGATCGGATATAAAATAACATTTTTACAGCGCTTACATATGAAATCGGTGGTAAAGTTTATATGGGGGCTATATCTAAATCTAAACCGATTTCTTCCAAATTTAGCAGTGTTCATTCATATAATAAGAAACCTCTTTCTGCCGAATTTCATACTGATCGGATATAAAATAAAGTTTTTACAGCGCTTACATGTCAAATCTGGGGTAACATATATATGGGAGCTATATCTAAATCTGAACCGATTTTAACCAAATTCAACAGGGATCGTCCTTGGGCCAAATAAAACATATGTGTAAAGTTTCGTCTAGATCGGACCATAATTGCGACCTGTACTTTGATTACAAGAATACATGCACAGACAGACGGACAGACGGACAGACAGACAGACGGACATAGCTAAATCAACTCAGAAAGTAATTCTAAGTCGATCGGTATAATAAACGATGGGTCTATTTCTTCTCCTTTTGGGTGTTACAAACAAATGCACAAAGTTATAATACCCTGTACCACAGTGTGGTGTAGGGTATAAAAAAACTGAAACGCTTAAATGAAAAGGCCGCTTGGCCAGAAGACATTCAAATTAAAAGAGAAGAAAAAAAGCAGGACAACTCAGAGGAAAAAGGGTAATAATGCTGTGCATTTTTTTTGTTGCCATATCTCAAAATGTTTTCTTGTCGCCCTTCCTTGGCTATAAACGGACGGACAGGAAATGTTGTTAACCTTGTGGTAGGCTCGTTGTTGCGATGGACATGGATGGATGTTTACGGTTACCACCAAAAACAAAATATTCCACTTCTTATTTTTATACTGTTTGTTTTTCGTATTTTTTTTTAATTCTGCTCTTGCGGCGTGAACTAAATTAAATGAATGGGATTTTAATTGTGTTATTTGTTTTCTGGTTGTTCTTCTTCTGCATCCTTGTCAGAAATTGGAGGGAAAAAATCATGTTGAGGCGGCTCATCCATCGCCTATGCAGCTGAGAATAAGCAATGCATATACAGTCGGTTCCATGGGAATGTTGAGAAACATGTGACAGAAAACAATAGTAATCCAGCAAAAAAACACTGCTTCCTTTTATGCAGGTTGGTAAGGGAGAGAAAGACCAGTACTGATTTTTGAGGGGGTATCTCGATATAGCTCAAATCTCCATCACCTATGAATTTGTATCTTTACTTAAAATTCACTCGTACATAGTGTTTTTACAGGTTCACAATTTGAGTTGGCAACACTGCTTAATTTTACAACCAATTTAACAGTTGATAGTAGCTTTGTTTTTAGCTTGGTTTGTTACTTCATCATGGAAAGATTTATACGAGAGCAACGCTTACAAATTGTTGAAATTGTCTATGACAATAATGGTTCTGTTCGCCAAACTTAAGCGATGAAGTTCATTTCTGGTTGGAATAAGCTAAATTATCGCATTTGAAGTGAAGATAATCTACAAGCTTATGTTCAAACACCTTTACATCCACAAAACATTAATTTTTTGTTCCGGCGGAGAAATTTGTCTTCAAAAACGATGATGGGCAGAACGTTGATGTCAACGATGAACGGTGAACGGTATACAAAATGATGACCAGTTTTTTCGTACCTCAAACAGCTGTACAATAATTTTACTCAAAGAAACTTTTGATGGACGAATAAAATCCGGACATCTCCGACCATCTATTTGCCGGGAAGCCAATTATAAGTAATTTATAAGTACACTCCAATTGAATGCACTGTTCACACGAACAAAATAACCAGAATTTTTTTTCATCTCGGAATATGTACCTCCACAACTGAAGAGGGGTTTATAGTTTACAAGTTTAATTGAATCTTTGCATCTTCATATAAATGCATGCAAACCGTGTCCCCGTCACTTCATAAAGACATTTTAATTTATGTTTATTCAACCCTAAACGAACAAAATATTTTTTTTATAGCCTTAAGGAAAAACACTTCAAATCTTCGGTGATTGTTATGTTCTCACTACAATTATAGCGATTATGCAAATTGTAAATATGAACATTTTGGAATTCTCGTTGAATATGGGGAACCAATTGCGACGAGACCCCCATGAATGTGGTATATTTTTCGGTAACATTATTTTTTAGGAAAAACGAAAGGTTGTTTTCTTATTCACTTAACTATTCAAAATAACCTTCTGCACTCAGAAGGATCTATTTAAGCTTTAACTCAACTACACAGTGAAAAAATAATAAATATTAATAACAAATCAAATTCTCCTAGGGAAAAAAATAAAAAAAATAAATTAAAAAAAATTTACATTATTTAAAATTACTGTATGTTGGGAAAAATAAATATCCGAAACATTCGTAATGAAAAATAAAATTCCGTTAACGATTTTTAGGAAAATGCAAATCTGCCAAAACTTTCTAGAAAAAAGAATTTTTTTACATTTCCTGTAAGATGTAATGTCGATGCAATTTTCTATAAAAATTCAATTTCGATGAAGTTTTCTATAAAAATTCAATTTCGATGAAATTTTCTATAAAAATTCAATTTCGATGAAATTTTCTCTAAAATAAAATTAGGATGAAATTTTATATAAAAATTCAATTTGAACAAAATTTTCTCTAAAAATATAATTTAGACGAAATATTAAAAAAAAAACAATTTAGACAGAGTATTCTTAAAAAAAAGCAATTTCAACGAAATATTCTAAAAAAAATATTTTAAACTATATATTCTAAAAAAATCATTTTAGGTGAACTATTCTAAAAAAAATACAATTTTGAAGAAATATTCTAAAGAATTGAAGAAATAAAAAAATCAATTTCGACGAAATATTTGAATAACTACGTTTAGAAATTTTTTTAATGATTAGAAAATTTAGCCTATATTTTTATACCCTACACCACACAGTGGTACAGGGTATTATAACTTTGTGCATTTGTTTGTAACACCCAAAAGGAGAAGAAATAGACCCATCGTTTATTATACCGATCGACTTAGAATCACTTTTTGTGTTTATTTAGCTATGTCCGTCCGTCTGTCCGTCTGTCTGTGCATGTATTCTTGTAATCAAAGTACAGGTCGCGATTATGGTCCGATCTCGACGAAACTTTACACATATCTATTTTTTGGCTCAAGGACGATCCCTATTGAATTTGGTTAAAATCGGTTCAGATTTAGATATAGCACCCATATATATGTTAGCCCCGATTTGACATACAAGCGCTGTAAAAACTTTATTTTATATCCGATCAGTATGAAATTCGGCAGAAAGAGGTTTCTTATTATATGGATGAACACTATTAAATTTGGAAGAAATCGGTTTAGATTTAGATATAGCCCCCATATATACGTTGCCCCGGATTTGACATGTAAGCGCTGTAAAAACTTTATTTTATATCCGATCAGTATGAAATTCGGCAGAAAGAGGTTTCTTATTATATGGATGAACACTATTAAATTTGGTTAAAATCGGTTCAGATTTGGATATAGCCCCCATATATATGTTAGCCCCGATTTGATATGTAAGCGCTGTAAAAACTTTATTTTATATCCGATCAGTATAAAATTCAGCAGAAAGAGGTCTCTTATTATATTAATGAACACTGTTAAATTTGGAAGAAATCGGTTCAGATTTAGATATAGCCCCCATATATACGTTATCCCCGATTTCACATGTAAGCGCCGTAAAAAATTTATTTTATAACCGATCAGTGTGAAATTCGGCAGAAAGAGGTTTCTTATTACATGAAGGAATACTGCCAAATACGGATAAAATCGGGTAAGATTTAGATATAGCCCCCATATATATGTTACCCCCGATTTTACATGTAAGCGCTGTAAAAAGTGTATTTTTAATCCGATCAGTACGAAATTCGGCTGAAAGAGGTTTTTTATTACATGCAATAATTCTGCCAAATTTGAGGGAAATCGGTTGAGATTTAGATATAGCCCACATATATATGTTACCCCCGATTTTACATGTAAGCGCTGTAAAAAGTGTATTTTTAATCTGATCAGTACGAAATTCGGCAGAAAGAGGTTTTTCATTACATGAATTAACACTGCAAAATTTGTGGGAAATCGGTTCAGATTTAGATATAGCCCCCATATATATGTTACCCCCGATTTGACATGTAAATGCTGTAGAAACTGTATTTTATATCCGATCAGTGCGAAATTCGGCAGAAAGAGGTTTCTTATTACTCAAAGGAGTACTGCCAAATTCGGAGAAAATCGGTTCAGATTTAGATATAGCCCCCATATATATGTTACCACCGATTTGACATGTAAAAGCTGTAGAGACTGTATTTTATATCCGATCAGTACGAAATTCTACAGAAAGAGGTCTTTTTACATGAATGAGTATTCAGGGAAAATCGGTTCAGATTTATATATAACCTCCATATATATGTTCCTCCTGATTTGGTATCAAAGCGCTATAGAAGTTGTACTTTACTTCCGATCATTAATATTTTCCGGAAAGATGTTTCTCAATTTAGGAAAAAATATTGCTTAATTTAGCGATTATAGGCTCAGAATTAGATAGTATGTTGCTGCCGATTTTCAATTATTCCAAATTATTATCGCAATGACCTTTATCGCATTGTTAGGGAGGTGTAGGGTATTATATAGTCGGCCCCGCCCGACTTTCTGCCTTTCCTTACTGGTTTTTATATAAATTCTTAAAAATTCTACTTTTTTAGAATATTTCGTCGAAATATTAAAATATTTTCTATAAAAATAAAATTTCGATGAAAAACGGAGTTTTGACAACATTTTCTGTAAGAATGCAATGTCGATGAAATTTTCTATAAAAATTCAATTTCGTTGAAATTTTCCCTAAAATAAAATAATAATGATTTAAAAAAAAATTGTCGCCGAAATATTCTAAAAATACAATTTCGAGGAAATATTCAAAATAAAATCAAGTTCGACGACATATTCGACGAAATTTTTGATAGAAAAATAAAATTCAGTCAGAATTTCTGTCTATTGCTAAAAAGTAATAGAAACAAATACAACCAGTAAGGAAAGGCAGAAAGTCGGGCGGGGCCGACTATATAATACCCTACACCTCCCTAACAATGCGATAAGGGTCATTGCCATAATAATTTGGAATAATTGGTAAATGGGTAGAAATATATTATCTAATTCTGAAACGATAATCGCTAAATTAAGCAATATTCGTTCCTAAATTGAGAAAGGAGGAACATATATATGGAGCTTTAATATAAATCTGAACCGATCTTCCCTGAATACTCATTCATGTAAAAAGACCTCCTTCTGTCGAATTTCGTACTGATCGGATATAAAATACAGTCTCTACAGCGCTTAGATATCAAATCGGGGGTAACATATATATGGGAGCTATATCTAAATCTGAACCGATTTTCTCCGACCTCCGCTTACAGGTCAAATCGGGGGTAACATATATATGGGTGTTATATCTAAATCTAAACCGAGTTTCTCCGAATTTTGCAGTATTCCTTCATGTATAAAGAAACCTCTTTTTGCCGACTTTCGCACTGATCAGATATAAAATAATATTTCTACAGCGCTCACATGTCAAATCGGGGGTAACGTATATATGGGGGCTATATCTTAATCTGAACCGATTTCTTCCAAATTGTGTTCATTCATATAATAGGAAACCTCTTTCTGACGAATTTCATACTGATCGGATATAAAATACAGTTTTTACAGCGCTTACATGTGAAATCGGGGTAACATATATATGGGGGCTATATCTAAATCCGAACCGATTTTCTCCGAATTTGGAAGTATTCCTTCATGTATTAAGAAACCTCTTTCTGCCGAATTTCGCACTGATCGGATATAAAATACAGTTTTTACAGCGCTTACATGTGAAATCGGGGGTAACGTATATATGGGGGCTATATCTAAATCTGAACCGATTTTCTCCGAATTTGGCAGTATTCCTTCATGTAATAAGAAACCTCTCTTTGCCGAATTTCGCACTGATCGGATATAAAATAAAGTTTTTACAGCGCTTACATGTCAAATCGGGGCTAACATATATATGGGGGCTATATCTAAATCTGAACCGATTTAAACCAAATTCAATAGGGATCGTTCTTGGGCCAAAAAAAAGATATGTGTAAAGTTTCGTCGAGATAGGACCATAATTGCGAACTGTACTTTGATTACAAGAATACATGCACAGACGGACAGACAGACGGACAGACGGACAGACAGACAGACGGACAGACGGACATAGCTAAATCAACTCAGAAAGTGATTCTAAGTCGATCGGTATAATAAACGATGGGGGCATTTCTTCTCCTTTTGGGTGTTACAAACAAATGCACAAAGTTATAATACCCTGTACCACAGTGTGGTGTAGGGTATAAAAATTGGTAGAGAGTTTTAATTGCTTGGTAGAATTGACTGCAGTTTCGATAGACACCACTCTATCATCTTCAGAATTCAGTAGCAATAGAAAAACGAATTTCTGACAACATTTTTTGCAAGAATGCAATGTCGATGAAATTTTCCACAAAAAATTCATTTCGATAAAATTTTCTCTATAAAAAAATTATGATGAAATTTTCTCTAAAATAAAATTATGATGAAATTTTATATAAAAATTCAATTTGAACAAATATTCTCTAAAAATACAATTTAGACGAAATATTAAAAAAACAATTTAGATAAAGTATTCTAAAAAAAAACAATTTCAACGAAATATTCTAAAAAAACATTTTAAACTACATATTCAAAAAAAATCATTTTATGTGAAATATTCTAAAAAATACAATTTAGTCGAAATATTCTAAAAACAACAATTTCGAAGAAATAAAAAAATCAATTTCGACAAAATATTTGAATGATTTCGTTTAGAAAATTTCGTAGAAAATTTTTTTAATGATTAGAAAATTTAGTCTATATTTTTTTTATACAAATTCTTCAAAATTTAGCTTTTTTAGAATATTTCGTCGAAATATTAAAATATTTTCTATAAAAATAAAAAATTCAATTTCGTTCAAATTTTCTCTAAAATAAAATAATAATAACTTTTATATAAAAATTCAATTTCGACGAAATTTTCTGTAAAAATACAATTTAGACGAAATATTAAAAAAAAACAATTTAGACGAAGTATTCTAAAAAAACAATTTAAATGAAATATTTTTAAAATTTTTCATTTTAGGCGAAATATTCTAAAAAAATAATTTATACGAAATATTTTATAAAATACATTGTCGCCGAAATATTCTTAAAAATACAATTTCGACGAAATATTCAAAAAAAAAAAACAATTTCGACGATATATTCGAGAAAAAAATAAAATTTTAACGAAATTAGTATATTTCGACGAAATATTCCAAATATACGATTTCGACGAAATATTAAAAAAAAACACAATTTCGACGAAACTTTCGAAACAAAATATAATTTCGACGAAATATTCTAAAAAAAATAAAATTTCGACGAAATATTCCAAAAAAAAGAAATCTCATGTCGTCGAACAAAAAACGAATTTTTGACAACATTTTCTGTAAGAATGCAATGTCGATGAAATTTTCTATAAAAATTCAATTCGACGAAATTTTCTATATAAAAATAAAATTTCGACGAAATTTTCTATATAAAAATAAAATTTCGACGAAATTTTTTATAAAATTTTTTATACATAAATATAAAACTTCTACGAAATTGTCTATATAAACATAAAATTTCGACGAAATTTTCTATATAAATATAAAATTTCGACGAAATTTTCTTTATAAAAATATTAAATTTCGACGAAATTTTCAATATAAAAATGTTAAATTTCGACGAAATTTTCAATATAAAAATAAAATTTCGACATAATTTTCTATATAAAAATAAAATTTCGAAGAAATTTTCTATATAAAACTAAAATTTCAGCGAAATTTTGTATATAAAAATAAAATTTCGACGAAACTTTTTATTAAAAATTTAATTTCGACGACATTTTCTATATCAAAATAAAATTTCGACGAAATTTCCTATATAAAAATAAAATTTCGAAGAAATTTCATACATAAAAAAATCGACAAAATTTTGATAAAAAAATAAAATTTCGATGGTTTTTCGATGATTTTTATTGTATAAAAAATAAAATATCTATAAAAAAATAAAATGTCTACGAAATTTTCTATAAAAAAGGAAATGTTCTACTTAAAAATAAATTTCGATAAAATTTTCTATAAAAATAATATTACGGTGAAATTTACAACAAAAGTTCAAGTTCAGTGAAATTTTCTCTAAAAGTAAAATATCGGCGAAAATTTCTCTAAAAGTTCAAAATCGGCGAAAATTTCTCTGCAAGTTCAATTTCGGCGATATTTTCTCTAAATTGACAATATTGAAGTAATTTTCTCTAAATTGACAATATTGAGGAAATTTTCTTTAAAAGAACAATTTCGACGAAATTTTCTCTAAAAGTTAAATTTTTGCGAAATTTTTCCTAAAAAGATGTATTTCTAAAAGTACAATTTCGGTGAAGTTTTCTTGTAAAATATCGAGAATTTTTTTCAAAGGTACACTTTCTTAAAAAAATTTTCAAAAATTTCAATTTTGACGAAATGTTCGATAATTTCGATGACATTTTCGATACAAATATAATTTGGCGAAATTTACAATAAAGATATAATTTCAACGAAATTTTCAATATAGATATGAATTCAGCGAAATTTTTTCAAAAAGTACAATCTCAACGAAACTTTCTATACAAATTCGTTGAAATGTTCTAGAAAAATGCAATTTTGACGATGAATCTTTCTAAACAAATTTGAATTTTACAAAATTTCGACGTAATCTTTTATAAAATGTGATTTTGAGAAAACTATTTAGAAAAACGAAATTTTGGGAAAAAAATATAAAAAAACAGTTTAGACGAAATTTTGATGAAATTTTCCAGAAAAATTCAATTTTGATGAAATTTCATAAAAAAAATTATAAAAAGATTATTTCTAGAAAAAATATTTGTTTATGAAATTGAAAATGCAACATCAAGGAAAATTGTCATAAACAAATTAATTTCGATGTTTTGTAGAAGAAATAAAGTTCAATGAAATTTTCTCGAAAAAATCAATTTTTGACGATATTTTACAAAATTTCAAAAAATTTTAAAACTGATTTTGACAAAACTATTTAGGAAAACTAAATTTCAACTAAATATTGTAGACAAATCGTCGGCTTAATGCTATTTTGTTCCATACGCCATTTTTTATGAATGGAGAAAAACGCAATATATTGTTTGAGTAAAAACGGACTGAAGAGTTGCACACTTTATATTTCATAGGGTTCCCAACAGTGTTTGTATGATTCTCATGCATTTCTATGCCATTATTAATATTCTAAAAACAACAATTTCGAAGAAATAAAAAAATCAATTTCGACAAAATATTTGAATGATTTCGTTTAGAAAATTTCGTAGAAAATTTTTTTAATGATTAGAAAATTTAGTCTATATTTTTTTTATACAAATTCTTCAAAATTTAGCTTTTTTAGAATATTTCGTCGAAATATTAAAATATTTTCTATAAAAATAAAAAATTCAATTTCGTTCAAATTTTCTCTAAAATAAAATAATAATAACTTTTATATAAAAATTCAATTTCGACGACATTTTCTGTAAAAATACAATTTAGACGAAATATTAAAAAAAAACAATTTAGACGAAGTATTCTAAAAAAACAATTTAAATGAAATATTTTTAAAATTTTTCATTTTAGGCGAAATATTCTAAAAAAATAATTTATACGAAATATTTTATAAAATACATTGTCGCCGAAATATTCTTAAAAATACAATTTCGACGAAATATTCAAAAAAAAAAAACAATTTCGACGATATATTCGAGAAAAAAATAAAATTTTAACGAAATTAGTATATTTCGACGAAATATTCCAAATATACGATTTCGACGAAATATTAAAAAAAAACACAATTTCGACGAAACTTTCGAAACAAAATATAATTTCGACGAAATATTCTAAAAAAAATAAAATTTCGACGAAATATTCCAAAAAAAAGAAATCTCATGTCGTCGAACAAAAAACGAATTTTTGACAACATTTTCTGTAAGAATGCAATGTCGATGAAATTTTCTATAAAAATTCAATTCGACGAAATTTTCTATATAAAAATAAAATTTCGACGAAATTTTCTATATAAAAATAAAATTTCGACGAAATTTTTTATAAAATTTTTTATACATAAATATAAAACTTCTACGAAATTGTCTATATAAACATAAAATTTCGACGAAATTTTCTATATAAATATAAAATTTCGACGAAATTTTCTTTATAAAAATATTAAATTTCGACGAAATTTTCAATATAAAAATGTTAAATTTCGACGAAATTTTCAATATAAAAATAAAATTTCGACATAATTTTCTATATAAAAATAAAATTTCGAAGAAATTTTCTATATAAAACTAAAATTTCAGCGAAATTTTGTATATAAAAATAAAATTTCGACGAAACTTTTTATTAAAAATTTAATTTCGACGACATTTTCTATATCAAAATAAAATTTCGACGAAATTTCCTATATAAAAATAAAATTTCGAAGAAATTTCATACATAAAAAAATCGACAAAATTTTGATGATTTTTATTGTATAAAAAATAAAATATCTATAAAAAAATAAAATGTCTACGAAATTTTCTATAAAAAAGGAAATGTTCTACTTAAAAATAAATTTCGATAAAATTTTCTATAAAAATAATATTACGGTGAAATTTACAACAAAAGTTCAAGTTCAGTGAAATTTTCTCTAAAAGTAAAATATCGGCGAAAATTTCTCTAAAAGTTCAAAATCGGCGAAAATTTCTCTGCAAGTTCAA
The DNA here is from genome assembly GCA_963930755.1 of Eudasyphora cyanicolor. Taxonomy (NCBI): domain Eukaryota; kingdom Metazoa; phylum Arthropoda; class Insecta; order Diptera; family Muscidae; genus Eudasyphora; species Eudasyphora cyanicolor. Next base: position 267,756,006 of record OZ005737.1, read on the forward strand.
TTTCGGCGATATTTTCTCTAAATTGACAATATTGAAGTAATTTTCTCTAAATTGACAATATTGAGGAAATTTTCTTTAAAAGTACAATTTCGACGAAATTTTCTCTAAAAGTTAAATTTTGGCGAAATTTTTCCTAAAAAGATGTATTTCTAAAAGTACAATTTCGGTGAAGTTTTCTTGTAAAATATCGAGAATTTTTTTCAAAGGTACACTTTCTTAAAAAAATTTTCAAAAATTTCAATTTTGACGAAATGTTCGATAATTTCGATGACATTTTCGATACAAATATAATTTGGCGAAATTTACAATAAAGATATAATTTCAACGAAATTTTCAATATAGATATGAATTCAGCGAAATTTTTTCAAAAAGTACAATCTCAACGAAACTTTCTATACAAATTCGTTGAAATGTTCTAGAAAAATGCAATTTTGACGATGAATCTTTCTAAACAAATTTGAATTTTACAAAATTTCGACGTAATCTTTTATAAAATGTGATTTTGAGAAAACTATTTAGAAAAACGAAATTTTGGGAAAAAAATATAAAAAAACAGTTTAGACGAAATTTTGATGAAATTTTCCAGAAAAATTCAATTTTGATGAAATTTCATAAAAAAAATTATAAAAAGATTATTTCTAGAAAAAATATTTGTTTATGAAATTGAAAATGCAACATCAAGGAAAATTGTCATAAACAAATTAATTTCGATGTTTTGTAGAAGAAATAAAGTTCAATGAAATTTTCTCGAAAAAATCAATTTTTGACGAAATTTTACAAAATTTCAAAAAATTTTAAAACTGATTTTGACAAAACTATTTAGGAAAACTAAATTTCAACTAAATATTGTAGACAAATCGTCGGCTTAATGCTATTTTGTTCCATACGCCATTTTTTATGAATGGAGAAAAACGCAATATATTGTTTGAGTAAAAACGGACTGAAGAGTTGCACACTTTATATTTCATAGGGTTCCCAACAGTGTTTGTATGATTCTCATGCATTTCTATGCCATTACATCCAAAAATAAGCAAGTTATAACAATTTTTGTACTTGGCATTTTGGTCCATATCCACTTTTATTTTACTATTTTTTCGTATTTGTATTACATGGACCACAAAAAGGGTCGGTATGGATGGACACTAATTTACATATTGTGATCGAAAGAACGTAAAATACTGAGTGAAAAATATAGGGCGATAGAAAAATTGAGAAATAGAACAAAAATATCGAAATGATTTCCCGTTATTCAGAGTAAAACAAATTTACCCTACCAATATCTCGAAAACTAAGCGAGATAGGAAAAAAATTATTGCAGATTCTGAAAGAGCATGCTTGGAACCCATATTATCAACTCCTAACTCAAAAAACACAAAAATGGCGTATGGACCAAAATAGCATTAAGCCGACGAAATGTATTTTGGGAAAAAATATTAAAAAGAGTTTAGACGAAATTTCGATGAAATTCCAAAAAAAAAATCCATTTTGATGAAATTTTATAGAAAAGGTTAAAAAAAATCTAAAAATATGATTTCTAGAAAAAATATTTGTGTATGAAATTTCTTAGAAAAATGCAACATCAACGAAAATGTTCATAAACAAATTAATTTTAATGTTTTGTAGAAGAAATAAAGTTCAATGAAATTTTCTCGAAAAAATCAATTTTTGGCGAAATTTTATAAAATTTCAAAAAAAAAAATAATTAAAATATGATGTCGATTAGATTTTCTAAAAAAACTGGAATTTCGACGAAATTTTTAAATAGCATTTGTCATCTGCTGCACCATCCATTGCACACAACAAAAACTTCCCAAATTAATTTCTTCTCATAAATGGCCATCATTTTCCCCGGACTTAAATCCAATATATTTTTCGATATGAGACGGTCAACGCAATATTTACTGTTCTCTGCGCTGAAAGTTTACACGCAGAACAATAATATAATTTTTTTTTTAAATTTGAAATTTTGGCGTTATAAAAAAATAAGAATTTAAAAATAACAGCATTTTTTATTCCTATCATTTCGAGCGATTATTATCCGATTATTTCATTGCATAAACGTCTTCAGAGCTGCGGCAACGTACCGTTTAGTTGCGAATATTTAATTTAACGAATCAGGTTCTTTACTGCAATGAACGACTTTTCTCTCTGTGTACAGAATACCAACAAGGTTGTTAGTAGATTATTCCCCGTCTATATTATATTGGTCAGGTTGGATTTTTATACCAAACTGCGATTCTAGTCTGTGTGTGTGTATATCCCTTGGTAGGTTGGGTTTTTTTGTAATACATATTTAAATTGTACACAATCATTAATTAGATCTATTAAAGTGTACTATTTTTATTACAATTCACCATAGACCACGTTCTGGTGTCATCTCCATAGAATTTTAAATGCATCGTTGAATCAGTGATTTATTGCAACCAACAATAATGCACTACATATACATATGTATAAGTATATACAAGCATACATATATACAATATATACATATACATCTATATGCATGTACGTAAGTAAATATGTAAATAGTCTATGAGTATTTAACAAAAAAAAAAATAAAGAGGAACGGTCAGAGGCGCTAAACTCTATGAGTTGCGATTCAGATTGAATGGGTCTCTGTCGGGTATTGTGATTACATTGGATGAGGGTGTTGTTGGTTGTTGTGTGGACGATGTCGATGGTGACGATGATGCTCTGGGGGTTCCAGGGGCAGCAGCGATTGCTGATGCTAATGCTGTTGCTGGTGGTGCTGGTGCTGGCGAGTTGTAAAATAATTTGCTCTAATTTATTTTCATGGTCATTGATTCTGAAAACACAAAATCGACAACAGATTGCGACTGAAATGGAAAAGCTGCAAAAGTGAAAAATGAAAAACATGCATTTAGCATCCATTCTGCCTGCCTGTCAGCCAAGTCTGTCTGTCAGTCAGAGTCAGTTAGCTTGCTAGCCAACAATCGTAAGCGTTATAAGCCCAAAGCCAATTTTGTGCTAATGCCATATGCACGCATACACACATGTCCAGCCGCAGTCAATCTATATTCATAAACAATAGCGGCCAACTGATGCATACATCCAAAGACAAACTGATATATGCCATATACATATATATTCCGATTTACAGCGATATCATCATGAGTCAAACTACCACCATGAACCAATACCATCAGCATCATTGTCAGCATCATTATCATCATCATTGGCAGCGATAACATCGGCTGACTGGGAGTTGTTTTTTTGTTTTTATCCATAATGTGTTAACGAGATGTGTTAATAGCGTCAATGCCAACGAAGATGTAAAAAAATACTTTACAAAACTTCAAGTTTCATACTGAAGTCGGAATCTTTTTGTCATTACTAAACCTGGTCTGTCAATCGATGTGTTCTGATCTTTTACAAAAATGTTCTACAATATTTTAAAATTGACCTGCACGCACTGAAAAAATTTACCTCAAACTAAAGTTAATATTATTCTTAATCTAAGGAAAAAGACTTATTCTGTCATTGTTTGAAAAACAAAATTCATTAATATAAAATAATTTATATGATTTCAAGGAAATTTTAATTCATTTAAAGGCAATTGCCTCTTACATTTTTGATCAATTGCCCTTAATATTATATACATGATGACTTTAGTGTCAGTTTCTAAAATATCTTCAATTTAATGAAAATGTCATTGATTAAAGGACATTAATCCGAAATTTTAGGAAATTTCCCCAATATGGGAAAAATAATTGGGGCGGATAACCCCAACGTTTAAAGATTATTCAAAGACAATTTCAGAAAAACTAAAATTTTTTTTATCCGTGCATCCTACATACGGCACTAATAAGTTTTATTGGCAGCGCTATTATTTGGTATTTTAGATGTCAAACGGGATTGGTTTTCACAAATCCCAGGATTCGGGTTTTTAAATTGCAAATCCCGGGATCCCAGGACTTTTTTCGATATCCCGGGATTTTCGGGATAAATCGGCATTTTCTGGATAAATCGGGATTTTTCATTCTTAATAATGTGATATTTCGAAATGAAATACAAACATTTTAGTTCAGTTTTAATTTAATTTGAATCAGGATAAAAACAGCTAAAGCATAAATTAACTTTTGTTAAAAATACTAACTTTTATTAAAATATTTCACAATATGAGCTCCCCAGTAGGTGAGTTGGTAGCGTGCTCTCCTATGAGTTTGGGGGTCGTAGGTTCGATTCCCACCAGAGGCACTAGTCTGTCGCTGCAAACTCTAGCCACATGGTCTTTCCTTGGCCCATACATTTAGAATATAAATTTACATGGTATTGTAATTCATATAAATAAATAAATATTTCACAACATCTTAGCTATGGAATAATTTTAATCCAAGTACAGTTCGTCTTCTGAATTATTATTGACGTTATTATTTTCTATAATTAAACCACGAAAAATATTTTTTCAACTTGAGAAATCAGTTTTTATGAGAAACCAATCGATGTGTCGATCCAAATCAGATTAGGAGTTTTCATAAAGTTGAAAGAATATAATACAACGTTCTTCGTTTTGTGGGACACAAACTCCATTTGTGTTTTTGTTTTAAGTTTACTTGTTTATAATTAAATTTATGATATATTTTGTAATTCTTCTTCAAATTTCTAATTTCACCGGATTTTGTCAATGTTTTTTTATGTTAACAATTTGCTTAATTAGTTTCAATTTTCAACAGAGTGTATCTATCATTCACTTAATATTTTATACGAGAAAACTTCATATATTTTTATTAATAAAATATCCCGAGAAAACTTCATATATTTTTATTAACAAAATATCCCGAGATTCTTTTTAAACAATCTCGGGATCGGGATTTCCCGGGATTTTCGGGATCGGGATTTCACATTTGACATCACTATTTGGTATCCTATCGAAACAAACCGCATAGCGTTGTTCATGGTTTGTCAATGACTTAATTTTTCCCTTTGATCACTTTTGACTCCGAAGTCAATTTTGACAGTTGACTTTCTGTATTTCGTTTCCTACATCCATATGATGTATATTTCACATTACGAGCATGAAGACTCCTAAAACCCATGAAAGTTTTGCTTTAACAACATTTAATTCTATTTACAAACAAAAAAGTTATGGAGGTTTAAAAAAAATAGGTCACCCTACTCCTCCTATTTTTTGTGCTGTGTTGTCAATTGGCGTTCTATTGAGACGAAACACATACCATTCTTCATGACTTGTCAATGGCTTCATTTTACTCCTTGATTACTACTGACTCTGAAGTCAATTTTGACTGTTGACTCCCGGTATTTCGTTTCCTATATATCCATATAATGAATTTTTTCGTAACTTCTAAGAAGACCAAAAAGAAAATGGACTATAGGTAGTCAAGGGTGACCTACTCTGAAGCAAAAGATTCGTGGTTTTTTAGAAGTTTTCTTTAAAGTTATGAGAAATAGGCATCATGTGGGTACAGGAAACGAAATAGGAAGTCTACAGTCAAAATTTACTTCGGACTCAAAAGTGTGATCCAAGTAGAGACACATTTTTCAATAGCCCTTTTTTGACAGATCACATGCGGCAAAATTGCCGCATTTGGGACGAAGAGCAACCTGAAGAGATTCAAGAGCTGCCACTTAATCCAGAAAAAACAACGGTTTGGTGTCGTTTGTGGGCCGGTGGAATCATCGGTCCATATTTCTTCAAAAATGATGCCGATGAGAATGTAACCGTCAATGGCGACCGTTATCGTGCCATGATAACCGACTATTTGATGCCTGAAATTGAAGCTCGTGATCTCGGCGACATTTGGTTTCAACAAGACGGCGCCACTTCCCACATATCGCATCAATCAATGGATTTATTGAGAGAACACTTCGGTGAGCAGATAATTTCACGTTTTGGGCCGGTAGATTGGCCACCAAGATCGTGTGATATCACACCGTTAGACTTTTTCCTGTGGGGATATGTAAAGTAAAGACAAACCCGCTTCGATTCAGGCCTTGGAGCAAAACATCACGCGTGTCATTCGTCAGTTACCAGTCGAAATGCTCGAACGAGTCATCGAAAATTGGACTCAACGGATGGACCATCTGAGACGTAGCCACGTCCAACATTTGCTAGACAAAATCTTCAAAAAATAAATGCCTAAGAATGTTCTCTCAAACGATAATAAGCATTCCCCATTCAATTCGAATTTTCTGTGTTTTTTTCTTTAAAAAAGTAGGGAACCTCGAAATGGATCACGCTATACAAAGGGCAAAATGAAGCCATTGACAAACCATGAGCAACGGTATGCGGTTTGTAAATAAAATCTAATTGGGCCATATGTAGGGTGAATAATCTTTAAACGTAGGAAGTGTCCGCCTCATGTTTGGTGTGTATGTGGGGCCCGACACATACTGAATTTATTTATTTTATTTTATATGAATTACAATACAAAGAAAATTTATATTCTAATTTTACGGTCTAGGGAAAAGCCGGGTTACAAAGACCATGTGGCTGAATTCTGCAGCGACAGACCAGAGCCTCTGGTGGGAATCGAACCCACGACCCCCAAACTGATAGGCGAGTACGGTACCAACTCGCCCACGGGGGCGCTCATAGCTCCCATATACATATATGCTTTTATGTTTTTTTTTAATGATTTTGAACATAAAATTATACACATTTTCATGTCTAATTTTTAAAGACAACATGTCCTTAATTTTAGGCCCTCAGTACTTCGACGTCTTTGCTGGTTTTGAATTAAGTTGCAGTTTCCAGTCAAAAACGCTCTTTACTTGTATCGTCATTGCTTCGACCACTAGGTCGTATAACTTACATTGCACGAACAGGCCAAGGAAGCGGCTTGATTGGAATTTGACTGTTTTTTTTTTGGTTTTTGTGTTAAGTTTTGGGCATTGGTGTGTTCAGATACATATAGTAAAATTTTATGGCCAACATTTTTATAGAACATTTCATCCCTGCTCTCCCCATTTTTAGGGGTGTTTTTTACGATTTGTTAAAATAGGGCCAAAAAGTACAGTATGTGGGAGAGCCAGCGTTTTAAAATGTTCCACATAAATATTGGCCTTAATATTTTCTATAAAATTGCTGAACATACCCTACAACAACAAAATATTTTTGATACAAAATAGTGAAATACTAAAATTTTTGAGGTACAATGTGGTCATTTGGAGCTATTTAGGGTGCCTAGACGCGTTCAGACTGTATTGATATGTTCACAAAAGTTGTTCAGATTTATCTTGGCTCTAATTTTGCCAAATATTGTTTGTGAAAAATTACGAGTCCTTGTAAGTAATGCTAAAACCCGTAAGGAAAGGCAGAAAGTCGGTGGGGCCGACTATATAATACCCTACACCTCCCTAACAATGCGATAAGGGTCACTGCGATAATAATTTGGAATGATTGGTAAATGGGTAGGAACATATTATCTAATTCTGAAACGATAATCGCTAAATTAAGCATTATTAGTTCCTAAATTGAGAAACATATTTCTGGAAAATTTTAGTGATTGGAAGTAAAGTACAACTTCTAAAGCGCTTTGATACCAAATCAGGAGGAACATATATACGGAGGTTATATATACGGCGGTTATTTATAAATCTGAACCGATTTTCCCTGAATACTCATTCATGTAAAAAGACCTCTTTCTGTCGAATTTCGTGCAGTATTCCTTTATCTAAATCTGAATCGATTTTCTCTGAATTTGGCAGTATTCCTTCATGTAGAAAGAAACCTCTTTTGGCCGAATTTCGCATTACCGTATATAAAATAACATTTTTACAGCGCTTACATGTCAAATCGGGGGTAACGTATATATGGGGGCTATATCTGAATCTGAACTGATTTTTCCAAATTTAACAGTGTTCATTCATATAATAAAAAACCTCTTTCTGCCGAATTTTCCCACTGATCGTATATAAAATTAAGTTTTTACAGCGCTTATATGTCAAATCGGGGTAACATATATATGGGGGCTATATCTAAATCTGAACCGATTTTAACCAAGTTCACTGGAAAGATCATCTTGAAGAAAGAGTTACAAAGGCACACAGATGTTGGTCGTTGTGCAGAAGAGCTATAGGTTTAAAATGGGGACTACGTCCAAATATGACTCACTGGCTTTACATGAGCGTGATTAGACCAATAATCACCTACGCAAAAAATTCAACGTATGTGCTGTCTAGGCATAAGCGGGGCATTTAGAACTGCACCAACAAAAGCGTTGGAGACTATACTGCACATCCAACCAAAAGATATCCGTATAAAGTATGAGGCAGCCCTCACAGCAAGACGTCTACAAGTGATGGGTGAATGGATAAATCGAGACCGCATTCCTGAAGTGCGGCTTACAGCTACCTGTGATACGTTTGTGCCAGACAGACGCTCCTGGGAAAATGGAACTTTGACCCATGTGCCAGTGGGAACCAGCTGCTACACGGATGGGTCCAAGCGAGGAGGAAGGACGGGTCTGGGACTTTTTATTGATGAACCAGAAGTCGAACTTCACTTCCGCCTCCCTGACCATAACACGGTATTTCAAGCAGAAGTTCGAGCAATCACGGAGTGTGTGAACTGGCTCAGTAACACGACAAAGCCTAAATATGCCAACATCTTCACAGATAGCCAAATGGCGATTAAAGCGATAACATCGGAAAGGGTCAAATCCAGAACTGTGTTGGACTGTAAAAGAACGATAAATGATTACTCAGCCCATGGTCAATTGCGTATTTGCTGGGTACCAGGACACAACGGAGTGATTGGAAATTAACGGGCAAACAACTTGGCTTCAAAGGGCAGAGAACTTCGAGTAATAAACTTGAAAAATTGGAAACCTTTCGAAGCCACGAAAAATGAGTTGAAGCACTGGGCAGTGATGGCTCATAAAACTGTGTGGAATGGCGCAATAGTAGGAGCAACTGCAAAGATACTGTGGGGTGACCCAAATGAAAAGAGAACAAGAAGTCTTCTGAAACTAAACAAGATCGATATTAGTAAGATGATGAGTGTTCTAACGGGACACTCAAGCTTACAAGCACATCTTCATCGCATAGGACTAGCAGGAAACGACGAATGCAGGGCATGCAGAGAAAACATCGAAACGATGGAACATTTTCTGTGTCACTGCCCGGCTTTCACACATGCAAGATCCCAACATTTCGGGTCCGACATATTACCAGACTTGACTCATCTCAGAGAATACGACTGGAAGATACTGAGAAAATTCGTGTCTAGTACCGATTTTCTGTAACTCCAGAGGTATAAAAAGATCATAAATAAGGAGCGCACAACAGGCCGAACCACTGGCTTAAGTGTATGTCCATGGACATGAAACGTTTAAACGTCTCCTCTCTTCAACCTAACCTAACCTAACCTAACCAAGTTCAATAGGGATCGTCCTTGGGCCAAAAAAAGATATGTGTAAAGTTACGTCGAGATCGGACCATAATTGCGACCTGTACTTTGATTACAAGAATACATGCACAGACAGACAGACGGTCATAGCTAAATCAACTCAGAAAATGATTCTAAGTTCGATCGGCATAATAAACGATGGGTCTATTTCTTCTCCTTTTGGGTACTACAAACAAATGCACAAAGTTATAATACCCTGTACCACAGTGTGGTGTAGGGTATAAAAAGTGAAAAAATATTTTTTTCCTTTACTTTTTCGAAAAAAAGAAGTGCGGGAAAAAACTGTTTGTTGCATAATATGTTTACAAACTTTGTTCACCATATTCTTAGTTACATTATTGCCAAATATGGTTAAGCGTTATCTCCAAGTCTGAATTAGTTGTCGGACAAAAGCTGATGCACCTCTTTCGAGGGGCCCACGGATTTTCAGAAATTGTTGAGACCCATAAAAAAATGTAATCTTTGGTAGTAGAATCGAACCTAGATTGTCAAGTCTGTGTATTTTTTCACTGTTTCACAGTGTTATTAGAGAATCAATATTTCATTAAATGTTAACCCTTTGTGAGGGTGGTACTACGAGTAGAAGTAGTGTACCATTATGACCCATCTCCGAACATAGCCTGACATAGAAAAAATATTACCGCATACCATATTCGAAGTCAATCCGGTACTCCTTACGAGAGTTATCGCGAGCTTCAGCCAGACAGACAGACGGATGGACATTGCTCATATGTCTACAAATATCCTAAAACGGATTTCCGCCGAACATGCTTGGGGTTTAAGTCACTCCCTCGCTGTGTTACATTTTTGCTCCTAGCAAATGATATATACCCTCCTCCACTAAAGTGAGGGTATAACAAGTAAGGAAATTTCAGTCTGGTAAAAGGAATAAGATATACGAGGTCCGTCCCTAAATTAGCCAACCTAACAAAGAAAACACAACAAATTTATGAACATTTTTCTTTATTTCTCAACATAATCTCCTTTTAGCTCGATACACTTTTTCCAGCGATTTTCTATAGCTTCGATACCCCGTTTATAGCAAAAACTGTCTAGCTCCTGAAAATAGCCATCAACGGCAACCCCCCACTTCTGCATTGCTGGCAAATCTTTTTCCGCCAAGCTATTTTTTTAAAGTGTGGAAACCAAAAACAAGTAAAAGCGTTATGTTCGGCCATGTCGAATATTATACATCCTCCAACATGGATTTCATTCAATTATATTACTGCAAAAATCTTTGGATATGAAGCAAATCATGGAACGATCCTTTCTGTTTAGGAAAATTATTAAAAAAACGAACACGGCAATTTGTAGCCAAACTCTTCACATGAAAAATATGGTATTTATGGTTAAATTAGCATATTTGAGAGCTCCCTCTACACAAGGACTTCAACAATAGAAAAACTGATTTCTATAATTTTTATTGATATGAATTTTTGCTGAAATAGAATACAAGCTTCAATGTTTCAGCTAAATTTCTTAGAAAATGTGGTGTTTACGTCTTAAATAAGCCTTTTTGGGAGCGACATCTATAGGTGGACTATAACAAACTATGAACTTATTTAAAAAAATTTACTGTGATAAATTATTGTCTAAATTAAATACAAACTGCAAAGATTCAGTTAAAATGCTGAGAAAGTGTGGTATACATATATGGCTTAAATACGTATATTTTGTAGCGACCTCTATATGGTGACTATAACAAAATATGAACCGATTTGTAAAACTTATGCTGTGATGAATTATTGTCAAAATAGAATACAAACAGCAAAGTTTCTGCTAAATTGCTTTAAAAATATGGTATATATTGCTCAAAAGCCTATTTTGGAGCGACCTCTATAGGGGAGCTATATCAAAACATTGACCGATATGGCCCATTTGCAATCCCAAAAAACCTGCAACTATAACAAATATTTCTACCAAATTTGATCAACCTAGCTCTATTATTGCGGACTGTAGCGTGATTACAGCAGACGGACGGACGGACGGACAGACGGGCATGGGTAACTAGTCTTAACATTTTACGACGATTAAGGATATACGTATACATATTAGTTATGGGGTCTTAGATCAATATTCAGAGATTTTACAAACGGAGTGACAAATTGAATATACCCACCATTCTATGGTGGAGGGAATGATAATCCGAGGGAGCTAAATCTGGCGAATACTTGCTGCGTGCTGCAGCAATTCGAACATTATTTCATTGATTTTGGCCATCAAAATATTGGATGTGTGAATTGGTGAATTGTCTTGATTGTGAGCAAACGCGGCACCTATCTTTCGCACTGCGTTCTCATCATCAAATTCTGCGCCAATATACGATAATAGCGCTTTTGGAAATGCCTATGACTTCAGCTAGCTCACGAACCTTCAAACATCGAACAATTGTTTGCGATTTTTTTCTATTTTGAGTGGTTTTTTTCGTGCCAGCAAAAACGATTTTTTCAAAACAAAAATAAAAATTGTTCTATCTTTTTATCCCCTCACCTTAGAGAGAAGGGTATATATCAGTTGCTACGAACCAAAAGTGTAACACATCGAAGGAGTGACCTAAGACCCCAAGAATCTTCGGCGGAAATCCGTTTTAGGACATTTTAAGGTATTTTATCAATATCGGTCCGTCTGTCTGTTTGTCTGGCTGGAGCGCACGATAACTTTCGAAAGGAGTAACCGATTGACTTCAAATTTGGCATGTAATAATATTTTTTTCTATCTCAGGCTAAGTTCGAAGATATTGGTCTACTCCTTCTAGTACCTCCCTCACAAAGGGTTAACATTTAGTGAAGTATTGATTCTCTGACCACTTCTATACTACTTATCCGAATCTTCTGTAATTCCACACATAGTGATATTTAATCTGTCGCTATCAGCTTGAGAAAAATGGGCGAAGTGGTCCAACCCCTTTTGGTTTCCATCTCCGGCTAAGTTCGAAGATGGGCTATATTGGTTTACTCCTTCTAGTACCTCCCCCACAAAGGGTTAAATTGTAGCTAAATAATTATTATTTTGCAACTTTTGTTTTTAACTGCTTTGAAGAGAAGTAGCAGAGGTTTTCATTGGTATTAATATGTTCAAAATGTGTGGAGCTGTTAAGATAATTTTCGGGAATGGAAGCGAATACCGAAATATATTTTTGCGAAGGCAAATGGGAAAGCGAATATTCCAAAGATGATTTTGATTGATGACGAATGCGAAAAAAGCGAAAGCGAATTTAAACATCCCTGATTTAAAGAATCTACTGTTCAGCGAAAAATAGGTGTATTTGTTAAACCCGTTTTGGTACCTCCCACACAAATTGTCAGAATAATTCGTATAATATTCCATATTACATTACTCACAAAGTGAGGGTATACCTTAGTCGGTTTACCCGACTGAAACTTTCTTACTTGTTTTAATATTTTTTCGTGTTTCGGACAACGTATTACAACAGAAAATTGTATACACAACCCTTGAAAAAAAATTGTAAACTAGTGTAATTTCAGGTTATAAAAAGTCTAACACCGAATTTGCCGCAAAACATAAATAGGGTCTTAGGCCATACCTTCGATAACGTACACCTTTAGTCGGTAGCAAAGGTGTTGGAATAGCTAAATGATGTACCATTTAAAATGTCCACAATTGTGTGTGTACCAGTTAAATGCATAAATAATTTAAATTAACTATCACAGCCAAAAAAAGAAGAGTAAACCAAATTAAACTTTGATTTAGTAGACCACCACTATCTATTTTAATTGCAATCCCATACTGTGTGTGTAGGTGGTGGCGGCACGGCTTGAACTAGATAAATTTAATTAAATGTCATCTAACAATAGTAAAGCAAAAACAATCTAATACGCATTGCCAATTTTATGCTAAAATGCAAATATACAATTGCAAAAGTGGTCAATTGTTTATGACCCTCAACATTCTGGTTAATTTCAACACTTGTGTTCAATTTTAAATGCTGGGTGAGGTACATGCGAGTACCATGGCCGCAATTAAAAATCTACAATCATTATGATGGTTGAATGGATCTTCACAAGAAAGAGATTAGCCAAAATTGAAACCAATAAAGCAGAACTTTGTATACCCTCACCTTCCAGGTAAGGGAATGATGTATATATCATTTTCTAAGAACCAAAAGAGTAGCATAGTGAAGGTGTGACCTACACATATTTTACGGGTAATTTCGTTCATTATACCCTCACTTTAGTAAAGGAGTCAAAGGAGTGACCGTCTGTCTGTCTACACGCTGAGAAAAAATCGCTTTCCAATGACTATGCAAATTTTGGCATTTCCCACCCGAATTACCATATTTCATTACTCACAAAGTGAGGGTTTACCTTAGTCGGTTCATCCGTCTGAAATTTTCTTACTTTTTCTCTAAAGCAGTCTTTTAAAAAATCTACCGCCTTGGAGAATTTTGTTTTGATACCTTTAAAGTCAACCAATTGACATCAATCAGTCCGTAGGGCATCAGTGTCAAGTCTTGGTGCATTCCGTCCAGGGTTCTGTAAATCCAGGATAATTGTTGACACATTTCCCGTAGGGTTGATTGTTCGGTTGTAAAGAATAATTACAGCTACGTTGAAATACGTTTCAATGTAATTAATCCAATGTACAATGCAGAGACTCCTCTTCCTGATTTTTGCAAATCCCGTTTTTTTCCGTTGAGATTTCATTTACCTATTTCGATAGTCGTTCATGTTGTCCGGCAATGACCGTCCCTTCGGTGACAGTGACTGAAGAAGATATTTAATCGAGTCCACCAAGGCCATAATAAACAGCAATAACCAGCAACAAGACAACTCGACATTAAATTGAGATTTAGATTAAATTAAATTCTTCATTTATTTTCTCACCACAGATTGTAGTCGGGCGAACGATCGATCGGACGGACGGACGGACGTCTCCATGGTTTGGCAGAATGAATGCTGCTGATGGTTTTGGTCTTTTTTTGAGCATAAATATAATGGATGAGAGGGCGACAGAGGAAAATTTTTTGAGAAATAAAAGATTCTGGTTTTCGGTTTGTTGGTTCATCTTGCACAGTTCTTAATAGGTGTGGGTATTCCATCCATCGGTCACCGGTCGAAGGAAAGAAGCTGCGACACTAACCAACGATCAGCAGAGCAGAGTAGAGCCAACAATTCATCCATCCATCCATCCATAGAGAGTCTTTTAAGTGGTTGACCTCCAAATTCAAAAAATCTACAAATATCGTCGCATAAGTCTTTTCTTGTTGTTGTTTTTTTAGTTTTGAGACATGGTTGGACATGTGCACAATACCACAAAATAAGGCAATAACTTTGTGGATCTTTTGGGCTGTCGTTGTCGATGATTATGGAGGTAGTGTTATTGTGGTTGTTGCTGTTAGTTCTGCTGCTTTTATATGCATTTAAGCGATTCAACGTTTTTGGCTAAAATCGGTCGCTTGTTCGGTGATACTACTTAATAATTTAAAGCAACTTCTATCTCTTGCATACATACTTACACTCACAAAAATAGGTTTGTTATTTGCAGACCCTATGTATTAAAACTATTTGTGTGTTCGGCCGAAATCCGCTTTGGGATAGTACATATAAGTCATTTCAACAAAGTCCGTCCGATTGACTTCAAACTTGGTATGAGTAAACATTTTTTTCTCAGGATAAGTTCGAAGGTGGGTTATATTGATCCACTTCTTCTAGTACCTTACCCACAAAGGGTTAACATTTTGTGAAATATTGATCCTCTAATAAATTATATACTACTAATTAGAAATTTCTGTAATTCCACACATAATATTACTTTCTTGGTCGCTACCGCCTTGAGAAAAATGGACGAAGTTGTCACGCCCCTTTTGGTACCTCCCATAAAAATGGACCATTTTGCTCAAAAACTATACTTGGAATTTGTGCAGTATAATACTTTTTTTTGAGAAAAATGGGCCTTATTCCCACGCCCCTTTTGGCACATCCCAATCAAAATGGACAAAATAAAACCAGTAAGGAAAGGCTAAAGTCGGGCGGGGCCGACTATATAATACCCTACACTACTCTCGTAATATTGAATAAATCTGAAATATAAATTTTGTAATTCATGTATAAATTGTTTACATAAATTTACTTTTTGGACATTTTATACTTTAATAATACTCTAATAATGGGAGCTATAGCTAAATAATGGGAGCTATAGCTAAATCTTTACTGATTTTCTTCAAATTCGGCAATGTTGGTTCATGGATCAAGAAACTCTACCATTCTAAATTTCAAAACGGTTGGATGTAAAATATAGCTTATATAGAACTAAAGGGCCAAATCGGACGAAACATATATATGAGAGATTAGCTAAATCTTAACCGATTTTCTTCAAGTTCGGTAGTGTTGGTTCATGGATCAAGAAACTCTACCATTCTAAATTTCAAAATGATTGGATGTAAAATACAGCTTCTATAGGACTAAAGGGCCAAATCGGACGAAACATATATATGGGAGCTATAGCTAAATCTTAACCGATTTTCTTCAAATTCGGTAGTGTTGGTTCATGGATCAAGAAACTCTACCATTCTAAATTTCAAAACGATTGGATGTAAAATACAGCTTTTATAGGACTAAAGAGCAAAATCGGACGAAACATATATATGGGAGCTATAGCTAAATCTTAACCGATTTTCCTCAAATTCGGCAATGTTGGTTCATGGATCAAGAAACTCTACCATTCTAAATTTCAAAACGATCGGATGTAAAATACAGCTTTTATAGGACTAAAGGGCCAAATCGGACGAAACATATATATCGGAGCTATAGCTAAATCTTAACCGATTTTCTTCAAATTCGGCAATGTTGGTTCATGGATCAAGAAACTCTACCATTCTAAATTTCAAAAGGATTGGATGTAAAATACAGCTTCTATAGGACTAAAGTGCCCAATCGGACGAAAGATATATATGGGAGCTATATCTAAATCTGAACCGATTTCAACCAAATTCAATAGCGATATTAACAGCTGCGAAATACTCTAAACTGCAAAATTTCAGAACGATCGGAGTGAAATTGCGACCTGTAGTCGACGAACAACTTTACATGGAGAGACGGACGGACAGACATGCTTAAATCGACTCAGCTAGTGATTCTGAGTCGATCGGTATACTTTAAGGTGGGTATAGCTGTGTTATTTTTAGGTGTTACAAACATCTGCCAAGAAACAAACTTATAATACCCTGTACCACAGTGTGGTGTAGGGTATAAAAATCACTGTTTTCTAATTGCTTTAACGATAGGTACTAACCAATCCACTGTCTCTGTTGGAAAGTAATATTCATGATATTCCAACTTGTGTAGCCCCGATAATTTTCTTTCATTTAAAGGATATCACGGCTCTATCGGGCTTATACTTTTATGGAAATAAAATAATTTATTGTTTTGGGTTCTTAAAATAGTTAGCCTCAATCTACACAAAAATGTGTTTAAGTCTCGGACAACAACAAAAATGTTGCATAGTGTTATCTTTCCTTTTTTAATTGGAATAACAAAATAAAATTTAGTTTAAAATGTTTCTTTTTCTTACAAATTTCTTTGGAATTGCATTTTTCTGAAAAATTTCGATAAAACTGTTTTTTTTTAATTTCGTCAAAATTTCATTTTTCTGCAAAATTTATTTTAAATTGCATTTTTTTCTAGAAAATTCATTGAGTTGCATTTCTCTAGAAAATTTTTTTAACATTGACTTTCTCTACAAATTTTTTGTTCTCAAAAATTTGACCTGATTAAAGATGATAAGTCGTTTATAAGTCGATGACCCTGATTAGTGGTCGCTGAACATATTAAAAGTTGTCGATTTTATTAAAGACCGATAAAAGAAATTTCTGAAAAAATTCAATTTCGAAGAAATTTTTTAAAAAAAATCGGTTACAGTGAAATTTTTTGAAGAATTAAAATTTGTCAAAATTTAATTTTTCTACAAAATTCTTGTCTTTGAATGTTTTTAGAAAATTTCCATGTTAATTTTGTCGAAAATTAAATTTAGACAATACCAATTTTGACAAAAGTTTCTATAAAAATTCAATTATTATTAGTTACTAACATTTTTTATAAATATCCAACTCCCCTCAATAATTCAATATTTTTATTTTTTGGCAAAAATGTTATTTTGACAGAATCTTCTAGAAAAAGGAATCTTGAAAGAAATATTCAATATTTTTTTCAAATGTAATTTTGACGAAATTTAAAAAAAATACCGATTTTGACAAAATTTTCTATACAAATTCGATATCTATTAGATTTGCAGAATCTTCATTCAATTCAACTTCAATATTTTCTTTTACAAAAATACAATTCTGACGAAATTTTTACAAATACAAATTTGACAAGAAAAAACAAAATTAAAAAAAATATATTAAAAAAAAATTCATTTTGACAGAATATACAGAAGAATGCAGCTTGAAAGAAATTTTCAAAAAAAAAAAATGTTTTCGAAAATTTTTCCAAAAATTCAGTTTTAACAAAATTTGCATCTTAAAGAAATTTTCCAAAAATTTGGAAAAAGTGTAATTTTCAAAAAAAAAAATTGACAATATAATTCTCTAGAGAAATTAAATTTTGTAGATCTTTCCATAGTTTTCGAGAAAAAATATTTCAAAAAATATATTTTTCGACAAATATATTCTGGAAAAAATGGAGCTTGAAAGAAATATTCAACAGCATTGGTTAAAAAATGTTTAATTTAGACGAAATTGAAAAAAAAAAATAAAAATTTTGCCCAAAATTTCTATAAAACTTCGATTTCTATTAAAATTTGACATCAATATTTTTAGAGAAATTTTCGAGAAAAAAAGAAATTAAAAAAAATAATTTTTGACAAAATTTTCTAAGCATTAAATTTTGACAAATTTTCTAAAAAAATGTAGCTTGAAAGAAATATTGAACAACATTTTTTTTAGAAAAATGTGATTTTGACGACATTTTTAGAAAAAATCCAATTTTGACAAAATTTTCTATAAAAAATCGATTTCTATCTACTGAAATTTATTCAACGTCCCATTCAATAATTTTTTTTACAAAAATATCAATTTGACAACGATATTTAATTTAAATTTGACATAATTTTCTAGAAAATCAAAAGTTTATTAAAAAAACTTTTTCGACAAAATTTTCAAAAAATTTCATTTTAACATAATTTTCTGGAAAAATTAAATTGAAGTTTTCTAGACTTATTCAGTAAAAAAAAAATTTTAGAAAAATTAAATTGACATAATTTTCTAGAAAAAATATTTCAAAATAATATATTTTCGACAAAATTTTTTAGAAAAATGCAGCTTGGAAAAGTGAACACAATATTTTTTAGAAAAATTTAATTTTGACAAAATTTAAAAAAAAATACAAATTTTGACAAAAGTTCATATAAAAATTCGATTAGTATTTAAAAATTTGCTAAAATGTTCTATAAATATTTAACTTCTCCGTCCTTCCTCCAAGCGAGGAGGAAGGACGGGTCTGGGACTTTTTATTGATGAACCAGAAGTCGAACTTCACTTCCGCCTCCCTGACCATAACACGGTATTTCAAGCAGAAGTTCGAGCAATCACGGAGTGTGTGAACTGGCTCAGTAACACGACAAAGCCTAAATATGCCAACATCTTCACAGATAGCCAAATGGCGATTAAAGCGATAACATCGGAAAGGGTCAAATCCAGAACTGTGTTGGACTGTAAAAGAACGATAAATGATTACTCAGCCCATGGTCAATTGCGTATTTGCTGGGTACCAGGACACAACGGAGTGATTGGAAATTAACGGGCAAACAACTTGGCTTCAAAGGGCAGAGAACTTCGAGTAATAAACTTGAAAAATTGGAAACCTTTCGAAGCCACGAAAAATGAGTTGAAGCACTGGGCAGTGATGGCTCATAAAACTATGTGGAATAGCGCAACAGTAGGAGCAACTGCAAAGATACTATGGGGTGACCCAAATGAAAAGAAAACAATAAGTCTTCTGAAACTAAACAAGATCGATATTAGTAAGATGATGAGTGTTCTAACGGGACACTCAAGCTTACAAGCACATCTTCATCGCATAGGACTAGCAGGAAACGACGAATGCAGCGCATGCAGAGAAAACATCGAAACGATGGAACATTTTCTGTGTCACTGCCCGGCTTTCACACATGCAAGATCCCAACATTTCGGGTCCGACATATTACCAGACTTGACTCATCTCAGAGAATATGACTGGAAGATACTGAGAAAATTCGTGTCTAGTACCGATTTTCTGTAACTCGTGAGGTATAAAAAGATCATAAATAAGGAGCGCACAACAGGCCGAACCACTGGCTTAAGTGTATGTCCATGGACATGAGACGTTTAAACGTCTCCTCTCTTCAACCTAACCTAACCTAACCTAACTTCTCCTTCAATTCAACTTCAATATTTTTTTTTTTACAAAAATGCAATTTTGACGAAATTTAAAACTACCAATTTGACAGACATTTTTTTTAGAAAAATTAAATTTAAAAACAAGAATATTTTCCACAAAATGTTCAAAGCAATAAAATTTGACGAAACTTTATTTACGAAGATAAATGAAGCTGAAATATTGAAGAAAATTTTATAGAAAAATGTTATTTTGACAAAATTAAAAAAAAAACAATTTTTCCAAAATTTTATATAAAAATTCGATTTATATTTGAATTTGCTGAAATAGTCTATATATATTCAACTTCAATAATTTTTTTAACAAAAATGAAATTTTGAAGAAATTTTTAAAAATATCAAGTTGAAACCGAAGTTTTTTAGAGAAATTAAGTTTGGAAGAAAAAAATATAATTACGACAAAATTTTCAGAGCATTAAATTTTGACATGATTTTCTAGAAAAATGCAGCTTGAAAGAACTATTGTACAAAATTTTTCAGAAAATGTAACTGATGAAATTTTTAAAAAATACCAATTTTGAAAATTTTCTATAAAAATTCGATTTATGTTGAATATACATAGATTTAGAAATCTTTGTATATTAAACGTCCTCTTCAACTTCAATAATTTTTTTAACAACGACATTTTTAAGAGAAATTAAATTTTATTTCGACACAAATTTCTTAAAAAAAATTGTAAAAGAACATATTTTCGACAAAATAAATTCCAATTTTGACAACAAATTCTTATAGAGAAATTAAATTTCGAAGAAATTTTCTAGAAATATTCAATGTCAATATTTAACAATATTTTTTGAAAAATGTAATTGTGACGAATTTTTAAAAAAAATACCAATTGACTAAAGTTTCTATAAAAATTCTATTACTATTAGATTTGCAAAAATTTTCTTTGAATATACAACATCCTCTATTACTATGACATAATGTTTGTTTGCTAAAATTTTCTATTAACATTCAACTTCCTCGTCAATTCAACTTCAATATTTTTTTTAAAAAAAAATGCAATTTTGACAACATTTTTAAAAATACCATTCGACAACAAAATTTTATAGAGACATTAGATTTCGAAGAAATTTTCTAGGAAAAAAGAAATTAAAAAAAAAAATTTTCGACAATATTTTCAAAACATTAAATTTTGACAGAATTTTCTAAAAAAAAGGAAGTTTCTAGAAATATTCAACTTCAAAGAATTTTTTTAGAAAAATTAAAATTTTACATATTTTTCAGAAATAAAGAAATTTTCAAAAATAAATATTTTAGAAAAAGAAATTCCAAAAATTAATTTTGTAAATAGAAAAAATATTTCAGATTTTTTTTAGAAAAATGTAATTTTGACGAAGTTTTTTATAAAAAATATCAATTTCGACCAAAAAAATTTCGAAGCAATTTTCTAGAAATATTCAATGTCAAAAAATTTTTTTACAAAAAATATATATGTATATTGACTTAGTTTTCGAGAAAAAAATGTCAAAAAAATTTTTTCGACAAATATTTTAAGAAAAATTCAGCTTTGAAGAAATGTTCAAAAACATTTTTTTTATAAAAATTGAATTTTGAAGACTTTTTTAAGAAATACAAATTTTGACAACATTTTCTATAAAAATTCGATTTCTATTAGAATTTGCTGAAATTTTCTATAAATATTCAACTTCCCCTCAATTTACAACAAATATGCAATTATGATGAAATTGGCAAGAAAATAATAATTCAGGGAAGATTTGCTAGAATAATACAATTTCGTAAATTTTGAAGTACAAATTATTTATAAAAGCCCAATTGGATGCAATTTTCTATAAAAGTACAATTGGATGCAATTTTCTATAAAATAGCAATTTCTATGAAATAAAATAAATCAATAAAATTGCAAATTCTACGAAATTTTCAATAAAATCATATTGTGTGAGACAAAGTCATTAAATTAAATAGCATATCTGATGGGCAAATCTATGTGAAAATAAAGATGTTAAAGCCAAGAACGTTTTTGTTTCGAAATTTATAAAATATTTAAAAACTATGCCTTAAATTATGTCTAATGTTGTCTAAAAATTGCACGATTTCCATTAGAAACGATTAATTTACTAGTTTTTCGTAAGGCCGTCTGAATACAATTTTTTTTTTTGCTACAGTTACAAACAAATTTCTTTGAGTGTATACATGCGTATGGGGAGAACACAATGCTTTTTCATGCGATTTTGTTATTGTTGTTAATTTTTACCAATTTTATGCCCACTCATGCTTTTGGCCCAATCGGTCGATTGGTCGTCGGTTAGTCGATGGCTGGTGTTGATGTGTGGCTTAAACTGTGAATTTCAACTTCCTGATGTCTTATTGTTGGCGCGGCCCGCAAACCAGTCGGTTTGCAATTCATTCTTTGGCAACGCCAACTGACTGACTGGCCAGATATTCCTTCGGACAGAGAGACTTGTTAATGCCTCTGAATCTGCATAGTACATAATGTTTGTTTCTGCGTCTGTCCATCTGTCTGCGACTTGATTGTCCACTCGCTCTATATGTGCAATCTCTAAAATTCAGTCAGTCAATCTTCTTTTATGTTTGCTTTTTTGGTTTGGTGGGACTGTCATCTCGTTTCGTATTGTCTTTTCTTTCTTTTTTCCGGCGACTCAATTTAAATGTTGTCTATTTTGGTTGGTTTCTTCTTCTTCTTTATTTATTCAATATTGATTTCGATTTCATTAAGAAGACATTAAACAAAAAAACCGAAAACTATTTGGAACTATTTGGGGTTCTTGTTTCCTACTCATATACGAGTATGTATGTATATGTATCTGCGTTGTACGATGTGTGGTACTTAAGAGTTTTGTTTATTTTTATTTTGGTTCAGTTCAATTTGGTTTTGTCAAGATACTATCATCGTCAGCATCATCTGCATCATCATCATCATCTGGTATTCATGTTGTCTTTTGGCTCGCCGTTTTTAAATATCAAGGTTATCTTGCACATCACCGGAATGTTCTTGGTTCTCTTCTTAATTTTCCAAAACGACACAAATCTGGTTCTTGTTGCCTTTATGGGAAGCATACCGAAATAAGCTATTATTTTGGGACCAGAACTATAAATTATGTCCGTTACCTTGCAAGTAAAATATTCCGGGTTCCATTCTCAAAAAATATGCAACAGTGGATTGCGCATATTTGTCAACCATACATAGGATGCTACCCATTACTGAATCATAGAACCATTAAATGTTCGAACGTAGGCAAACTCTTCACTAGAGCCATTAACAATTGGTGTTATTGTTCTAAAATATCTCGTTTTGAATAACATAGTCTTAAAGGCAGGGCCTTGCCAAACTTTCTGCTGTTTTTCTGTTGAGACACGTTTAGTGCTGCCAAATACAATGCAGTTTCCAAATAAAAGAAACAAGTTTAAAATCGGCAGGGTAGTTTTTGCGTGATGCTCTTACAAAGAAATGTTGCCTCCGTTTGGTTGCCTCAACCGAATTATTTGCCAACCGAATTTCGTAGTTCTGTCTACTATAATGCGATTCCATCAGGACAACCAATATTTTGGTTGTGGTATACTTCTGCTTCCATGTTGACAACAATCATATTTGGTTGCGCACAACCAACTGTTTTAAAAAAATGGTTGTTCTGACAATTTCTCAGTCATATACTACCGGCAATAAATAAAAACAGTTTTCATTAATTTTTTTTATTTATCGAACAAAGAACAAAACAATTCATAACAAAATTAAAAATCCAGTATTACAAATTCATCACTATATGAGATGTGGAAATATTTGACACACATTTTAGTACACGAAAAACACACAAAACTTTTATGCAAATATCGCATAACCCTGTGCTTTCAATTTCATGATTGTTGCTTTTATTTTTATACCCTACACCACTCTGTGGTACAGGGTATTATAAGTTTGTTTCACGGCAGATGTATGTAACACCTGAAAATAACACAGCTAGACCCACCTTAAAGTATACCGATCGACTCAGAATCACTAGCTGAGTAGATTTAAGCATGTCCGTCCGTCCGTCTGTGGATGTAAAGTTGTTCGTCGACTACAGGTCGCAATTTCACTCCGATCGTTCTGAAATTTTGCAGTTTAGAGTATTTCGCAGCTGTTAAGATCGCTATTGAATTTGGTTGAAATCGGTTCAGATTTAGATATAGCTCCCATATATATCTTTCGTCCGATTTGGCCCTTTAGTCCTATAGAAGCTGTATTTTACATCCAATCGTTTTGTAATTTAGACTGGTAGAGTTTATTGATCCGTGAACCAACATTGCCGAATTTGAAGAAAATCGGTTAAGATTTAGCTATAGCTCCCATATATATGTTTCGTCCGATTTGGCCCTTTAGTCCTATAGAAGCTGTATTTTACATCCAATCGTTTTGAAATTTAGAATGGTAGAGTTTCTTGATCCATGAACCAACATTGCCGAATTTGAAGAAAATCGGTTAAGATTTAGCTATAGCTCCCATATATATGTTTCGTCCGATTTTCCTCTTTAGTCCTGTAGAAGCTGTATTTTACATCCAATCATTTTGAAATTTAGAATGGTAGAGTTTCTTGATCCATGAACCAACACTACCGAATTTGAAGAAAATCGGTTAAGATTTAGCTATAGCTCCCATATATATGTTTCGTCCGATTTGGACCTTTAGTCCTATAAAAGCTGTATTTTACATCCAATCGTTTTGAAATTTAGAATGGTAGAGTTTCTTGATCCATGAACCAACATTGCCGAATTTGAAGAAAATCGGTTAAGATTTAGCTATAGCTCCCATATATATGTTTCGTCCGATTTGGCCCTTTAGTTCTATAGAAGCTGTATTTTACATCCAATCGTTTTGAAATTTAGAATAAACAATTTATACATGAACTACAAAATTTATATTTCAGAGTTATTCAATATTACGAGAGTGGTGTAGGGTATTATATAGTCGGCCCCGCCCGACTTTAGCCTTTCCTTACTGGTTTATTTATGTAAAACATTTTGCACAACATATTCTGCATTCCATACATTATTATCCACACGAGATTATTTTTGAATACTTATACCATTCTTGAACAAAATGTTGAAGATTTTTTTGTCGAGTAATTTTTTGGTTTTGTTTGTCATGTATCGGCAAAAGAACAGCAACCAATCTTTCGGTTGTATTTCCCAAAATACAAAATTCTTAATTTGGGAAATGATTGGGATTATTTATTAATATGTTTTTTGTTGTAGTAACCAATTACTCGTTGCGATAATAATCTTTGGTCTATTGATACAATTTCTGTTGTCAAGAAAAAAAAATTGGTTGTATTTCCCAAAATACTAAATTCTAAATTTGGGAAATGATTGGGATAACCAATAAACGATTATTTATTAATATTTTTTCTGTTGTAGTAACCAATTATTCGTTGCGATAGTAATCTTTGGTCTATTGATACAATTTCTGTTGTCAAGAAAAAAACATTGGTTGTCACAACTAAAAATCGATCATATGGTACTATAATGAAAATTTAAATCGAGTGTCAATAATAAAAACAATCTTAATTCGATTGATACAACCATCGATTTAGTCGTCCAAGTGAAAAGGAAAATCGTATTCTAGGGATCAAAATAAGAAACCATGCCCGAGGAACCATACCTCTAAAACGAATTCTGATGTCTCGACTTTTGACCCGTAGGGTCAAATATATGGCTTCAAATAAAAAATGTATGGACTCAAGATTTTTTTTGTGATTTTTTTGATGAACCATACCTCTAAAACGAATTCTGATGTCCCTACTTTTGACCCGTAGGTTCAAATATACATATGGCTTTAAATAAAAAGTATATGGACTGAAAATTTTTTGTTTGTGATTTTTTGAAATGTTTGTAAGGGGAAACCCCGGGGGGTTCTAGGGGTTGTGCCACTAGCATGGGTGGGCCCTCCAAAGTTGGTGGGGGTCGGTCATACATTTGGAATCGATTGGGGCACTCTAAATGGGTCAATGTGGGATTTTTTTTCCAAATTTTACCCTACCGGTGTTAAAAGTCGGGACATCAGAATTCGTTTTAGAGGTATGGTTCCTCGGGCGAAGTTTCTTATTTTAATCCCTAGAATAAGATTTTCCTTGTCACTTGAGCGATTTTTGCCTCCCTACAAAACGACCCGCCCTAATATGTATAGATGGATGTATAAATAGATATGAGATGGCGGTTAATGGGTAACCCAACTGGACATCTACAAAGCAGCGGATAACCCAACTGTAGCTCTACTAAGGAGTTGATAACGTACCTTGTCGTCAACTCTACTAAGCAGTAGATAGTTCAACTGTTTCTCTTGAAGGAGTAGATAACATTGTACAACAATTTCAAACTTTTTCCAAAATAACGGGTTTCCGGCAATGGATCCTGTTAGAGGAGACAAAAAACCAGTAAGGAAAGGCAGAAAGTCGGGCGGGGCCGACTATATAATACCCTACACCTCCCTAACAATGCGATAAGGGTAGAAACATATTATCTAATTCTGATCGGATATAAAATACAGTTTTTACAGCGCTTACAGGTCAAATCGGGGGTAACATATATATTGGTGTTATATCTAAATCTAAACCGAGTTTCTCCGAATTTGGCAGTATTCCTTCATGTAGAAAAAAACCTCTTTTTGCCGACTTTCGCACTGATCGGATATAAAATAACATTTTTACAGCGCTCACATGTCAAATCGACGGTAACGTATATATGGGGGCTATATCTAAATCTGAACCGATTTCTTCCAAATTTAAAAGTGTTCATTCATATACCTAATAGGAAACCTCTTTCTGCCGAATTTCATACTGATCTGATATAAAATACAGTTTTTACAGCGCTTACATGTCAAATCGGGGGTAACGTATATATGGGGGCTATATCTAAATCCGAACCGATTTTCTCCGAATTTGGCAGTATTCCTTCATGTAGAAAGAAACCTCTTTTTGCCGACTTTCGCACTGATCGGATATAAAATAACATTTTTACAGCGCTCACATGTCAAATCGGGGGTAACGTATATATGGGGGTATATCTAAATCTGAACCGATTTCTTCCAAATTTAAAAGTGTTCATTCATATAATAGGAAACCTCTTTCTGCCGAATTTCATACTGATCGAATATAAAATACAGTTTTTACAGCGCTTACATGTCAAATCGGTGGTAACATATATATGGGTGTTATATCTAAAGCGCCCAGGAGACGATCAAATAATTTCATCAAACAGTGTGTATGTATTAGTGTGGTGCGCTCGTGTGTTGCCCGCAAACGTTCAAATAAATACGTCAAACATCAGTTGGTATTTTGAGTTCGTTGTGTTTGGTTACTATGT
The DNA here is from genome assembly GCA_963930755.1 of Eudasyphora cyanicolor. Taxonomy (NCBI): domain Eukaryota; kingdom Metazoa; phylum Arthropoda; class Insecta; order Diptera; family Muscidae; genus Eudasyphora; species Eudasyphora cyanicolor. The sequence continues at coordinate 267,783,107 of OZ005737.1, forward strand.
CGTCGTCGGATGATGATTTACTTTTGTTGTCTTGTGCAGCAGTTTTGTTAAAAAAGAAGAAAGAGGACATGAAAAAGAAAGAGTGTAATAAAAGGAAAAAGAAAGAAATGTAATAAAAACTTTTTTTCATCCGCGCACTTCTCCATGTCGGCGTTCACTACGCAACTGAGCTTGTTTTTGTCAAACATAACGCGAGACCATCAAATAGAACGCCATCAAATTAGAAAATCAAAATTTTTTGATTTTCATCAAACAGAGTCGACAACGCGTTCGTGTAGTGTACGTGTAGCCGACGAAAGCCGATTGCACCCACACACTTAAAGATTTGATGGAATTATTTGATCGTCTCCAGGGCGCTTAAATCAAAACCGATTTTCTCCGAATTAAGCAGTATTCCTTCATGTAATAAGATACCTCTTTTTGGCGAATTTCGCACTGATCGGATATAAAATAACATTTTTACAGCGCTCACATGTCAAATCGGGGGTAACATATATATGGGGGCTATATCTAAATCTGAGCCGATTTTCTCCGAATTTAGCAGTACAGGGTTGCCCATATTCGACGGACCCACGGACTCGTTGGGCCCATTCCAATCGACGAGGCTTGTCCGCAGGCAACAATCTTTGCGTCAATTGAATTTTGTACGGGAACAAATGCAAATCAACGCGAATAATCCGTTGTAAAGTGGACCGAGCCATGCCCAACTGCTGAGAACGGCGTTTTTGGGATGTTCTTGGGGACCTCTCAACACTGGCTCGTACGGCAGCGATATTATCGGCCGATCGCCTTGGTCGACTTTTATTTGGCCTCTTCGGATTAGAAAGAGCCTCACCAGTCGAAAATTTTTCGTATAAACGCTTAATGGTGTTCTTAGAAGGCGCACTTCTCACATTTTTTAATATTTTAAAAGCACGTTGACTTGACTTCTTCTGTTGAATGTAAATTTCAACTATTTTAGAGCGCTCGCGTGGCGTGTATTGTTCCATGGTAAAAATCAGCTTGGACTGACGCTTCAAACGCGGTATGTCATTAAGCGATCTGACATCTCTGTCAAAAGTTATGGCGTTGCCAGATGGGTCCGTCGAATATGGGAGACCCTGTATTCCTTATTGTAATAAGAAACCTCTCTTTGCCGAATTTCGCACTGATCGGATATAAAATAAAATTTTTGCAGCGCTTACATGTCAGATCGGGGGTAACGTATATATGGGGGATATATCTAAATCTAAACCGATTTTCCCCGAATTTAGCAATATTCCTTCATGTAATAAGATACCTCTTTTTGCCGAATTTCGCACTGATCGGATATAAAATACAGTTTTTACAGCGCTCACATGTCAAAGCGGGGGTAACATATATATGGGGGCTATATCTAAATCCGAACCGATTTTCTCCGAATTTGGCAGTATTCCTTCGTGTAATAAGAAACCTCTTTCTGCCGAATTTCGCACTGATCGGATATAAAATACAGTTTTTACAGCGCTTACATGTCAAATCGGGGCTAACATATATATGGGGGCTATATCTAAATCTGAACCGATTTTAACCAAATTCAATAGGGATCGTCCTTGGGCCAAAAAAAAGATATGTGTAATGTTTCGTCGAGATCGGACCATAATTGCGACCTGTACTTTGATTACAAGAATACATGCACAGACGGACAGACAGACGGACATGTCTAAATCAACTCAGAAAGTGATTCTAAGTCGATCGGTATAATAAACGATGGGTCTATTTCTTCTCCTTTCGGGTGTTACAAACAAATGCACAAAGTTATAATACCCTGTACCACAGTGTGGTGTAGGGTATAAATATATATGTGTATTTTTGGCCGGTTAAAGTTTCACTTATTCGTGTAGCGTATCGGCACATGGAAAATTGTGTTCTTTACCTCTGAGGTGTGGAGTATGTTCAGCAAATTTGTAGAAAACATTAATGCCAATATTTTTGTGGAACATATTAACCTTCTAGCTCTCCCACATAAGGGTAATTGTTGCCTAAATTTAAAAAAAAAACGTATGAAACACCGCTAAAAATGGGGAGGGCGGGGATGAAATGTTCTACAAAAATTTTGGCCATAAAATTTTACTACATGCGTCAGAACACACCAAAGCCCAAAACTTATGACAAACACCAAGAAACAGTCAAATTCCATTCAAAAACACCGTTTTGGAATATTTGTGCAGCAATGTTATTCATGTGACCCAGAGGTCGAAGAAATAACGATACCAGTAAAGAGGGGTTTCACAGGAATTTGATTTTTTTTCTGGTATTTTGGATAAGTTCTGGGCTTTGGTTTGTTCTGACATATACTTTAGTAAACTTTTATGGCTAACATGTTTGTACAACATTTCATCCCCACCCTCCCCAAATTTAAGCGTGTTTTTACGATTTATTAAAATAGAGCAAAAATTACCATTATGTGGGGAGCAAGAAGGGTTAATATGTTTCACAAAAATCTTAATGTTTTCTATAAAGTTACTTAACGTACTCCACACCTCAGATGTAAAAGCACATAGCTTCATATACCGATATATTGCAGGAATAGGCAAAAAGGGATCCCCCGGCGCATATATGAAAATCATTAAAAATATCACTAAATTATTCAACAGAACCCTTGAAGAATCATGTCCAAAACCGAGATACAAGGGCAGACCTAAAACACAATTGTGGGCTTCTGAGCTAAATTTGAGGAAAAATACCTACAAATTGCTGTTCAATAAGGCCAAATCTACTTGGGTCACTTAAGACTGGATTAAAGAGAAACTTAAGATCTATTAGATGGCGATTAGGAAAGCTCAAAGACGTTCTTGAAGAAGTGGAAAAGGTCTCGGACACCGCAAAGCTGAGGAAGATACTATCCGCTACACCCTGTACAGTTGGTTACCTGCAGAATGTTTCTAGAGCCACTATCCACATGCAAGCTTTGGCAATCCAACGAAAGATGAACACAAATCGGCACCTGTAGTATAGCTAGACAAATCTGACCAAGATACGAACTGAGAAGGCCGAAATGTCTCCTCGCACTAGAGAGGTAAATACTGTCTACGTTTGTCTCAGTTCTGACGGGACACTGCCTGATCGGCGAACACGCCAGAAGGTTAGCTGTTGAGTTCAATGACTCTGTTGGAGCTCATTGACCACTTGTTTTGCTACTCATTAAGTAAACGACGTCTGAATATAGTGGGTCGGCCTTTCGAGGAAGTCTGGAAGATCTTTCCGGTACCGATATTCGTACTATTGATAACTTTGATGGTTGGTTTCGATGAGGGACATTAAAATTCAGTCTCTTTTCTGGTGAAACGTCGATGATATGTAGCATCTCTAACGTGTATTTCCTTACGTAATGTCTCTCTTGCGTTAATATCTCAACGTCGTCAAAGTTATGGTGAAGGGCCAATGCACGCGTCACGGTGCGAATTCAGCATTGCCCTACACAAAACTTGTTTTTTTTTTTAACAAGAAATAATTTTTGTTGAACAAGAAATTGTGTCAGATTGAGAATAATTTAATCTGGAAATGACATATCAAATAAAATTCAAAATTTCTGACACGCCACGCCGCATTTCACTTTCATTGGCCCGTCACCATTATGTTTGTGTCCGGTTGTTATACACTGTGCTGCAAGGTCAGTTTTTTGTTCAATGGGTTTGTGAACAGGGTTACCATAAACATTTTTCTGAATGGAGGACATTTGTGCCAGAAAGGGAGGACATTGGTGACATTTACAAAGAGCCCTTGGAACCTTCGGAGGACATTTTTTAAATAAAAAATAGCACTAATTGGAAAAAATAAATATTTTATTATGATCAACAATTAATTTTTTTTAGTGTGACGAGGGTATATATCATTTGCTACGAAAAAAAGTGTAACACATCGAAGGAGTGATCTAAGACCCTAAGTATGTTCGGCGGATATTCGTTTTGGGTCATTTTAAGTCGAATGAGCAATGTCCGTCCGTCCGTCCGTCTGTCTGTCTATCTGTCTGTCTGTCTGTCTGTCTGTCTGTGTGTCTGTCTGTCTGCTGGCTGGTGCACACGATAACTCTCGAAAGGAGTAACCGATTGACTTCAAATTTGGTACGTGGTAATATTTTTTTCTATCTCCACACATTTTTTTTCTTCCACACATAGCATTAGTTTATTAGTCGCTATCAACTCGAGAAAAATGGGTCATGTTGCTACGCCCCTTTTGGTACCTCCCACACAAATGCACCATTTTGCACCAAAAGTTAACAGCTTATAACATTAATACCAGTGTATAAAAATACTTGAAATTTTGTACAGTGTAATGCTTTCATAGTGCCTACAGTCCAGTGAAAAATGCGTGTCATATTCACGCCCCTTTTGGTACCTCTTACACAAAGGTACCATTTTGCACCAAAAGACAGCTTATAACATTAATACCAGTGTATAAAAGCACTTGAAATTTTGTACAGTGTAATGCTTTTATAGTGTCTTTTGCACTGTGAAAAATGGGCGCTATTGCCACGCCCCTTTTTGTACCTCCCACACAAAGGTACCATTTTGCACAAAAAGTTAAGAGCTCACAGCATGAGTACCAATGCACGAAAATGCAACAACATTTTGCACAGTGTAACGCTTTTGAAGTCCCTATAGCCCTGTAAAAAATGGCTGTTATCACCACGCCCCTTTTTGTACCTCCCACACAAAATGGCCAAATCATACCAAATTTAATATCTCATAACGTTAATATACCAGTGCAAAAAACGCTTATAATTCGGCGCAGTGCAATGTATTTAAAGAATCTACTATTCAGAGAAAAATAAGTGTATTTGTTAAAAACATTCTGGTAAATCCCATACAAGTAGACAGAATAATTCGTTTAATATTTCATATTACATTACTCACAAAGTGAGTGTATACCTTAGTCGGTTTACCCGACTGAAACTTTCTTACTTGTTTTAAAAGGTTATTAACATTATCTTAAAAGGTTGTATTTTTCGCAATATCTTGTAAGATATCTTTGAAACCGCTGATGTGATGAACAATTGATATTAAAAGAAGACGAAGTCTACTTAAGTTAGGATTATTTAAAGCATTCTTGATGTAATTAGGATAAATGGTTCTCGAGTTCTGCTAAAGTATGTGGCTCAACCTCTATTTTTTAGATGTTTATCTTTGTTATATATATTTATATTATAACGTGTGGCCCATCTAGCGGTTGCTTTTTAAACTAAGGCCACACAATCAAAAATGTGTAGAAAAATTGGTGCGGCACAGAATGGTCCGCGAAAGGCATTTCTATAAAGGCAAAATCATTGAAAAATATTCATCCGCCTTTTTTATATCAATTTTAAGGTCGCATTCCACAAATCGCTTTTGAGCTATTAAATCAAATGACACAAGTTTGAGCAAAAATTTTTAAAATAAATCATAGTTTTTGACACGAATGTGAAATCAATTTTTAATATCGGAAAAAAATTACAGATAAATAGTTTTGAAAATTTTTTTATTTTTTAAAAAAGTTTTTTTTGAAAAGGCTATCGAAAACCCTTTGGGCAAAATTTTCTAAATACAATAGGTAACTAGTTATATGGATGGAAAAAATACCGCTGTCAAAATTCAACACCCTCCAACTCGGACAGTCCTTAACCGACCTGGTTGAAATTTTGTGTTATAACTACTATCCAATAGGACTAAACCTGGGAAAAGTTTCATCCTGATCAGAAGACATCGGCATTGAAAATTCGCTCACTTGGCTTGAAATCCGCCATATGTATATCCCAACTAATAAATTCCACCTTTGCGTCATTCATTTGAATGGAACTTTGCATAATGAAAGTCACAATTGGCTGAACTATAAAAATACATTTGAATCAGTGACAAAAGGAGGACAAATACCACATTTTTGAAAAAGGAGGGAGGACGGGAGGACAAAGGTAAAAAAGGAGGACATGTCCTCCGAAAGGAGGACGTATGTTAACCCTGTTTGTGAAGAGCTTTCTGATCCGATCTGTGAGATGATAGTGTAGTTTTATGTTTTTTTTGTAAGTTTTTTTTTCGACATATGTCGAACTTGTCACCATTAGATTTGACTTTTCCTCTTTTTTGACTTCAGATTTGGTTTGGCTGAATATATGATTTACTGTAGTATGCGCTTTGTGTGCTGGTTCAAAATGGTCTTTGTCACAAATGTCAGAATCTTTTAACCTTTCGGAGAGCCCGGGGATATAAGTCATTGATTTATATATTTTCTTTGATTTTTCTTCTTTATCATCTTCTTTCCTTCTTTTTGTGTTAGTCTTTTCAGAAGATTGTTGATAAGTTTGTCCGGAAAGTCATTCATGCGTAAAATATTTCTAATTTTATATTTATTCTTATTGTGTTAGTCCTTGTCGCTGATTTGTAAGACTCGATTTATAAAATTATTCGCCGTAACAGTCTATTTTAAGCGTAAATCCTTGTCTAATTATCACAGAATCTAAATATGGAAGTTTGTTATGCATTTCCTTTTCAATGGTAAACTGGATCTGTTTGTTAAAAGAGTTAAGGATCAGTAGTGTTGAATCCACATCGTTTTTCTTCACTAAAGCGAAAAGGTCATCTACATATTTAGTCATTATTTTGGGTTTAGATTCCATTTTATCTATCGTAATGTCCAAAAGTTCTTCCATAATGGTGCCAGCGATTACTGGTGAAGCTGGTGACCCCATGGGCATGTCTTTTCTCTGTTCATATATTTTGTCGTCACATTTAAAGTATCTCGTCTCGTTTACGCAAAAATTAAACATTTCTAAATAAACCTAAACCTAAACAAAGCAGTTGCGTTTAAAAAGTTATTATAGATATACTTCTGTAGGTTTGTAAAAAAAACAGGGCAGACTGACGCTTGTCGAAAATGATCTCGTTGACAGTTTGGCGTGTAGATGATTACACTTCGAACGTATGCCTACGTTACGTGCGAAACATATTTACGATACATTTGCCTGGCGGGGATTACTGCCCACAAGTATAGTGTGTAAATACTTAACGTAACGTACATCATCACCTGGAAGAGATTAAACAAAAAAGATTGAATCGATTAACTCGATATTATCGTGATTTTTCTCTCAACATGTTACTAATCGCACTGATCAATCATCATTCATTCCACTCGGCGGGATAGTATTTAGCTTGAAATTATTTCATTTCATGAAGAGACCTTGTTTTGTTTTAAATCGGATTTCAAATAATTATTTGTATTCCACTATGAATAATAGAACCACAATAACAATATTCGTATTTGATTTTTGTCGTTGTTCGTTGGCTTTAGATTACAAGTTCAGTTCATTCTGCCAATGCATTTCCTCCTCTAAGTAGTGCTGTCAATGACAACGGCAACGCTGTCGTCGCTGCCATTGATATCACACCCCCTCTCCCACTTACACTCTCTCTCACACTCTCTGGGAGTCTTCAGTTTCTGTTACAAAGCCATGTCAGTAGTTTCAGTGTTTCTGTTTTCAAGTTTAGACTTTATTTGTATGCAGTTTTCCTACAAATCAAATCGAATTTAATATGTCGTCGCATCCCGACCCGCCCCCAAAACCACGCCAGTCTCCAGCCGCTGCCCGCCTCTGCTGCTGGTCAGTGTTAATGGCAGCGTATTTGGCTTTTCACAACTTTGCTGCTGCCAGCGGCGACTATTATTGATGCTGCTGCATTTGTTGGCATGATTTCTGCTTTGTTGGGGCTTCGCTTCCTGATACGCGCACTGTGCCGTTGTCATCTGCGGATGATTATCATCAAATCAAGTTCACTGTTCACTGTTCACTTCAGTTCGCCAAACAATAATACATAATACGAGTAGTAGTAATAATAATAATAACAACAATGATTTGTTTTCTATCTATCGTTGAACGACCGACCGACCGCTCTGTCGTCCATATTTCACACAATTCCTATTCCAATTCGAATCAAATCGATGGGCAATCGTTGTAAACCTAGAGCAGAATTCCAAATTCGAAATAAAAATAGAAATAGTAGAAATCGCAAAACAAGTGTTATTTTTTTATTGTCTAAAAATAGCAGTTGTTATTGTTGTTATTTGTGTTGCTCTTCGAATTTTCTCTTAAGGAAGTGATTTGTTAATATGGCCATTTAGAGTCTAGTTAATGCAGTAAAATCAGCAATGAAATTAATTAACTTAAAATGCTCAAACGGGTTCTTCCTTTTATGAAATGTTGGGGAATGCATTTATCAGCTCAAATTTCCAAGTCTAACTGTTAGTAGAATAAATCACTGGGTATTCTTAGAAATTTCTTTAACTAGATATAATTCTATTTTTTTTCAAATTTCAAGTGAAACAATTGTAGACGATTACACTACGCAATAATTTTTTGTTGTCTCCGAGACCTGAAAACATTTTATGCGTAGATTAAGGCCTAGTACTTTGTGAAAAGAAACCCAATTGTATGGTAATTTTTTTTATTAGGATTCAAATTTACATTGATTTAGTATTTATACCATATTTTTGAAGTACGAGTTTAAGCCCGAAAGAACCATTATATAAAAAAATGATTTTTGATTCTTATACCCATAACCACACTCAAAGAAAAAACATTTGGAGGTCGTTTATCGCAAACATAGTTCCTTTGTCTCAAACGCTCTACTTTTCCCGTAACTGTTGAAATATTTCCAGTGAATGGAAATGTTGAAATATTTCCAGTGAATGGAAATGTTTATCGTAAACGAAGTTTATGATAATAATCCCTCAATTTTTGTTTGGGAGGCACCAAAATGGGCATAGCAATAACGCCCATTTTTCAACGGACTATGCGATCCATTTTTATAGACATATATTAAAAAAATTAATTTTTTTTTTTGGAAAAATTTTAATTTTATTTATACACAACTGTTATTTTTTAATATATACTTTTAAGGAAAAATAAAAATATGTTTTTATAAAAGTTTTTTTTTAAAAATTTTCAAACATGTTTTACAAAAATTATTCAATAAATTTTTAAATCAATTCTTTTATAGAAAATTGTTTAATTAAATTTGTTATAGTCAAATCATTTTTTTACAGATAAAGTTGTCAAATAAAATTTTGAAGAAAAAATCTGTTAATTTTTTAAATAAGTTTTAAACAATTTTTCGATAGTTATACATTTTATATAGAATTATTTCATTTTTTTTAAATGTTAATTAATTTTTTTTTGTTATAATAAAAACAATTTTTTTATATAGAAAATATTTAATTTTTTTTTAAGTATTGTTTATTTTTTTTTTAAAAATATATCAAACATATTTTACATAATAACATTCCATAAATTTTTACATTAAGTTTTTATAGCAAAAATCAATGTTTGACCCTTTCACAGGAACAACGGTCGACATAGGTCCATGTTTATTTTATTCTCTAGCTCACTTTAGTTCAACAGCTCTTGACTTCACCAGCTCTTTACCTCACGAGCAGCAGCTCATTTCGTTCACTGTACATAATTTAAAGTGATTGTATGGACTAGAATCCATGTTATAAGTCGTCAACATTTAGTGCAAAATGGTCTATTTGTATGGGAGGTACCAAAAGGGGCGTGGTAATAACACCCATTTGTATGTGAGTTTTCAAAATAGGCGTGGCAATAACGCCCAGTTTTCCTTAAGGTGATAGCTACTAATAAACTATTACATTACATAGGATGGGAGTATATTCATTGTGTTACTCCGTTTGTAACACCACTTAATATTGATCTGAGACCCCCTAAAGTATATATTATTAATCGTTGTAAAATTCTAAGACCATTTAGCCATTTCCATTCGTCCGTCCGTCTGTTGTAATCACGCTACAATCTAAAACACTTGACTTAGTTAGCTTCAGGTATGTTTAAAGGGGCAATATCGGTCCATTTTTTAATATAGCTCCCATAAATAGTATCTCTGCGATTTGACTTCTTAACGCCACGGAGACCACAAATGTCAACTGATCGCGCTCAAAATTGGTAGCTGAGGTTTATTTATACCCGGAATCCTTTACACGAACAACGGTGGTCATAGGTCCATATTTTGATATAAAAGTCCCTCTAGATTTGACTTCGTAACGCCACAAAAACTTCAAATTTTAACGAATTTGGCTGAAATTTGGAAATTTGTATCCGAAACCATTCACATGCGATCCTCGGTGAAGGGTATATAAGATTCGGCATGGCCAAACTTAATCTGTCTTTATTTGTTTTAAATATTATTTTGTCTTTAGGACATCATATTACACCAGAAAATGTTATGCACAGCCCTTCGACATACATTTTGTAATCTTGTGTTATTGTTGTATTAAATATTCAATTTCATGCAATGTTATATTAAATTTGTTGTGCCACTTGAACAAATACGCACCTTGTCGCTTTAGAATAAAGCGCAGACATGCGCATAGCGCATCTCTGTCCCTCTCCCAATTCGTGTTTTGATTACTGATTGTGCGCACACTTTCTGAAGGTTTCAATTTAGTGTCCCAGCCAGACAGACAGACAGCCGGGTTCTGTGCAATGAAACGTACGTCTGGTGAATTTTATTAAAGGAACTGGCATCCATCCAGGCCAGACCAGACCAGAGACGATTCCAGCCAACCACTGCTACAGCCATCCCCATAAACTCAAACTCATACCTTCTGCGATGACAAATGGCGTTGTTGATGATTGTCTTTGTTACAGCAATAAAAAGCTCCCATTATAATTATCGAACGAATATGCACTGTCAGAAAACAAATATTCGAAGAGGAAAAGAATGCAATAATACGAAATTGTTTCAATATGTTTCATTACAAATAATATGTTTTACTGCACCGGTGCACAAAATAAACTGATGGGTATTACATGAGCTTACCACTGTTGTCTTAAACCATGGTGCGCAATTGTACAGTAGAGCCGCTAAGATGTGACTGCCAGCGTCCTGCCCCACTTGGAATTTGCAAGGAAATCCCTTAGAAAATATGTAGTAACAATTCAATATGTAGTAACAACAAAAGACATCTAGTATGGGCGAGTACTTCACCTCCTGGTGTGGGGTCTGGGACTATTCTAAGCGCCCTGGTTGTTAGTCAACTCCACCTGGAACAGGTGATCTACACCTGATTTTGGGTTTAAACCACTGTCAACGCGAAACTCTCAGAAAGGCTGTTCCAACGATCGATCTATACACTGGTCATAACTGAAAATATAGCCGCGATTATAGGGTCTCCTAATCATTCGTAAAACTACTACCATTTTGTTTTCCATAAAGCACGGGCTGGTCGCCGATGAAAAAAAATAACTCAACGATCGTGAGATAACTTAGCACACATAAGCGGGGAAATACCTGTGCAATAGGTTTAACAGTCTAAGGGCCTGTTTCTGTAACTTCTTTTCGTTCGTCTACGGCGAACGATCAAAAATCACTCAATTATTCCGAGAAATCTATAAGTCACAGCAGTTTATAATTCGGTGTGTCTATAGAAAAGCACGTAAAAAGCTCGTATCTAAAATATTTTTAACCTGCGTTCTATAGAATTCAAGTAATAGTTGAGAGATTTTAGATCGTTCTCCGTTAACGAACGAAAATAAGTTACAGAAACAGGCCCTAATCGCACGCATATATAGACGTAGCTTTATCACTAGAAAAAGTGAGATCTATATCTGCCTCTATCGTGCAAATACGGTAAACGGCAATATTAAGGCACGATTGGGCCGTGCTCCCAACAAGTTTCAAAGATCTGTGATGACAAGGTGAGACATTGAGGTCACCCCAGAATCCCTGCCATCCGTAGTATCAGAAACATATTCCTGGTTAGGTTTACGTAACCGATTATATATGTTTAAGCCCGTTGAACGGCAATCATGTATTAAGGCTAGGCCCAATCGCCCAATAAGATCCGAAGATCTGAGATGGCAAGGTGAGTCATTGAAAACATCCCAGAATCCCTGCCACCCGTAATACAAGAAACATAACCTCTGGTGTGAGTTTCGTAACAGATTTATTGCCAGATTTTGTGGATATTGTCTCTGTCTTGCCACCATGATAGGATGCATTCGTATAAATGCATTTTGCGTTCCAGAACAGTCACAACTTCCAGCCCTTTAATGGCTCAATCGGGAGATGATAGCAACAAACATCTCGTCACCTTGAAACGCATCACTTCTATTGATGACACTTGATCACTTACGGTGCTGCAGAACTTTGTATTGGACAAAAATCATTACAAAGTTCTGCAGCACCGACTTTGAGGTCATTGGTATAGAAATCGTAAGGCCATTGATTGATGTGTGAAATGAATCAGACATTTTGAGTTAGAGGCATCAAAAAGGGTCGTGGTCGCATGGCCTATTTCTCCCACGTTATGTTGAGAGCGTTCATAAAGATATTCCCAAGTAGAATTTGAAAAACTGCAGCTGGAATTATTGCACATTTCACAGCAGTTGGACTATTTGTTAGGTGGGCGGGAGGTGGCGTGGTAAATACTCGCTGATCACCGACCAACCCTAACGACTAAAGTTAGAGCCGCGAAATTTGGGGAGAGCGTGCTTGGGACGAAATCGGAAATTGGTACTTTCAGGCGCACTTTGGGGCAAAAAGGGATAAATATGATAACACTGCCAAATCAAAACGGAATGAGCTATAGTCGTAAAATTTGGCCTGTCCTTATGACGTAGACTCGGTAAAAGACGGGATCTATCGAAATTCAAGCATTTACACGCACAGTGGGAGAAATTGAGAAAAATATAGTACTGCAGCCATATCCAAATGAAAAGAACTAAAACCGTGAAATTTGTTGTGAGGCTGGGATGTATAAAAACAAAGGCAACGATTTTCTTAAAAAAATGTGGGTGCACTTTGGCCAAATTCAAGTTAGAATCGCGAAATTTTATGAGAGGGATAGGAAGCTTTTCGAAATTCATACCTTTAAGACAGGCTGTGGGGCAAAATGTGTCAAATATGGTCCCAGCTCTTGTAATATCAAGTATAGATTATTTTAAACTCATACACTTTGAGGCACCGTTGCTTAAATATGGTACAGTGGAGCAAAAGAGGTTAAATGTGGTCCCAAAAATGCGATACTCGTACATATAGGGACTAGGGATGTAACGAAAGTGACTTTAGCGAATGCGAAAGCGAATATTGAAATATATTTCTTGCGAATGCGAATAGTGAAATATGCATTTTTGCGAAAGCGAATGCGAATATAAGTTTGACCCTTTAGTACCAACAAGATTAAGGAACTAAATTGATACTTTTCCAGGATATTCAAGTATTAAGAAATTGTTCCATATTTTTACCTCCTGTTACCACAAGGACAAACATATTTTTCAACTGTTTTGAAGAGAAGAGGAAGAGGTTTTCATTGGTATTAATATCTTCAAAATGTGTGAAGCAAGTAAGAAGATATAACACTTTTAACAAATGGAAGCGAATACTGAAATATATATTTGCGAAAGCGAATAATCCAAAGATGGTTTTTGCCAAAGCGAATATTAAAATGATGCGAATAATTCGCGTTCGCATATGCGAATGCGAATATTCGTTACATCACTGATAGAGACACAGTGGTGCAAAAAGAGTTTACTATGGTACAATGGGGCAAAAATATCGTCCCAAGGAGCGAAGAAAACACTTCGAACACACATTTAAGATAAGAAGATCTACTTTGTTTCCAAAACGTTTACAGTGAGGCAAAAATGGTTTAATATTGAACATTGGGAACAAAAAGGTGTTAAATGTGGTACAGTGTGACTCAAGGGTTAAATATGGTTAAGTAGGACAAAAAGGGTTAAATGTGATACAAAGGGGTAAAAAAAGTGATAAATATCGTACAGCATGGCAAATAGGGTTAAATATGGTGCTGTGGGACAGAGATGGTTACTTACGGTACAGCAAAAAGCGTTCAGTAGGGTAAAGTGGGACAAAAAGGTGTTATATGAGGAACACAGTGACAAAAAGGGTAAAATCTGATACAGTGAGAAAGATTAGTCCGAGTTTGCTGCAACAAATTTAGAAAAATTAAGAATTACAATTCCTACAATTTTTAATAATGGCTCTTCCACGTGGAAAGAGAAGTAACTGCCAATAAAACAAACTGTTAGAAAAAAATTGATTTAAAAAAAAACGTTTTTGTTGGGGCGTAAAAAATACACAATAGAAAAAATCCCAAATATTTTCTTGTTCCATTTTTTGAAAGCTAGCATCATAGCGAATAAAACAGTAGCTATTTGAAGAAAATCTATGGATAAAAGTAGAAATTATAGCACTTTTGGTAGAAATAAGAGAATTTTAACAATAAGATAATTTAACAAATCTGTGGGCCAAAAGTGTAGCACATGGATGGAATGACCTAATCCGGAAGTCCGTTTTGGTTCATTTTAAGCCGAGTTATGTCAAACAAAAGACAAAAAGAATCGATATATACTTTCCCCGTAGACAGAACCCCCGCCGATTTTGCCTATCACAGTGATATTAATGATGATTTCCCTTAAAAAATACTCGTTCTAATATCAAAATGAAACCTATTATTGGAAGATCCTTTATTAGAAGTGTTTTAAAACGATGACCGATAACACTATGCAACAAATGAATACTTTTTGTAAAATACAGGGACTTGACAGTATAGGTTCGATTCTACTACCAAAAGGTAGTATAACCCTATGGCAAAATTGATGACCGAAAGTGTCATCAGCTTTTGTACAACAACTAATTCAGACTTGGTGATACCGCTTAACTATATTTAGCAATAATGTAGCTAAAAATATGCTGATAAAAGTTGTTTAACATTTTATGCCAAAAATTTCGCGTACTTTTTTTGAAATATTGAAGGAAATATTTGACAAAATAATATTGATAATATTTGATAAAATTGTAGCAAAGTTAAATCTGAACAACTTTTGTGAACATATCAATACAATCTGAATGTCCTCTAAATAGCTCAATAAGACCGTATTATACATCACAAATTATAGTATTTAACTATTATGTAACAAAAATATTTTTTGGTGTAGGGTATGTTCAGCAACTTTATAGAAAATATTATTGCCAATACTTTTGTGGAACATATTAACCCTCTAGCTGGGGAGGGCCATGTTGGCCATAAAATTTTACTATGTATATGTGTCAGGACACACCAAAACTTAACACAAACACCAAGAAAAGGTCAAATTCCAGTCAAAAACCGTCCTTGACCTGTTCATGCAGCAATGTTAGTCATACGACCTGGTGTTCGAAGCAATAACAATACCAGTAAATAGTGTTTTTGAGTGGATCTTGACCGTTTTCTTGGTTTTTATGATAAGTTTTGGGCTTTGGAGTGTTCTGACGCATATATTAAATTTGATGGCCAACATTTGTGTAGAACATTTCATAGGGTATGCTGAACATACCCTAAACCAAAAATTTTTTTTACATAATTGTGAAGTACTAACTAATGCAATATTTAATATGGTTCTATTACATTGATATCAAATTTGGAGCACTATGCTGTATTTGGTTCTCCAAATCTGATTCCGATAATTATTGTGCCCACCAGCCAGACAGAGGGACGAAAAATGATATAATAAATTAAAAAAAAAAAATAAAAGGACTCAACATGAATTTATCCAAATGTGCTGCATTTTTGGTTCGAATCAATTGACATATGGAGATATGTGTAGGCTCCTCAAAGTAAGGGGGACACTTTAAGACACTGTGCCGCAGTTAATAAAGTAATCTTCGCCGAATACTTATGACGATTGTTTTGTAATATTTATGATTCTGATGATTGGTTTACAATGAAATAATTTATGTAAAAACACGTTCGCCTGCTCCTTTCAGATGGAATGATGGTATGTGCAATACGCAACATATGGATCGCATCGTTGATGCGCTGTGGTCGGTGGTTCGGTATTTTGGTTAACTGCCGTCTGTCCGTCCATCCAGCCGTCCTTCGGTGGTTGCCTGCCACCGTCGTTGATGATTGGTGACGCTGGTGACGGCTATGATGATGGACTGCCTATTATCAGTCGCACCGCACATCGCATCGTGTCTGTCCTGTCTTGGCCATAATGAAATAAATTTGTTGCCAACAACAATTAATATCATTATCATCAGATGCCGATGGCATTAATGGCTGAAACGTTAGTCGTTATAAATCAAGTGCTTGAAGCATTGAATGGCTATTGAAATGAATACATTCTTACTCAGCTCGAGCTGGAGCTGGAGCTCATTTGCAGTCGTGGTTTGTTGCTGAGTCTGATTCTGCTTCTGGTGGTGCTGGCTGGCTGGACTTGTACAAACAATATGGAGATGGAGAATAATTTATGCATTTGGCAATTGCAATCTGCAATCCGAATGCAAATTCTGGTGCGATTAGCTTTTGCTACTGCCTATTTCGGCGAGTCAGCCAATCGAGTGATGATGTCCCAGTGTATGGCGGTGGTGCTGCGGTGGTGCTGCGGCTGAAGCTTTTATAAGTCAACCAACCAGCCAAGTCCGTCTTTATTGGTTGTTCTGCGCATGGCATATTAATGAATGCGACTGCGCGGCGTTGTTCATCATAACCAAAAGATGAGTGAGTCTGTCTGTCGTCCGCGCGCTGATGATTGATAATTGCTGAACGATTGATTCTTTCTTTCCTTTTCGCCATTTAGATTGAGTACAAAGGCGCTTTTTGGTGTGGTGGTCAACTAAACGTGGCATGGATTGACTGTTGGCACTGATTGTATTGGCCATACATAAATAAAATATTAATCAGTCATTGGACATCAGATAGCAGACTGGACGGCCATCGGACGTCGATTATTACTCAGCCATATCCATGTTTTTTTTGTTCTCCCTCTAGCAATATATGCAAAAATCGTGATAGGAATATTTGAAAGCAGACACAGAATTGGTTCTTTTCTTTAAGATTTTTATATTGGTACACATCGGAATTGGATCTAAGTTTGGTGTTATCGGTACTGCAATACGCAGATATTGTATAAGTGATTCCTACGAGGATGAGTTGAAAAATGCAAGGTTATAATGCAAGAAATACTTTATCATCGAATGAGAAACTCTTGCAACTTCTACATCTAAATATTGTCAAAATAATGAAATTGCTTCCAAAAAAGAGGAAAATTGTCTTCTTTTTATAAAAAATTTCATCGAAATTTTATTTTTTATAGAAAAATTCATCGAAATTTTATTTTTTATAGAAAATGTGATCGAATTTTTTTTTACAGCAAATATCATCGAAATTTTAATTTTTTCTTAGAAAAATTTAACGAAATTCTATTTTTTTATAGAAAATCTCATCGAAATTTTATTTTTTATAGAAAATTATTATGAAGGAAATTTCGTCAAAATTAAAATTTTATATAGGAAATTTCGTCGAAATTTTATCTTTTATAGAAAATTTAATCGAAATTTTATTTATTATAAAAAATTTCATCGAGTTTAGAAAATTTCATAGATATTTTATTTTTTTATAGAAAATTTCATAGAAATTTTACTTTTATAGAAAAATTAATCGATTCTATTTTTTATAGCAAATCTCATTGAAATTTTATTTTTTATAAAATTATTATAAATTGTGTTGTTGTTATTTATTGTTGGTCTGTGCTTTTGTTATTCAGTCAGAATTAATTTTTGGTTTGAGACCATATGTTCCATTTACTTTCTGTCTATTCCAAGAAAGTAATAGAAACAAATACAAAAATTGGTAGAGAGTTTTAATTGCTTGGTAGAATTGACTGCAGTTTCGATAGACACCACTCTATCATCTTCAGAATTCAGTAGCAATAGTGTATGTCTTTAACTTAAATCAGCTGAAATACTTGAGGAAGCAGTAAATTTAATTTAACAAGAACTGCTAACCAAACCCGTATTTTGCCGAACTAAGTCAACATACTAAAACTCTCATACCAATAAATTTTTGTGTTTTGCTTGGGTTCGCATCGCGAACCACGAAAACAAATGTAGTTTTGTCAACGGCTAATGCCGACGTCATCGTACCTCATGTGTTTGTATGTGTTGTTGTTATTTATTGTTGGTCTGTGCTTTTGTTATTCAGTCAGAATTAATTTTTGGTTTGAGACCATATGTTAAATTTACTTTCTGTCTATTCCAAGAAAGTAATCTGTCTATTCCAAGAAAGTAATAGAAACAAATTGGTAGAGAGTTTTAATTGCTTGGTAGAATTGACTGCAGTCGGCATTAGCCGTTGACAAAACTACATTTGTTTTCGTGGTTCGCGATGCGAACCCATGCAAAAAACAAAAATGTATTGGTATGAGAGTTTTAGTATGTTGACTTAGTTCGGCAAAATACGGGTTTGGTTAGCAGTTCTTGTTAAATTCAATTTACTGCTTCCATAAGTATTTCAGCTGATTTAAGTTAAAGACATACACTATTGCTACTGAATTCTGAAGATGATAGAGTGGTGTCTATCGAAACTGCAGTCAATTCTACCAAGCAATTAAAACTCTCTACCAATTTTTGTATTTGTTTCTATTACTTTCTTGGAATAGACAGAAAGTAAATGGAACATATGGTCTCAAACCAAAAATTAATTATTATAAATTTATAGAAAATTTAGTAAAAATTTAATTTTTAAAAATTTAATTTTTATATAGGAAATTTCGTTGCAATATAATTTTTAAATATGAAATATCTTCGAAATTTAATTTTTATAGTAAATTTCGTCGAAAATTTCGTTTCATAGGAAATTTCGCCGAATTAAATTTTTGTAGGAAATAATGTCGAAATTTCATATTTATAGGAAATTTCGCCAAATTTAATTTTTATGGAAAATTTTGTCGTATTTCCATATTTCTAAGAAATTTAGTAGAAATTTCATATTTATAGGAAATTTTGTCGAAATTTCTTTTTTATAGGAAATTTTGTTAAAATTTCATATTTATAGAAAATTTTGTCGAAATTTCATATTTATAGGAAATATTGTCGAAATTTCATATTTATAGGCAATATTGTAAAAATTTCATATTTATAGAAAATTTTGCCGAATTTTCATATTTATAGGAAATTTCGTCGTATTTTCATATTTATAAGAATTTTTGTCGAAATTTCATATTTATAGGAAATTTTGAAGAATTTTCATATTTATAGGAAATTTTGTCGAAATTTAATTTTTATAAGAAATTTTGTCGAAATATCATTTTTATAAGAAATTTTGCCGAAATTTCATATTTATAGGAAATTTTTTCCAAATTTCTTATTTATAGAAAATTTTGTCGAAATTTCTTATTTATAGAAAATTTTGTCGAAATTTCTTATTTATAAGAAATTTTGTCGAAATTTCTTACTTATAGAAAATTTCGTATTTATAGGAAATTTTGTCGAAATTTCATATTTATGGGAATTTTTGTCGAAATTTCATATTTATAGTTAATATTGCCAAATTTAATTTTTATAGGAAACTAGCTGGACCCGGTCCACTTCGTTGCCCCAGATTTAGATTTCCGATCCCGTCCATTTTTGAACAAATTTCAATTTCAGACAAACAAACAAACGATTTGCCACGCCCACTTTTTGCAAAATTTTTTTTTTCAAAACCATCTCAGACAAAATAGCTTTCAAACAAAACAAAAAATTTTAAAATCGGTCCAGTAGTTTAAGCGTCTATAAAACACATACATACATACATACAAACATTTATCCATTTTTATATATATAGATTCTGTCGAAATTTTATATTTATAGAAAATTTTGTCAAAATTTCATATTTAAGATAATTTTGTCGAAATTTCGTAGGAAATTCATTTAAATTTCGTCGAATTTTCATATTTATAGGAAATTTCGTCGTATTTACATATTTATAAAAAATTTTGTCGAAATTTCATATATGTATATAGGAAATTTCGTCGAAATTTCATATATGTATATAGGAAATTTCGTCGAAATTTCATATTTATAGGAAATTTCGTCGAAATTTCATATTTATAGGAAATTTCGTCGAAATTTCATATATTTATAGGAAATTTCGTCGAAATTTCATATATTTATAGGAAATTTCGTCGAAATTTCATATATTTATAGGAAATTTCGTCGAAATTTCATGTATTTATAGGAAATTTCGTCGAAATTTCATATATTTATAGGAAATTCCGTCGAAATTTCATATATTTATAGAAAATTTCGTCGAAATTTCATATTTATAGAAAATTTCGTCGAAATTTTATCTCTATAGAAAATGTCGTCGAAATTTTATATTTATATTCGTCGAAATTTTATATTTATACCCTCACTTTAGTGTGACGAGGGTATATATCATTTGCTACGAAAAAAAGTGTAACACATCGAAGGAGCGATCTAAGACCCTAAGTATGTTCGGCAGATTTTCGTTTTGGGTCATTTTAAGACGAATGAGCAATGTCCGTCCGTCTGTCTGTCTGTCTATCTGTCTGTCTGTCTGTCTGCTGGCTGGTGCGCACGATAACTCTCGAAAGGAGTAACCGATTGACTTCAAATTTGGTACGTGGTAATTTTTTTCTATCTACGGCTAATTTCGACGATGGGCCATATTGGTCCACTCCTTCTAGTACCTCCCCCACAAAGTGTTCAAATGTTGTAAAATATCGAATCTTTAATAACTGCTATACTACTTATTGGAATCTTCTGAAATTCCACACATAGCATTAGTTTATTAGTCCTATCAACTCGAGTTGCTACGCCCCTTTTGGTATCTCCCACACAAAGGTAACATTTTGCACCAAAAGTTAACAGCTTATAACATTAATACCAGTGTATAAAAATACTTGAAATTTTCTACAGTGTAATGCTTTTATAGTGTCTATAGCCCTGTGAAAAATAGACGCTATTGCCAAGCCCCTTTTTGTACCTCCCACACAAAGGTACAATTTTGCACAAAAACTTAATAGCTCACAACATGAGTACCAATGCACGAAAATGCCACAACATTTTGCACAGTGTAACGCAAAATGTTGTGGCATTATCACCACGCCCCTTTTTGTACCTCCCACACAAAATGTCCAAATCATACCAAAATTTAATATCTCATAACGTTAATAAACCAGTGCAAATAAACGCTTATAATTCGGCGCAGTGCAATGTATCTAAAGTATCTACTATTCAGCGAAAAATAGGTGTATTTGTTAAACCCGTTCTGGTACCTACCATACAATCTAACATAATAATTAGTGGAATATTCAATATTACATTACTCACAAAGTGAGGGTATACCTTAGTCGGTTTACCCGACTGAAACTTTCTTACTTGTTTTAAACAAAAATTCGTCGAAATTGTATATTTTTATAGAACATTTCATTGAAGTTGTATATTTATCGCCTCACCTTAGAGAGGAGGGTATATATCATTTGCTACGAGCCAAATGTGTAACACGTCGAAGGAGTGACCAAGACCCTTAGAATGTTCGGCGGATATCCGTTTTGGGTCATTTTAAGTCAAATGAGCAATGTCCGTCCGTCTGTCTGCTGGCTGGTGCGCACGATAACTCTCGAAAGGAGTAACCGATTGAAATTTGGTATGTGGTAACATTTTCTTCCATTTCGGGCTAAGTTCGAAGATGGGCCCTATTGGTCCACTCCCCTACAAAGGGTTAACATTTAGTGAAATATTGATTATTTAATAACTTCTATACTACTTATTTGAATCCTCTGAAATTCTACACATAGTATTTGTTTAGTAGTCACTACAACCTCGAGAAAAATGGGCGAAGTTGCCAGGCCCCTTTTGGTACCTCCCACACAAATTGACTATTTTTAACCAAAAGTTAAAAGCTTATAACTTAATTACCAGTGCATACAAAGACTTGAATTTTTGTGCAGTGTAATGCTTTTATAGTACAAAGAGTCCAGAGAAAATGGACGTTATCGGCACGCCCCCTTTGGTACCTCCCACACAAATTGACATTTTTGTACCAATAGTTAACAGCTTTTAACTTTAATACCAGTACATACTTTAAAGTTATTAAATGCAATTTAAATTGATAATAATTTAATTAAAACAAAAAATAAATAAATTTACTAATACTTTTTTGGGACTCAAGGTGAGGGGATTCATAAGTCGGTTTACGCGACTGAACTTTCTTACTTGTTTATAAAACAGTTCGTCGAAATTGTATAGTTTTGTAGAAATTTTCGTCGATGTTGTATATCATTATATAACACTTCGTCGAAATTTTATTTTTATAGAAAATTTTATTTTTATATATAAAATTTTGTTTATTTTATATATTTAAATATATTTTATTTGTTTAAAATAATTTTTTATTTCTACATAGAAAATTTCGCCGAAATTTTTTTTTTTATACAAATTTGGTTCGAAGTTTTATTTATTATAGAAAATTTCACTGAAATTTTATTTGTATAGAAAATGTTTTGTTTATTTGTTTTAATCGTAAAATTGTTTTAGTATTTTTTCCGTTTTTATTCCATATCGAACCCATTTTACAAAAAAAAATATATTTTTAAGATTATTTCAATCTTCAGTTTCCGATAAATCGATAGCGAGATATGTCCCTTATTTTTCCTCTTCTATTTTAAGGTCCTTTATTCAAAAATATAGCGGCGCTATCTTTGGAACATTTTATGCTCGGACATCACACCCTCGTCAAAATATGTAGAAAACAATATCATTTTGAATTCCATGAAAAATTTTTCGCAGCATAAGGACAAAATGGCTGTAAACAAATGCATTCAAGGAGATATGTTATTTATATTTCTCATTCGACACCGTGACCGTAGCGGTAGCGTGTCTTTTCGTATTAAACAAAATCCAACAAAACCTTTATGTTCGACCCTCGAGTGTCAATTTCTATCAAACTCATACTCAAACATGCGCATTTGTATGTGTGCAGCAAAGCAATACAATGCAATGATGATTGATTACAACCAAACACACGAAAAATGTTCTCTTCGCCGCGTTCGAAAATAAATCAAACATTTATGAAATTGAGAGGGGGAGAACAAAAACGTTTCCCCACCTCCCAGATTATGTTGAACAATAAAAATCTTTTCGATAGCAATTTGTCCAAATTGTTTATACGACACCATTGTCAGCCACCGGGCACCCCACACACAACATCACTCTCCACTACTAACTCCGACTGGATAACTCCAAAAATGATCGCATTGTTCAAATCAGACAAGATTTTTGGTTGTTATTGTTCCACTCGTTTGTACACATTTTGTTGTTTTCTCCTCGGCGTTATCTCTTCGCGCGCGTGTGTGTGTGTTGTTGTGTTTTGTGCATGTAAAACAAATTATCTCTTTGATATGCCATGTATAAATGTTGTGTACGTACATATGTATGGCTTGTTGCCGATGTTGCACAGTGGTTATGGTTTCCTTGAGCTCTTTCGGCATTCCACGATGAAGATATCGCCAACCATATCGCAAAGCAAAGAAAAGGACCGCAAAGAAGATTAAATATATATGTATGTAAATACATATTTCAAAATGCAAATACCGGAAGAATGAAAATTGCCAATTGCAATTGTACCACAAACTGAGGGAAAAAATTCAACTGTTTAGAAAATTTTAACGAAATTTTTCAAGAGCATAAATTGCAATTTAAAAAATATTTCGCATAAATTGCGATTTTACAGAAAATTTTTCGTCGAAATTGCAAATTTATAGAAACTTTTTGTAACAATTTTGTAGAATTTTTTACAGAAAATATAATTTTTGTAAAATTAAATTTTATAAAAAATATCATGGAAATATGTAGTTATTTACTTTCTGCAAAAATACGTTGCAAATGCAATTTTACCAAAAAAAAATGCGTCTAAACCAAATTTTTCAAGAGTACATATTTAGTATAAAGTTAAAAGAAAATATTGCATAAATTGAAATTTTTAAGAAAATTCTGTTGAAATTGCAATTTTATGGAAACTTTGGTTTAATTTTAAAATTAATAGAAAATTGCATTTGCAAAATTAAACTTTTGTTCGAAATGCATTTTTATAGACAATTTTGTCGCTGGTAATTTTTCCAGAAATTTTTGTCGAAACTGAATTTTTCAAGCATATTGTAATTTTCCAGAACATTCTTGATAATTTATAGAAACTTACAATAATTATAATTTTTACAGGCAATTCCATTAAAAATAAATTTTTATGGAAATTTGATGGTTTTATAGAAAAATTTCAGTTTTTATAAAAAAAATGCTAACAACGTTTTTGTAAGAAAATTTATCAAACAACATTTTCGAGAAACGTCAAAATTGCACTTTTTAAAGAAAATTTCGCCAAATTGAATTTTTTGCCAATTTTGTCCTCAAAGTTGAGTTCTTCTGCAAAATTCCGTCAACGTTATATCTTGCACCAAAATTCGTTTCATCAAAAAATTCATCAAAATAAAATTTTTTTGAAAATTGCATTTTTCAAAAAAATGTCAAAATTCTTTAAAAAAAAATCACCATATATCCCTCGAATTTGTCCTCAAAGTTGAATTTTTCTGCAAAATTCCTTCAACGTTATATCTTGCACCAAAATTCGTTTCATCAAAAAAATTCATCGAAATAAAATTTTTTGGAAATTGCATTTTTCAAGAAATTTCAAAATTGCATTTTTTAAAGAAAATTTCACCAAATAACACTCGAATTTGTACTTAAATTTTTCATTTTTATGGAAAATTCTTGATTAATCGGATTGCAATTTTATAGAAAAAATTCTTCGAATTACATTTTCCTAAAATTTTCTACGAAATTTCATTTTTTTTGGCAATTTTGTCTTCAAAGTTTTATTTTTCTGTAAAATTCCTTCAAATTTACATCTTGCAAAAAAATTTGTTTCCTACGGAATTTATCGCCGATATTATTTTTTTTAAATTGCTTTTTTATGGAGAAAAATCGATGAAATTTGTTGTTTCTATAAAATTGCGTCTAAAATTAATTTTTTATACAAAACAATTTGCATTTTTTGGCAATCTTGTCCTCAAAGTTTAATTTTTCTGTAAAATTCCTTCAAAGTACATCTTGCAAGAAAATTCGTTTCCTACGGAATTTCACTTTTATTGAAAATTTTTCGTCGAAATTGCATTTTTATAGAAAATATCGGCGAAATTATTTTTTTAAAGAAAGTTTTGCCGAAGTTGAATTTTTATGGAAAATAATCTATTCTATTTGTTTTCTATAAAATTGTGCCTAAAATTAAAGTTTGAAAGAAAATTTCGTCAATTTTTTTTAAAAATTTCGTCTTATTGCTTTTTTATAAAAAAAACCGTCAATATTGCATTTTTTAGAAAATTTTGCCAACATAGCATTTTTGTAGCAAATTTAGTCAAATTTAATTTTTTTTTGAAAAATTCCGATGAAGTGGCATTTTTGCAGAAAATTTCGTCGAAGGTGCAGTTTTATGAAAAATACTGATGAAATACATTTTTCTAGAACATTGCGTCGGATTGCAATTTTATCGAAAATTTTTTCTAAATGCATTTTCAAAAAAAATTTCGACGATATCGCATTTTAGCCAATTCTGTCGAAGTTACATTTTTTTAGAAAATTGGGTCGAAACAGCATTTTTACCAAAGTTGAATTTTTCAACAAAATTACGTCAAATTTACATCACTTCTGATATCTATATTTAAAGAAAAATAAAATAAAGATTTTAAAGAAAATTTAATATTTTAAAAAATGCAAATTTTGAATAAAATCCAAAACCGCATATAATCAACATTACTAAATACATTTCGTAAAAGCTGCATTTTAATATTTATATCGTCGAATTTACATTAATTTTTTTTACAGTTTTTTAGAAAAATTTCCGAAAAATTTTTTGAAATTAGAATTGCAATTTTATAGAAAATTTCCTAAAAACAGCATTTTTCTAGAACATTTCGTCAAAGTTAAATTTTTCTAAAAAAATCGTTCAAAGCTTTCAAATTTCACTTTTGTAAATAGAATATTTTTCTTTGAAATTCAATTTACGCGCTGAATTAATTCTTTAATAGCAAATTTCGACAAAATCTGCATTTTTATGAAAAAATGTGATAAAATTACATTATTCTATAAAATTTAATTTTTATAAAAGATTACGGCAAAATTGCCTTTTGTCTTTGGTAACCAAATTTGCCTTTGGTAAGCAAATTTCGTCGAAATTGCAATTTTATAGATATTTTTATTTTATAGAAAATTTCGTTTCATTTGCCTTTTTATAGAAAATTCTGTCGGAATAAGTGCCCTTTTCTCGAAAATTCTGCCATAATTGCATTTTTGTTCCAAATTATTCGAAACTTAATTTTTGAAAATTTTAATTTATATTTTAATTAATATGGGAAATTGTGATGGAATTGAAAAAAAATTGATGGAATTGAAATAAATTCTTTCGAAATTGCACATTTTTGTAGAAAATAGCATTCTTAAAGAAAGTTTCGTCAAAATCGCAGTTTTATATTTTATCATCGAATTACCGTTTTAAAGGATATTTCGCCAAAGTTCAATTTTTATGGAAAATGCAATTAGTTAGCAATTGTATAAAAATGCATTTTCCTAGAAATTTCGTCGAAACTGCACTATTTAGCCAATTTCGAGGGAAATGCAATTTTTTTACAAAAATTACTTTTTATAGAAAATGTAGACAAAGTGAATTGTTCTACAATATTGCGTCAAAATTTAATTTTTTTTTACAAAATTACGCCAAATTAAAATTTTTCAAAACATTTGAATTCTAACGACATTTCAAATTTGTAGAAAATTGTTCTTTGGACTGCTTTTATAGCAAATATCTACAAAATTACATTTTGAACTAAAATTTCGTCAAAAGTGAATTTTTATGAAAAAAATCGTTGGAGTTAAATTTTCTATAAAAAATTGCATGTTTATACAAAATTTCCCCGAACAAATTTCAACAGACAATTCTTGGTAATTGCATTTTTCTAGAAAATTCTCTTAAAATTTGCTTGTTTGTAGCAAATTTCATCGAAAATCGAATTTTTGTAGAATATTTAATTTTATGAAAATTTACGGCTAGACCCAGCTTAAAGTATACCGATCGACTAAGAATCACTAGCTGAGTGATTTAACTAATACTTGGCAATAAGGACTCTTTCACACATGGAAAGAACGCTATTGAAATTGTTCAAATCGGTTCAGATTTAAATATAACCCCCATATATATGTTCCTTCCGATATGGCCTGTTAGCGCTACAGAAGCTGTATTTCACATTCAATCATTTTGAAATTTAGCAGGGTAGAGTTTCGTGATTCAGGGATCCATTTTGCCGAATTTGAAGAAAATCGGTTCAGCTTAACAAATGGCACCCATATATATTCTCTTTCCGATATGACCTTTTAGCGCTAAAGAAGCTGCATTGTTCATCTAGGCATTTTGAAATTTAGCAGGCTAGTGTAGAGTTTTTTCATCCAAGCACCCATATTTCCGAATTTGGAAAATCGGTTCAGATTTAGATATAGCCTCCATAATATTTCGAGATGTTACAAACTGAGTGACAAAGCGGAAAGTGCGAAAATCTAAATTTTTTGAACCACTGTTCGTTATTGTGGCAGTGCGATTTCTTACAATTCGCATATACCATTCGACCGACGCGTCGGTCCATTCTTGTTGTTGTGTCATTCAAGCGAGAGACTACATAATAGAGTTGGTTTCTTTGTAGTGTTGTTGGTATTGTATTTTCATGTGTGCTGGATACCCGGTGTTGTTCATTTTTTTTGTTCTTTTATCTTTGCTGCTGCATTTGTACTCTGTCTTTGGAGTGTTTGATGAATGGGTTGGTGGGGGGTGGTTGTGGAGAGGGAGCGGTAACTGTTATCCTCTTCTGCCCAATGAATATTTTATATTGCTGCCGATTCTTTTGCATTTGATTGCTGTGTCTTCAACAACATTGATGTATGTATGTCATATGAGTGTGAATGTGCATAAATATATATGTATGTGGGGATTAAAGTGAGGTTCTTATTATTGTCTGGTCGGTTGTTCGGTCGTTCGTTCGTTGGATCGTTCTTCTTTAAATCATTTGTCCATAAACGTGTTGTTGTTTGCACACGTCTTACTTTGGCTAAATTATTTATACTCTGTGACCATAAATTTGGGTTTGTTGTTTGTTTCGGTGGTGTTGTCGTTGTTGCTATTGCTGCTGCTTTGGCTTTTTTCAGCGTATTTCTACAACAAAAAAACAACACACATTTCTTTTGTACTGCCTTAGCCGTCGTGGTCGTCGTCGTCATCATCACCATTGTTGTTGTCGTTGTAGCTGTTGGTGGTTGTGATTTCTGAAGAAGAAATTTGCATATGATTCGCTGTTTTTATTTGGATTTTGGGCTTCATTCAATCCTTCTCTTCCTCCTCCAACTCTTCGCTGCATTTATGCGTTGGAATTTGATTTATGAATCCATTCCGATAATTATTCATTCAAATGGCGCCCACAACATTGTTAAACATGACACATAATCAATGATGACACTTCTGCTCTCTTTGCAAGCCTCTCTGCTCATCGACTAGCCATTGCAATTCGATGATTTTTGATATCCGATGATTTAAACGAATCCACCAAAGTTTTGTTGCGGATGATTGAGTCGAAATTGAGAGAGCTCAACTCTGACAATTGCTGAGTGTGTGTTTTTGTACTCCTTAGTTCATGTGTGTGTATTTGTGCAGTTGTGTTTCAATTTTGATTGGTATCGACGAATTAAATTAAATTAATTCATCAAAGGCGGTTTATCATTCGTTATAGCATTTCTGCCGCGATTTTGCTTATCATAAATGTGTCTAAATTATTATGGGCGGATTAACATATCATTCAAGATCGCATAAAATATTTAATTGTCAATTTCAACTCATAGTTTCAGTGACGGAGAGTCTAAACCATAAGTTTGGAATGCTTTTAAAGAATATATACACAGAAAAAAACAAAAGTCTCTATTTAATTAACGGACTTGTAAAGGGTTTTCCAACAAGAGGTGTTATTTTGGTATTCAAAGAAAAATGCAATTTTTTGAGATAAATGATCGGATGTTTATTTCATAACAAAGAGGAAGGTATGCCGTTAATAATGAAAAACAACATGAGCCAAATGGCTACCACGACCACGCTTACAGGACCATATCCTTTTCATGAAATTTTCCATAACCAAATTGCAAAGTGGCTGCCCTATGTCCTTGATAGCCTCACGAATTCTATCTTTGAGGCTGTTGGCGTAGACCTTATCTTTCATGTGGCCCCAAAGGAAGAAGTCGCAAGGTGTTAAATCACAAGATCTCGGTGGCCGATTGTGATCACCTCTTCGAGAGATCACACGGTCCGGAAACTTTTCCCGTAACAGAGCAATGGTTTCGTTGCTTGTGTGGCACGTAGCGCCGCCATGTTGAAAGTAAACGTTGTCCAGATTAATACCATCCAACTCCGACCATTAAAAATCATTAATCATCTCTCGATAGCGCAATCCATTCACCGTAACTGTTGATCCAACCTCATTTTCGAAAAGTAAGGTTCAATGACCCCGCCGGACCATAAACCGCACCAAACAGTCACACGTTGAGGATGGAGAGGCTTCTCAATAATAACTCTTGGGTTTTCCGAGCCCCAGATGCGACAATTTTGCTTGTTGACGGAGCCACCGAGGTGGAAATGGGCCTCATCAGTCAAGATGATTTTTCGATGGAATTCCGGATCATTTTCATGCATTTCAAGGACCCAATCAGCAAAGACATGACGTTGTTGATGATCCGCCGGCTTGAGTTCTTGTGTTAACTGAACTTTATAAGCCTTAAGACCCAAGTCTTTATGTAATATACGGTGTAATGACGTTTGTGGAATGCCCAATTCCAAAGAACGACGAGGAATGGACAAACCTGGGTTTTCTTCAACACTTTGGGCTACATCAGCAATATTCTCCGTTGTTTTTGAGCGACGTGCACGGGTTTTATTCTTCACATCACTAACTTGTCCCAAAAGCTCGAAATTTGTCCACCAATTTCTGTATTGCGGTCTGACAAGATGCTTCACGACGACCCAAAAATGCTTTAGTTTAGCGAACTGTGACTGCAAGATTTTTACCATTTTTGTAGTGAATTTTAATAATTTCAATGCGTTTTTGAATCGTTTATCGTTCCATTTTTAGTAATGGCGTAGTTTCTACTTGTCAAATGTCAAAGAATAAAAGCTTCAGAAGTGACAGCTACCGAAATAACGTGACAGCTACCGAATAACACCTCTTGTTTGAAAACCCTGTATAAACTCAAATAGGTAAGAACATTTTGGCAGAGTACACCTCACTTTGAAGGTAATGCAATATGCAAACATGTATTTTGCTCGGTCTACAGTCATTGCTAAAATTGTCTACAATATAGAATATGAAAACATTTATATGATAGCTACTGAAGTTATAAGGATATTGTGTTCTAATTAATTTGTCTATTTGTTTGGGGGTGCAGATTTGTTTCTTTTTATGATATAAAATGTGAAATACAAAAACCGTTGTTATTTCTAGTTCACGGACCAAGAGCTGTCCTCGATGCTACGAACCATATTTAGTCATTTGTCCAAATGTACCGTAAATGTACCGAATTTCGAAAACAACTTATTTCATTTAATTTCAAGACTTACCATCCCAACCAATATTGCGCCAATGCACCATATTTAACTCATTTTGCTTCACGGTACCTAAAAAGAAGAAAAAAGTACATCTTTCGAAGTGTTACTTTCGCACCCATTTTGCGGCTCCGTGATATGTTGAACGCGTTTGCCACCCCGTGTTGAAACTATTTTGCAATACTGAGTCCCTAAAAAACAATTTCAAAGCCGCTTATTTCTAATTAGTTTGGTAAGAGCAACCCTCATACCCTGTGACATTAACCCTTTTTGCTCTGTACCCACTGTGCCATATTTATCCCTTTCTGCTCCCACTGTACCATACTTAACATCTGTTTAGCCTCACTATACCATATTTAACCATATTTACCCCACTGTACCATATATGTATAAAACCGTTAAAAATATGAATTTCGAAATAATAGGATACCCAAAAGAGAAAACCTGCATTTCGGTTTGTCATTCTAGTCACTCTGGTTTTTTTACTCTAAAAAACCAGCATTAACCACCATTTCGGTTTTTAGGATTTGAAATTAAAAACAAGTACCCTCACTTTGTGAGTAATATAGTATTGAATATTCCACGATACTTTGAATACATTGCACTGTGCCGAATTATAAGCGTTTATGTGCACTGGTATATTAACATTATGAGATATTAAATTTTGGTATGATTTGGCCATTTTGTGTGGAAGGTACCAAAAGTGGAGTGGCAATAACGCCCATTTTTCACTGGACTGTAGGCACTTTAAAAGCATTGCACTGTACAAAATTGCAAGTATTTGTATACACTGGTATTAATGTTATAAGCTTGTAACTTTTGGTGCAAAATGGTGCATTTGTGTGGGAGGTACCAAAAGCGGCGTGGTTGATAGCGACTAATAAACTAACAAGTAAGAAAGTTCAGTCGGGTAAACCGATTTATGAGTCCCCTCACCTTGAGTCTCAAAAAAATATTTGTAAATTTATTTATTTTTGTGTACCAAAAGGGGCGTACAAATGAAAAAGCTTTACACTGAACAAAATTTCAAGTATTTGTGTGACAGGTATTAAAGTTATACGCAGTTAACTTTTGGTGCAAAATGGTCCACTTGTGTGGGAGTTACCAAAATTGGGGTACCAATAACGCCCACTTTTCACAGGACTCTAGGTACTATAAAAGCATTGTACAATATTTAAAGTATTTTTGTACACTGGTATTAATGTTATAAGCAGATAACTTTTGGTGCAAAATGGTTCATTTGTGTGGGAGGTACCAAAAGGGGCGTCCCAATAACGTTCACTTTTCTCTGGACTCTAGATACTATAAAAGCATTACACTGTACACAATTTCAAGTATTTGTATGTACTGGTATTAAAGTAAAAGTACAGAAATGTTGCCGCATACCAAATATTACCGCATACCAAAATTGAAGTCAATCGGTTACTCCTTTCGAGATTTATCGTGCGCACTAATTCAAATCCACAGTTACATACAACTTTTGAGTCATTTTCGGCGAATTGGGTGTTTCAGAGATTAGTACTCTGAAATGATACACTTTTTATCGAACAAAAATGTTGTAAGCCAATCTCACATTCTCGAAAAGCAATAATAATCAAATTTGTCGGAAATATATTTAAAACTTATCAGTTTCTTAGCATTATTTCTTAGAATCGATTTTATTTATTTACGTCATATAAGCCAGAAACTTCAATCCATTGGGACAAAATTTGACAAAATGCATAGAAACATTCACACCACAAGGGTCCAGCAAAGATCCATGGTTTTATGAAGACCCCATACTAAGGTTCCACTAGGTTTGACTTCTCGACGCATTAGAAACCACATCCGATTAGACTGCATTTTGACAAAATGTATTTAGTTTAACCTAGGAAAATTCTCAGGATTAATGGTGAACATATTTATATAGAAACCACATAACCGATTGGACTGAAATTTGGTTAATTGGTCCACATTTTGATAAAGCCCCCACACCAAACACAAATACCAATCGTTTGGACTAAAATTCGGCAATTGATATCTTATTTTAACCAGAACCATTTAAAGGAGAAAGTGTCGTCATTGGTCTAAATTTTGGCATAGTCCCATACAATGGACTCATAAGACCTGACTTTTTGGACCGAAAGAAAAAAATCTTACCAATTGGGCTGCAAAAATGATAACATGCGATTTATCTTAACTAAAGCTTTTCGTCGGAATAATGACCTCCGAGGACCATATTTTGAAATAGCCTTTACCTTCTTTCAAAATGTTCACTGCAATTTCCTCCACCGATTTTACAACTTAACAAAATTGTATCCAGGAATTTAAAAAAAATCCTTAATCTAAGGAAACAATTTTAAGTTTTCATTACTTTTTTATATTATAAAAAATCATTTGGCATTACAAATGGTCAAAATGACAATAACTAATATGACCCATCTTCGAACATGGCCGGAGATAAAACAAAATATTACAACATACCAAATTTTAAGTCAATAGGTTACTCCTTTCGAGAGTTATCGTGCGCACCAGCCAGCAGACAGACAGACGGAAGGACATTGCTCATTGGATTTAAAATGACCCAAAACGAATATCCGTCGAACATACTTAGTGTCTTAGGTCACTGCTTCGATGTGTTACACTTTTGGTTCGTATATACCCTCCTGTCTAAGGTGAGGGGATAATAATCGTTCTCCAATTGCAACTTTTCGTGCGCTAAGTCCATTTTTAATATTTAAGCTGTCGCTAAGAGTTATCTTTTTGCCATTTCCCAAACCGACGTACCGTTAAGGAGCTAGAGCAAAAATAAAATTTCCGTTCACATTTGAACATAATGCTAAGTCCATTATTTTTTAAATAAAAAAAAACACTTTTTTAGCTCTCGTTAAGAGCTGTCTTTCTGCCCTTGACCGATTGTGGCTACGTACCACACAGCAAATGAAACAATTGAATTGTTGCGAGAAAAGTTTGGAGATTCGATTATTTCATCGAATTCGTTGCTGCAGAAGAAGTCGTGGAGGCCATTTGAATGACTTTTTTGTTGTTGTTTTTCTTCAAAGAAATCATATCACTCTTATTTGAAAACCCTTTACTTCTATTATGGTCCAAATTCTTTGGTACCTTCCATTAAATTTTTTGTTCTGGTTTCATAAAATATTACGCCTCAATCTACACAAAACAAGTTTTTAGGTCTCGGACAAACAAACAATTTTTTTGTTGCCTAGTGTAATCATCATTGAACTCTAAAAAAGTTTCTTAAATATAATGAATCGATGAAGGTTCTTTTTATACGCAGGTAAACAAATTAGGCAGAACATTTAGTTTTTGAGTTTAACATGCCCTTTTTAGAGCAATTTGTATTAATAGCTGATTAAATTAGTTCGTGCCTTTTGGTTTTACATAAAAATAATTTATACAATAAAACTAACCATACACTTCCAAAAAATGACAGTACAACACCCAATTCCAATGGACGATACCGATAGAAGCAACAATAACAATAGCCGATAAAGTAGAATAAACTCGCTGATGGACCATTTCGAGCAGATTTGAAACGAATCACCAATTCAGTGTCTGTCTGACAGTGAGGTTGGCGAAAATAAAATGTGTAAACTTGTAGCCCCAACTTACACAACTGTGTCACAAAACAACACCAACGACAACATTGGTAATGACAACAACAATCACACACAACATCAAAAGAAGAAAAATCAATAGAAAATGAAAACAACTCACAAATGGCCACTTTGGGAAACCAAAGCCACGCAAAGCTACCAACAGTCGGACCACCCGTCCGTCCCTCCATCCACTGACCACAGAATGGAAACATTATGACCATTTATGATGTCGTCGATCGATGTTGTCTATGGCTCTGGCGGTGGCGGTGGTGTGCCATGTCTTTTTTGATGGCTTGTAGGTGAAGGTCAACACCAAACAAACTAACCAAGTTTCAGACACCACAGAATGGTCAGTCTGTCAGTCGGTCGCTCTGTCAGCTTGATTGTTTAGTTAGTTGTTGTTAAGTTTGGTCAACACTACGAACACCCGCCGATTCCGATGCCGATACCACCGCTGACGATTCCCAACGTTATGTGAATTAAATGCTAATTTGTTTAAAAGACTTCTTTTAAGCCAAGCTAGCGAACTAACTAGTTGAATGAAATGAAAAGTGTGCGCATGCGCACAGTTGTGTGTGTGTGTTTGTGTTTATTTGTTGATGTGTACGCTGCTAATGATTAATATTTATGATAATTCTTTATTTAGAACGAAATACAAAACGACAGATGGGCAGGTGGGCAGGTGGGTATGTGTTTCCTAGACTCGCCTATATTCCTATGATAATTTGGCAAATGCAAGACTTAATTTGTTATGTCTTTTCGATGTTTTCGTGCGACAATCAAATTTCCCAATAAATTTAAAACTTGAAATTGTTTATTTCTTTTAATGCACAAAATTCTACGAAAGTTTATGCGGAAATAATCTATGCATTCGATATTCGATATGCCAAATTAGAACATTCAACATGAATCCACGTACAGTGGGATTAAAGCTTGTATCCCGCGCTGTGGTACAGGTAATTTTGGTTTTGCTCACATGTGTGGTCCACTTAAATGTACTAGTTTGTGGCATTGTGTCTTTGTTTGTTCCATATTGAAGTCTGAACCGCTGTACCGATCTGTTTGAAATTTCCCAACCCATATGACTCCATATCTGGAGCAACTTTGCTGCTGAAATTTCGTATTTCGCAAAATGTTTTCTTCTGGTACAATTTTTTAGAAAAACTAAGTAACCCTTTGATCTTTAGGCCAACGCCACAGTGAGAAAATCGTAAATAGAATTATAATTACTTAAAAATTGATAATTTTCTATCGATTAGTAGTCGAAAAGAATCAGAAAATTAAAGCCATACACATTTGAGATAGAGATTTCGTATAATTGAGGCCGAAAAAAAATTGTTGCAGTCGGTTTACTCAAGTGATTTGTATAGCACCCATCATAGGATGGGGTAACTTTGTCATTCCCTTTGCAAATCCTTGAAATATTGTTTTGAGACCCCATTAAGCAGGGCTTCCGAACCCTTTCAACCATACGGCTCCCCACAACCCTGTAAAAATCTTCGCCCCTTCCCACAAAAAAATTAAATTTATATTTCTCTTTTAATATGACTATTAAAATTAAACTTCATTTAAAATTTACTTTTTCTTGAAAATTTTTTGCTAAATGTATTTTATGGAAAACTTCATTGAAATTGAATTTTATAAAAAAAGTAATCGAAATTGAATTTCTTTAACAAAAATACGCATTTTTTTTAAAAAATTCGTTGAGGTTACATCGTTCTAGAAAATTTAATAAAAATTGCAATTTTATACGAAATTTCAAGATAATTAAATCTTTCTACAGAAATTCTATTTTTTTTTTTAGAAAATTCCTTTAAATTTTACTCTTTCTAGAAAATTCATTATTTTATTTTATATATTTTTTTCTTCTAAAAAATGTTGTTGGTGGAATCAATTTTGTTTACAAAATTTCTTTGAAATTAATTTTTTTAAATGAAATTTATTTTTGAAAATTTCGTCAAATAGCATTTTACTGCAAAATTTTGTGAAAATTGCATTTCTCTACAAAAGTTCTTGAAATACATTTTCTTCTAGAATTTTTTTTTTTAATTTTGAAGTTCGATGAGCTTATTAAGGATTAAATGGATGAGTCGTTTAAAGGCCACTGCCCGGATGAAAGGCCGATGAAGGAAATTTTGTAGAAAAATTAAATTTCGTGGTAATTTCATATTTATAGAATTTTAAATTTTCTAGAAATTTGAACTTTGACATAATATTCTAGAAAAAAAGAAATCTCAGAAAAAAAAATTTTTTGAAAAAAATAATTTTGACAATTTAGAAAAATTTAATTTTCTAGAAAAATTTAATTTTGAAGAAATTTTATAGAATAATAAATTTTTAACGAACTATTTTAGAAAAATGTAATTTTCAACGAATTTTTTTAGAAAAATGCAATTTTGACAAGAAAAAAATAAAAATTAAGCCAAAATTTTCTATAAAAAAATCTAAAATTTCTATAAAAATGCCAAAATTTTCTATAAAAAATCTAAAATTTATACAAAAATCCAATTTAGAATAAATATACAATTTTGATGAGATTTGCAACAAATTATTATTTCGGGGAAAAATATAATTTTGACATAATAATAAAAGTGCAATTTGATGCAGTTTCTATAAAAATGGCACTTTCTATGCAATTTTCAAAAAAATCATTTTCGTGTTCCAGAAAACTTTTATTATATTATTTTCAAAAAATAAATTTTGGACAAATTTTCTAGAAAAAATCAATTTTCAACGAATAGAAAAATGCAATTTTGAAAAAATTTTCTATAACAATTTCAAGTTTTCATATTTATAGAATTTTAAATTTTCTAAAAATTTGAACTTTGACATAATTTTCTAGGAAAAAAATTTTTAAAAAAAATAATTTGGACAATCTAGAAAAATTTAATTTTCTAGAAAAATTTAATTTTGAAGAAATTTTATAGAATAATTAAATTTCAACGAGCTATTTTAGAAAAATGTAATTTTCAACGAATTTTTTTAGAAAAATGCAATTTTGACAAAAAAAAAATTTAGCCAAAATTTTCTATAAAAAATCTAAAATTCATATAAAAATGCCAAAATTTTCTATAAAAAATCTAAAATTTATACAAAAATCCAATTTAGAATAAATATACAATTTTGATGAGATTTGCTACAAATTATTATTTCGGGGAAAAATATAATTTTGACATAATAATAAAAGTGCAATTGATTGCAGTTTCTATAAAAATGGCAATTTCTATGAAATTTTCAAAAAAAAAATAATTTTCGTTTTCCAGAAAACGTTTATTATATTATTTTCAATAAATCAATTTTGAAGAAATTTTCTAGAAAAAAATCAATTTTAGACGAATAGAAAAATGCAATTTTGAAAAATTTTTCTATAACAATTTCAAATTTTCATATTTATAAAATTTTAAATTTTCTAAAAATTTGAACTTTGACATAATTTTCTACGAAAAAAATGTTTGAAAAAAATAATTTGGACAATCTAGAAAAATTTAATTTTCTAGAAAAATTTAATTTTGAAGAAATTTTATAGAATAATTAAATTTCAACGAGCTATTTTAGAAAAATGTAATTTTCAACGAATTTTTTTAGAAAAATGCAATTTTGACAAAAAAATAAAAATGTAGCCAAAATGTTCTATAAAAAATCTAAAATTTCTATAAAAATGCAATTTAGAATAAATATACAATTTTGATGAGATTTGCAACAAATTTTTATATCGGGGGAAAAATATAATTTTGACATAATTATAAAAGTGCAATTGGATGCAGTTTCTATAAAAATTACAATTTCTATTAAATTTTCAAAAAAAAATCATTTTCGTTTTCCAGAAAACGTTTATTATATTATTTTCAATAAATCAATTTTGAAGAAATTTTCTAGAAAAAAATCAATTTTCAACGAATAGAAAAAATGCAATTTTGAAAAATTTTTCTATAACAATTCTAAATTTTTGTAATAAGGAAATTCCACTAAATTTACAATAAATATACAATTTTGACGAAATTTGCAAGAAATAAATATGCAATTTTGATGAAATTTGCAAGAAAATATAAATTGAGGGCATATTTTGTATATAAATACAGTTTCGCCAATTTTGACATAAAAATATAAAAGTGCAAATGAAATTTTCTATATCAATAAAATCATTTTCGCCTTCTAGAAAATAATTATCATTTTGAATAAAATGCATTTTCGACAAAATTTCCAAAAAATCAATAGTAAAGAAATTGTCTACAAAAATGAAATTTTGAAGAAATTTTATAGAAAAATGCAATTTGCAAAGATTTTTTTTAAAGTAATTTTGACAAAAAAATTAAAAACATAAATTTTGACAAAATTATCTATAAAAATTCGAAAATTTTTATTGAAAGCAACTTCCACTAAATAAACAGTTTTTATGAAATTTTATAGAAAAATACAATTTTGACATAAGTATAAAAGTGTAAATTTAATTTTCTATAAAATTTTAATATCTATGAAATATTTTTGAGAATTCAAAAATGAAAAAATCGATTTTTAATTGCAGACAGACATCTAATAACGCCATAAAATATTTAAAAATGAATATATGTATTTCAATGAATTATTTTGCAGTTTGTAGGTGTTGACATCACAAATCGAAAGTTTTTTACGAATCATTATGTTTGCAAAAGTCAAGCCCACAAATCCCAAAATAATTTCGAAAATCCGTAAAAATTGGATTTTTGAGAAAATGTGGATTATTTTCGAAAGTTGTGTATAAAATGATGTAAATATTCCAGTGAAAAGTCGAACAATTGCAAAATTTATGTTTTAAACATTTGTATTGCATGTTATGTTTTTATTAATTTTCTCTCTTTTAAATCTGGATTTACATTTAAAGAATATAAGAAAAATAATGTTTGTTGTGAAAATAAATATATTGAATAAATTAAAAATCATTTATAATCAACCTTTGGAAGTCTAGTTGCATGAAAAGTAAAAAAATATATAAAAAGAATGACGGAATAAAATGTCGCATGCGACATGTCGGAGGACTAATGGAGAGTGAAGCGAATATAAATGCTACATTTGTATACATAGCCAATCCTCTTCAATTGTCAACCTCACCCACTGTCCACCGGAGACTTGGTGTCCTCTTTCACGCTAACGAGGCGCTGACGACCGACTGTGGGCGGTATAACCCTTACCGCAGCATGATGTAAATACCTGCAGCACCACAACTAGGATTGTTGCTCCTTGCAGGATCGTACAACAGGGATGGCAGCGGATGAGCCAATAGTGTGGCCAACGGGGGCGCCTAAAAGTCTTCAAAAGACCTACCATCAACCAACCCTAACCTAGAGCGACTTCTGTTTTTGTCGCATGCGAATGTCTTGATTTTTTGATAACACTGTGAAACAAATTGTGGGTCATCAAATCTTTCCCGAACGAAACCAATTGGATATGATAGTACACCACTATTATATCAAAATCCCCAAACCGTTTTGCAAAGTTAGCTCGAATTATTTTTTTATAGCTCTTTGAACTTGGCCTATTTTTAGTCAAATTTCCAGGCAAAAGTGCACTGTAGGGGGCAGATGTCAAAAAAAATAGCAAACACAACTC
Source organism: Eudasyphora cyanicolor (assembly GCA_963930755.1). NCBI lineage: Eukaryota > Metazoa > Arthropoda > Insecta > Diptera > Muscidae > Eudasyphora > Eudasyphora cyanicolor. The sequence goes on from OZ005737.1 coordinate 267,822,748, forward strand.
CCAAAATGCAAAAAATATTCCCGGTGGGGCAACGGGAAACGGGCCCTGGGCCTCTTGGGCCTTCAAAAATGTCCTAAAGCCCTCAGATAGGCGAAATGGTACTCAAATGAAAGGAAATTTCAACAAAATTCCAAAAAAGAAGAAAAATCCAGTCGCGGTGGCCAGGTCTTAAAATTTGGAGGCCCAAAAAAGTCCCGTAGAGACAAAACAATGTCCTAATATTTTTGTATGTATTCCAATGGAGTGAATCAATGCATATATTAATCAATTGGAATTGAATATTTTATTCCTCAAAATTTTAAATTTATTAATTTTTATACTTTATGTGATTTTGGACCTCCGGGGTCCAAAATCGTTTATTACGTTATAAGTGCACCGCCCATATATAGAAACAGTCTGGAAATTTGACTAAAAATAGCCCAACTTCAAAGGGCTATAAAACAAAAATTCGAGCTAACTTCGACAAGACCTATTCTTGTTGCACAGTGTAATTATCTTGAAAACGAACAATTGGCCATAATCAACCTTAACACGAATTATAGTGCTAATTAAGAGCTATAATTTTCAAAATGAAATAATGTTTTTGGCATATTGTAGCGCCAATAGTCCTGTAAAAAATGGGCATTATTGTACAGCCCCTTGTGATACCTCCCTCACAAATGGACCGTTTTATACCAAAAGTTAAAGACTTATATCTTTAATACCATTGCATACAAATACTTGAAATTTCGTGCAGTGTAATGCTGTTGTAGTACAGTCCTGTGAAAAGCGGGCGTTTTCACCACGCCCCTTTTTGTACCTCCCACACAAAATGACTAAATCGGCACCGTGCAATGTATTTAAAAAATCTGCTGTTTCCCGACAAATTGGTGTATTGGACGAATTGTTTACCTTAAGAGACAGGAAAGACACCGAGTTATTATTATTGGTTATTAAAACAAAACATTATAGTTTTAAGTTATCTTTGTATATTATATCATTTATTGAAAGCTGTATGTATATCTAATAGAAAATACTCAATAAACCTAACTTAAACTTAAACTTGGTATATTTGTTAAACCCCTTATGGTACCTTCAACACCAATTGACTAATTAATTAGTGTAATGTTATATATTACATTACTCACAAAGTGAGGATACACCTAAGTCGGTTTACCCGACAGAATCTTTCTTACGTACTTGTTTTAAATTTCAATCAAATTCTGGAAACAAATTAATTGGATTCGGAAAATATTGTTCAAAACAAATGGACAAGTTGGAAAATTTTCTTTCGTGTAGGAATTGCAATAAACCCACTAATATGATTCAGTACTCATTCTTATTTTGGTTAACAATAAAAAAATTAATAATCTTTAGTTGTCAGTTTTAGAAAAAAATAATTAGAGACGAAAACTGCTGCAAGAGATTTTGAAAAAAACGCGATTTTTAATTTTTATGGAAAATTCTTATATTTTTTGTTCATGAATATAAATTTTGTCGCCATCACAGTATGTGATTTTTGGTATATCCTTAAAGAATTCTAGCAATACTGTCCTTATTCCTCAATGGTGACAAATCTCTCTCCATTCATTAAAATTTTCAGCATTTTGAAACAGAAAAGGTCGCACGAGTCAACATTTATCTATTTCTGAACAAACTTAGTTCCTACAATTTTCATGTCCTCAACATCTGAAAATGCTTAAAATGAGTCAACGAGACATCGTACAATTCATAGTCTGGTTAGCTCAAGGCAACGTTTCCATCGGTTATTGATGTTCTGAATCGTGTAGGAAGCGAACTTCCTTCTTGGTGTTCTTGTATACATCTAATAATTTTTTTGCTCAGAGTAAACTTGCAAATCGATACAACCATTCCGTCAACCCAATCAAAAGTTATTTACAAAACAATACAGATCATTCGATTTCCATCAAATTTAAAAAAATCATCAAACTTTGATTGCCTCTCCTGAAAAATTACATTTTTGCACTTAGCATTATTTGGAATGGAGGAAAAGATGATTCAGCTCAATTTTCGGATTTTCGACAAACTATGTTTTGAGGTGATGCAAAGAACATGTGAGTTTATGTAATCCAAAGAAAAGAACTCCAGAAATTTTTCTCGAATGCACAAAGAAATGTGCATACAAACAAACCCCTTGTGATGCCCCATCTTTCCCTCTCCCCACTCTCTTAGTTATGGTGAATAAAACGCAGAGATCAAATGCCAAATCTTGATGGGTGCATTTCTGCACTTGCATTGCATTTGTGTGTGTTGGTCATCATTGTGCTGGTGAGTGGTGATAAATTTTCATTTGATTTTCAGTTTTGTCATTGTTCGCCCAGTTCGTTGTATGTCGTTCCTTCCTTCGTGCGTTGGTTCTCATCTCAAGTAACAAAATGGAAGTCTGGCGTTTGGCTACTCTGTACTCTGTGTGTCTGTCAATTTGTCTGTCTGTCCATCTGTCGGTTTGTGATTATTTAACCTCGTAAAAGTTTTTCATTTAACATTCGCATGTTTCACTTGTGTGACTCTGTGTGTGTGTGTGTGTAGACAGACGTTTGTATCGGTGTGTGATTTTCTAACAAAGTGACTTGTTTGTTTTCTTCTCTCACATACGACAGCAGCAGCAGCAGCAACATCATCAGCAACCACAACAACAGCAACAGAAATGACGACAACGGCGACGACAGCTCGAAAGAAAACCTTAGAATGTCCATAAGAAGCCAAAGGCCAAACACCAATGCAAACAACAATCAAGTTACATACATACATGCATACATAGATGCCACATACGTGTACATCCCAGGCATGCATAGGCACAGACATTGCCACAGCCGCACGAACACACAAACACGCATTCTGAGGCAAACACAACAAAAAAATAGAAACCGAAAAAACGCAGCCCCAGTACCAGCATTCTTCTTCTCGCACACATCCAACTATTCAGGCCGTCCAACCCCATTTCTTACTCCCCTATTCAGCCCCTCTTCATTACTAACATCCCTCACACAGTGGGAGAATTGCAAAACTTCATAAATAGGTATTTTCCTAATCAATGAATTTATTCTCAAGACGAGTGCACATACTTTTAGCTTGAAATTGTGACCTCCACATAAGCTTACCGTTACAAGGGCCGTTATTAGGGCTCTCTACACTATACAGGGTCTGTGTCTTAAGTCATCCAGAGATATATACACATTTTACAGGCAACTAACTTTCGAATTTTCAAAGACAATATCAAACATAAGAAGACAATATAAATCAATCGGAGTAACCGATTGACTTAAATTCCTTGGGGTACCTTCACCACAAAAGTTTAAAATTTAGTGAAATATTGGAACCCTTAAAACTTATATACTACATCCCGAATCTTCTACAATTTCTCTAAATGCATGCCAAGCCCCTTTTGATACCTTCCACACAAAAGGACGATTTCGTACCAAAAATTAATAGTGCATAATTTCAATACAAGTATAACAAACATCTGAAGTTAGGTATAGAGCTTTGCACTTACAGTCCCTGTTAAGTTAATAACACTACGCAACAAAAAAAATTTTATTTTGTGTCCTAGACTTAAGAATTATTTTTTGTATAGGTTTTGGCATACTGTTATATAAAATCAAAACAAAACATTTTTTTTATGGATAATTTTTTTTTAAAAAATTTTTTTATTAAAAATACTATTATTGTCGAATGTACCCTTAGTATTTGTACTATAATTTTTGGAGTATATGCCCAATCAGGTCGGCTTATGCGTTAAATTGAAGCTATTAATGTGGGCTACCAATGTTGGAAATATTTCTTTCACTTAGAAACAGTGGTTTAGTAACAGTCATTAAACAAATTAGAAAAAGAAGATTTTTTTACAAAAAAAAAAAATCCTGGGACAGAAAAAGCATAAAAAATAGAAAAAAAATATTTCATTTTATTTTTTAAAAAATTTCATCCTAGCGAAGATATGTATGGCTATTTGAAAAAATCTATGGATAAATGTAGAAATTATAGCCCTTTGGAATTTCAAAAAATCGTTTTTTTTAATTTCTGTTTAAATAGCGATTTTATTTATTACTTTTATTTATATTATGTACATTTGAGTTTATTTACATGAACAAGTTTCATTAGAAGTAATTGTGAGTTCTTTTTTTGTAGATTTCGGAATCGGTTTCTCTAATGAGGAACCAAATATAATCTCCCATCATTCTTTCATCCCAGTGCCCTTGGTATCGCCGCTCGATGGACTTCAATTCTTGGTGAAACCTTAAGTCGGGGAAAAAATTTAAATGAGAATGCAAGAAATGAATTTTGAGGGGCATATTTCCACCTGTTGGAATACATAAAGCAAAAAAAAAGTTAGAAGAATACATACATATACTACAAGCTTAAACGACCTCAATGCTGCAATTTCATCCGACGTCAAATATATGATATGTTAACATCTGGGGCCAAAATATTGTACTGTTTCATCCCAGATGTAAGTAGTAGTTCTGCCTTATCTTTGGTCAGTTCCAAATCTCTCACTAGATCAATGAGTTGAAACTGAGTTAAAAGCGATGACTTCTGACTCAAACTTGAATCGCTCAGAGTTGAGTGCTCAGTTAAACTTGATGATGTTTCCGTTATTAGGCTGTTAGCTATACTTGGACACTTCCTACTCCAATCTATTAATCTATGTATGACAAAAATAGCAGTCCGTATCGTGAATGAATGGTTGTCTCCAAATCATTGGCATTCCAAATTGCACGTGAAGTCTAAAATTAAAACGTTTTATTCCACAAAACATTGTAATACATTAATTTTAAAGTACTTACCGCATTCTTCCACTAGTCCATCGAGTAAGATTTACATGGCACGAATTACACAAAATACTAGGTGTCCACGGTTCGTTATATTTCTTCTATTATTTTACTAAACGCACGTCGATTTTTTTTAATAACATATTTTCGACACATGTAGCAGAAATTGTCGGGATCATTTACACATTGAAAAGTTCTTTGCCTTTTACTCATACTTCGATATATAACTTTGTAATATTTTTCAGAAAATCGACTTATCTCTTTAAGGCGCTGAATTACACTGATTTATTAATAAGAAATTTCATTCATAAATTCCGGGTTTAAGGTTCATAAGTTGCAGTACCTGTAGCTGACATATAAATTGTTTGCTTCGAAAGTAGACACCCAATATTTTCAAGACTGCCGCGTACTACTTTGTATTGCGTACATATAATTTTACTACCAGTATATACGACTGGGATGTCCATGCCCCTAAAAGGCGTAACTGAATGGAAACGAACTGCTCGTCCTCTCTATAATTTTATAATTTCTGACATCAATCCTCATAAAATAAAATGCAAGTGCAATGTCACTTATATGTCCCTCTCACATATGGCGAATTCAATATAAGCAAAAACATAATTTAAAAACGAAAAAATATGAAACAAGATTTTTTTGAATTTCCCTAACATTTACAAAATGGCTCATAACTTTTACATCTATCCATAGATTTTTTTCAAATGGACAGTGTTTCCTTCGTTAGTATGCTGGCTGGTGTTTCCTTCGTTAAAATGCGATAAAATAATTTTTTCGATTTTTTATGTGTTTTTTTTTTGTACCAGGAAAAAGTGTTTTTTAAAAAAAAAAATCATTTTGTTCTCCTATTTTTGAAGACTGTTACTAAACCAAAGATTCTACGTGAAAGCGATATTTGCAGCATATGTAGCCCTCATAATTCACTTTAATTTGAGGCATAACAG